>OW121791.1:14436544-14916544 GCA_933228885.1 Leistus spinibarbis
TATGAAAAAGACGCGTTCTAAAAAAATTAAATATGATAGTGATGAGCCGCTCGATCGTTTAAGTACAAAACGCAAAAAGAGTAAAAAATCATCGAAATCTAAGAAATCCAAACGGGAGAAGAGGAAACGAATCAAAATGGAGCTCCCGAATTCGAGCAGCAGAAGTTCGCATCATTCCGATAGTGCACCGAACTCATCTAGTAACGATGATGACAATGAGTGTTTGCGTAAAAAGACGAAACCTATATATGATAATGTTAAATTGGAAAATTCCTATAGTAGTGAAGTCACGAATTATTCACAGTCGTCACCACCGGAAACGTTACCAGCAGCGGAGGATGTTTGTGAGAAGCCAGAGGACCTAAGCAGACCGGGTCCAAGTCAGAGTCTGCGCAGTGTGATCGTAAAAGGAAATAACATGTGGTACAGTAGACCCGATCTAGAAGACGCATCCTCGGACAATAATTCTGATTAATTGTGCGTAATACACATCCCCTACTTACTAGCGCCTCCCAATTTTCTGGGAGACCATAAATTATATGAAAATATATTTGTCGAAATGAATTTTAGTGGAAAAGAAGTAAAGGTAATAATAAAAAACCTTTTTTCGATACTCAAATTGTATATATATAGTCTTATAAAAATACGCTAAAAATTCCTTGCGAAAATTGATTTCAACTAGTATAATGTACATTATCTCATGCAACTTTGTCAGAATAGTTTGCACACCAGCTTTATGTTTTAATCTTGTCGTTTAAAGGTTGGTTTATAATTCATAATTTAGTGAATTAATTTAAGGAAGTAATTTAGTGATTAAAATTTAGGCGTAATTGAATACCGTTTTTAATTAAAATGTGAAATTTATTTCCGACCAATAATGAAGATTATTTGTTTAACTGTAATTTAATCTGCGGCAGGTTTTATACTAATTTTAACAGTTTTGTAAATAAAAATTACATCTACACTGTTTTGTTTAAATAATTTCTTACGAAGATCGTTTTGATTTCGCGGTCATCAATATACCTGATGAACGTAAGGCAAAATAATAGTCGTAAGAAATAAAATATTAAGTGCAACTAAATCAAATTTATTAAATAAAGAATTTGCAAAACTTTAATAATGAATCAGCTAACAGCGGAATATTATGTGAAGGGACAAAAGTAGTTGACTTTATATTGGAATAATAATATCAACATAAATCTATAAGACTTTTTTTTTTTGAAGTTCTTTTGAGGCCACAAACTAATAAGAGCAATAAAAAAGTTTTAATACACACTAAAGTTTATATTTATACATCTAAATTATTTCTCAATGCAACATTAAGGCATATATTATTATAGTTTTTGTGTATATCAGTTCTTCCTTCCCGAAAAAGTCACCATTTTGTTTTGTCCATACACAACACACATTCTTTGATGAATTTCTGCCGCATTATAGCTTTCAGCTTGTAAAAAACGGATCATAGGGCGAATCTCGCATTTTACGGAATCTTCGATTGTAGTATGTTGATTTATACTAATTACTATTGCAAATTGGAATGTTTTTCTAATATATATTCGACTATTAAATACAATCATTAATGTTTTAAAATGTGTTTTACGTTTTTATAATTTGTAAAAATTGTTCGGCTAAAATTCGTATCACAAAAATATTTTCGTAAAATTTACGAATGCCTTTTTTCTTTGTTTATAAGGACTACACTGTAATCCATGTATAATTGTAGTTTAAAAATAATTTATTTAATAAAAGAGAAAATGGACATAAATATCTGTATTTTATTAGGACTTGTTGTTTTTTAAAAATTCTGGACATTAATTTTTTTATTATATTTTTTTTTTTTTACTTTCTGGACTATGTATTGTATCGATAATCTTTAATATAACAGTTGTTTATCTTTTGACATTTGTGTGTGACCAACAAAATAAATTTATGTTAATCGTGATGAAAAGTTGATTTTGAAATAAAGGAATTTTTAAAAAATGTTCTGCAAAATTTGAATGAAAATTAATAAATTATAGTTTCTTTAATTTTCATGAGAGCAATATTATATGTTTGCGCCCCTGAAGATACTCAAGTATATATTGTTCTGGCTCTTACGAAATTTATAGCAGCCATTTTGAATTAAACGCTAATGTACTCAGTTAATTTCAATGTTAATCTTATTAGTAAATAGATACCAATTATGATGAATATTTGATTTTTGTTTGTATGAAATTTGTAGATACATATTGTGTATTATATTAATTATAAAGGAAGTTATGAAAGTGGTATTTTCTATTCAAGAACAAAAAAAATTTCATCAACTGCGTTCAGTCATTCGAAATGGTATATACTATTTTCTATTGCATACACATTTCGATTGACAAATTCATGAAGATTCGAAAAGTGTATAACGCTTCGTAATAGTCTGTTTAATGAACAGATTCAGTAAGTACTTCCCACAAATAAGCGATAAATTTTAATAGTGCATTGGTAAGCCAACAAACTAAGAGCGGTGACGGTGGTCAACACAGTCCGCCATTATTGCTTGATTAGTGTTAGTGTCTATATATTATTTTATTCGATTTGCTGTTATTTCAATTAAAAATAATATATTCAATACATTTCCCGCTATATGTTAATTTTTAAGGTGCGCAAGGAGTATTTGCGCAAACTGCACTGCGCAATTCTAGCTCCTCCCAGAAATATAATTAGAGAATCTGTTCATTAAACAGACTAGATACTATACACCGTAGTTTTAAGATACTGGTGCCTGTCCGCAGAAATTTCTTGATGCTCCGCGATATACTTATTTATATATTTAAAAACTAATTCAGAAAATACTACTTTCCTTTCTTTGTTTTTATTTCTGCCCTAACAGTCCGCGAAATATCTTTACTATTTTTCATAAGAGGATGCACTACGCTAGAAAAGTGATTTGGGAATAGTAAATTTGAACTATGTATTTTGAAATAGATGTTTAAACAGGGCTTCGAACCGTAATTTTTTTCGTTTCGGTTCAATTAAAAAAATATTTATCAATTCGGTTCCGGTTTTCGTTCCGGAATAAATAACGGGTTCTTTCGATTTTCGTTTCAGCTCTGAGTGATTGTACCTAACCGAAATAAACCGATTTTTTTGTTTAGCTCCAGTTTTTGGTTCGAAGCCCTGTGTTTAAACGCTATAACATCTATTTCATAATACAGTGCTCTAATTGGGTGGTGAATCGAAATCGAGTACATAGAAATTTACATGTTATTTTTAACATATGCAAATATTATCTCCCCAGTACATTTTGCAGACAAAGTATAAATACATAACTTGTTAAGAATTTTAAACGGCGTCGATTAAGTTTAACTACATTTAGTATAACACTTATTTAATAAATTAAATAAGCCAATTTCATCAAAAATCAATTTGACAAACGGATTTTCTTGATAGTCTATTGTTTTTTATAATATAATATATTTCATGTGTGATTTTTTTTTGAGTTCCAAAGTAGGTATTATAATTGAAAAGAAAACATTATTCTTTTTTTAATACATACATTTTGTAAAAATTATTCTATTGAGTTATAATATAAAAACAATATGCCACCTAAAATTAACGTGGCCAGGGATTTTCTTGATGACATATTGTTAGCTCGCCGTACGTAGTACCGAAGAGGCTAAAGCATTCGGTCGTGTGTCTGTAGCATTCTCGGATCAAAAAATTTCATTAAGAAAAAGTGTTCGTCTCGTCGCCCTGATTCCGAAAATGTATATAACTTATATACTTGGATGTTAGTCGTCGCTCGCTCGGTCGCTCGTAAGACCAAATTTGTGCCCTCTACTCCTCTGAAGGTACCGGAGCGATTCACTCCAAATTTGGTACACATATTATTTGGCATCCCATTTGAATCCGTTCGCAGTTTAAATCCAATCGCCCGTATACTTCCCGAGTTATAGGGCCCCAAAATTTGGACCCCCCCTTAATACTGCCCTTATAAAAATAATTGAAACACTTAAAAATTCTAAGATATTTTTTGTTTACAAGATTTTTTCATTTTGTTAACCCAAAGCCCGAAAAAAATTATTAAATATAATTTTGAATTTCAAAATTTGATTTTTTTTTTTTTTTTTTAAATAATCTTAAATTAAATGTAAGATTTTTTATATCTATAACATTTTTTCAATTAGTTAACCAAAAGGCCAAAATTATTAAAAACTGCTCGCATCGCATATATTACTTATAAGGCGAGCTGGACGCATAGGTGCGTTGTACCTAAGCTTGTTTTTATATTATAACTCATTCATTGAATAATTTTTACAAACTGTATGTATTAAAAAAAGAATAATGTTTTCTTTTCTATTATGCCTGATTTGGTACACAAAAAAAATCATCCAGGAAATATATTATTCAATGAATGACATAATAAAAAACAATATGCTATCAAGAAAATCTGTGGCTACATTAATATTTGATGAAATTGGCATATATAATTTATTAAATAAGTGTTATACTAATAGTATATTCCGAAATTGAACCGCTAACGAATAAAATATCGAATTTCTCGAACTTGAAAGGCATTTTTAGGAGATATTAGCAGTAAAATGGTTTATAATCGGTAATACTATCGAATTAATATTATTTTAGCTCTTTTAGTCAATTAGAAACGAAATTAATGTGTAAGCGGTAATTGTGATCCAAATTCGGAATACGTCTCAATGAAATTAAACTTAATCGACGCAGTTTAAATTTCTTAACTAGTTTTATTTACACTTTGTAAAATGTACTCGATTTCGATTCACCACCCTGTATGACTATGACTAATGCAAAATATGCAACAATTCAATATTGCTTTGAAAATTACGCACTTTGAATGCGAAGTTACACATTTTGACTAATTTATGTAAATAGTTTTATATTCTTACTTGTAATTTAAACTATTTAGTACGTAGAAGCAATAAAAATAATTTTTAAAAAACCTTGGTTAATTATAACTACATGTTTAATTACACAAGTGTACCATTTATAAAATAAATATGTACATAAGACATAACTGTATTTTGTTGGTCGTTAAAATGTTAATGAATTTGTAACTGAAAACCAAATTCTCTTTGATATGATAACATTTAATTATATTTTCTTTAACATCATTTTATTAGAACTAAATATACATTATATACATAATACAGGAATCATTTATACTACTTAATACATACATTTACTACTTTTTTGTTGCGGAAAATTGGAATGTTTAGGCACGGACATACGATGATAACTGATCGAAGGAAAATAATGCATAATCAAAATGTATCCTTGTTTTTTTATAATTACATATCAGTCATGTGATGTCCGCGCCTAAATGTAACATTCTTCAAAGTGATTTTGTAATTGTAATCAATTATAATATTAAACTTACACATTATTTTATTGTGCTACATATCCAAAAACAGTTTATGTCGATGAACGATTATTGACGTAGAATTGTTGTGCAGAAATGCACAATGTGATAATATACATGCCAGTAGCCACCCAGCAGTTATACGCATTCTAAAAGCACACAAAGTTACATTAAAACACGAGTTTTAATTATAAAAAGTCGAGAATTTACTTGAGTATAAGCAGCATCTGCTTTATTATAAAACTCATCGACCCCCGGAAAATTTTCTGGTAAATTCATATCTTCAAACAGAGCGACACTTCGAAAGTAATAGAACATTCCCATGAAAAACTTATTAGAAAATATCAATTATTGATTTATACTAGAGCCGAAAACATACTGCTGGATTTCATATTTTACATACCAGTTGCACTATTCCCCATGCGCTGACAATTAGGCAACACAGGGAGGATTTCGGCCCGCAAATTTTCACCATGATACTTTAATTTTATTTATTTTATTCAAATAAAGTAAATTATTTCACTGAATTCAGTGAATGACACATATATTATAAAAACAATATGCCATCAAGACAATCCGTAGCCACATTGATTTTTGATAAAATTGCCTTATTTATTACTTTCTTTTACAGAGTAATAAGTAAGTATTATAATCATGAAAAATTTCGAACTCCAGATTTCAACGGATATACATGTTTTGACCTTCCCTGAATCGAATCTGACTATTTTCGGAATGACGTAAAATTATGAAACTTCAAACTTAAGACTTGTATATATGCCCTAGATGTGCACCTCATAATTTTGAAAAGAATATTCAAACCGGCAGTGCATGTTTACTCTATGCATTTTTTGTTCTATCTCCAATATCTCTAGAACAGCACTTACGACAAAAATAATTATGTTCATAATGAAAGATATTAATATTTCGCACAACTTTTGTTTGAAACATGTCTTCAAAAAATTTACCAGTTGCGAGAAAAATGCTACGAAACATTATAAATATGTTGTTTACGTTGCCATAGATTCGCATGTAGCTTATAAAATCGGATCATCTGCGTCTTTGACAGGAAAACAAAATAGACTCAATTAGATAAATGACATTTCAGAATATTTTTGTAGAGTATTGGTTAGTTTGATAGCTGGTTTTGGGTATATATATATATATATATATATATATATATATATATATATATATATATATATATATATATATATATATATATATATATATACGCTGTTTAAGCGCAATCCGAAAGAGTTTCTGCGTCGTTTCGTGACTGTAGACTCTATTAGAATAATGACATTTCAGTAGAGTATTGGTTAGTTTGATAGCTGGTTTTGGGTATATATATATATATATATATATATATATATATATATATATATATATATATATATATATATATATATATATATATATATATATATATACGCTGTTTAAGCGCAATCCGAAAGAGTTTCTGCGTTGTTTCGTGACTGTTGACGAAACATGGATCCACTGCGCGATTTCCCTTCCAAAAACAAGAATCGAATCACCGACCGATATTGCTCCTTTTCCATTTTTCTAAAATCTGCGGATACTCCCGCTTTCACACGCGGTCAAAACAAAACTACGAGTCCGATTCGGCTAAAATTTTAACAGTAGCCGTCTAAGATAATGTACTACACAATAGGTTATTGCTCTTGCGACAGTGGCGCCATAGGCCGGTGAGGCTAAGTACTTGTCGGACAGCCCTCGTATACCTATAGTGAAATTGCGTAAAAGGAAGTTGAGTCCAGATATTTGTAGATTATATTGATAAAAATAAAATTTAGTGCATATTTTAAAATATAAAATTATAATATTTTATAATTTCTTTCCGGGCTTTAGGTTAACAATATGAAAAAATCTTTGTAGACATAAAATATCTTAGAATTTTTTAGTGAATTTTATAAGGGCAGTATAAGGGGGGTTCCAAATTTTGGGGACCTATAACTCGGGAAGTATACGGCCGATTGGATTTAAACTGCGAGCGGATTCAAATGGGATGTGTACCAAATTTGGTGTGAATCGCTCCGGTACCTTCAGAGCAGTAGAGGGCACAAATTTGGTCTTACGAGTGACGACTAACATCCAAGTATATGTTATATATATTTTTGGATTCAGGGCGACGAGACAAACAGTTTTTGCTAATGAAATTTTTTGATCCGATAATGTTACAGACACACGACCGATTGCTTTAGCTTCTTCGGTACTTGGTTAAATATAACTACACGTTTAATTACACAAGTGTACAATTTATAAAATAAATATGTACATAAGACATAACTGTATTTTGTTGGTCATTAAAATGTTAATGAATTTGTAATTGAAAACCAAATTCTCTTTGATAGGATAACATTTGATTATATTTTGTTTAAAATCATTTTATTAGAACTAAATATACATTATATACATAATACAGGGATCATTTATACTACCTAAAACATACATTTGCTACCCTATATGTTGCGGAAAATTGGAATGTTTTGGCACGGACATACGATGATAATAACTGATCGAAACAAAAAATATAACATAAATAAAATAATGCATAATCAAAATGTAACCTTGCTTTTTTATAATTACATCTCAGTCATGTGATGTCCGCGCCCAAATGTAACATTCTTCAAAGTAATTTATACATTTTGTAATTAATTATATTAAACTTACACATGAATGATTTTTTTGTGCCACATATCCAAAATTCGTTTATATCGATGAACGATTATTGACATAAAATTGGTGTCCAGAAACGACCAATGTGAAAATGTACAAACAAGCAGCAATCCAGCAGTTATACGCATTCTAAAACAAAGTCACATTAAACACACTTTAGTTTAATCACAAAAACTCGGCAATTTACTTGAGTATAAGCAGCATCTGCTTTATTATAAAACTCATCGACCCCCGGAAATTCTTCTGGTAAACTCAAATCTTCAACCAAAGCGACACTTCGAACGTAATAGAATATTCCCATGAAAACCTTATTGAGAAATTTGCAATCAAACTCTTGAGCAGAATGGGCTGGGTTTCATATTTTACATACCAGTTGCACGATTCCCCATGCGCTGATAATCAGGCAACACAGGGAGGATTTCGGCCCGCAAACTTTCACCATGATGCTTTTATTTTATTTAGCGATTCAAATTCAAAGTTAATTATTTCACGACCTAAAATCGTCTTGTATGATTTATCATGTGATAAACGTACGATTTGACAAGGGTACTGAAGTAAGCAACATATAAAACGTCAAAGATAATAGCTATATTCAAGAGACTAAAAACGTGGCACGTCACATCCGGTTATATCAGCCCGCGAAATACGAAAATTGGTCCGCTTAACGCGTATCAATCCTTAAAGGATTGTTCACAGCTAAAGAATTAGTAATTAAGCTTAGAAATAATAAGTAATAATTCCAGTTTGTTGTATGACATACAAGGTTAACGTTCATAGCAACAAAATTTATCATAAATTATGTTGCTTGGAATGTTAACATTGCTTGTCATAATACAAACTAGATTATTATTTGTAATTTTCTAAGCTTAATTACTAATTCTTTAGCTGTGAACAATCCTTTAAGGATTGTTCACAGCGAAACAATTAGTAATTAAGCTTAGAAAATTACAAATAACAATCTAGTTTGTATTATGACAGGCAATGTTAACATTCCAAGCAACACAATTTATGATAATTATTGTTGCTGTGAACGTTAACCTTTAAGGATTGTTCACAGCTAAAGAATTAGTAATTAAGCTTAGAAATTATAAGTAATAATTCCAGTTTGTTGTATGACATACAAGGTTAACGTTCACAGCAACAAAATTTATCATAAATTGTGTTAGTTTTGTTGCTTGGAATGCTAGCATTGCTTGCCATAATACAAACTAGATTGTTATTTGTAATTATCTAAGTTTAATTACTAAATTATTCGCTGTGAACAATCCTTAAGGATTGTTCACAGCTAAAGAATTAGTGATTAAGCTTAGAAATTATAAGTAATAATTTGAGTTTGTTGTATGACATACAAAGTTAACGTTCACAGCAACAAAATGTATCATACATTGTGTTAATTTTGTTGCTTGGAATGCTAACATTGCTTGTCATAATACAAACTAGATTGTTATATGTAATTTTCTAAGCTTAATTACTGATTGTTTCGCTGTGAACAATCCTTAACATACTGGAATTATTACTTATAATTTCTAAGCTTAATTAATAATTCTTTAGCTGTGAACAATACTTACTACTTTAAAGGATTGTGTTCACAGCGAATTATTTAGTAATTAAACTTAGATAATTATAAATAACAATCTAGTTTGTATTATGGCAAGCAATGCTAGCATTCCAAGCAACAAAATTAACACAATTTATGATAAATTTTGTTGCTGTGAACGTTATACGACATTATATTGAAGCTGTTTAAATTTGTCACTATCAGATTTCTCAAATTTTCAATAACTTAAAGGATTGTTTACAGCGAAACAATCAGTAATTAAGCTTAGAAAATTACAAATAACAATCTAGTTTGTATTATGGCAAGCAATGCTAGCATTCCAAGCAACAAAATTAACACATTGTTTGATAAATTTTGTTGCTTGGAATGTTAGCATTGCTTGTCATAATACAAACTAGATTATTATTTGTAATTTTCTAAGCTTAATTACTAATTGCTTCGCTGTGAACAATCCTTAACACATAAGAGTATGTTGGCCTATATAGTATCGGTGCGTCCCATAAGAATAACCCAGGGATGCGTAGATATATTTTCGTATTTCGCGGGCGGATGTGACATACCACTATTTTCGTCTAGGGAGTATTCTTCCCTGTGACGTCACCAGAACGAGTTAAGCGAATGAAAACTGTTCTAGGTGTTTTGATGACGTCACAAAAGAATGCTTAGAGACAGCGAAATCCTAATTTTAATATATCTTAATCATAATAAAGCGTAATTTGTAGTTCATATGTTTTATTTAGATAATAATTGTGGTTTTGGCAAATAATTTTGGTGAAGTTGGTGTTTTTAAAATGTAGTACAATAGTTAACTTCACAGTAGTGTAACTGTTGTTGAACGGAACGGTGTGTGTGTGTGTTTTCGAGAACGATAAATTTGTGGGTGTAGTTTGCAGAATGGTTGACAGATTAGGTTTGTATACTCTTATTGGATTATTAAAAGTGAAATAAAGTATGAAATCAAATTCAATGTATAGTTAATAATTTTGTTTGAATGAAATTGATAAGTGACGTTTATTCCCATATTTGTAAAATTGACGTTGCATTCTGATAAATGTCATGGTCTAAATATCGCGGAAAGCATGAACATTTTAAGCTGTGTTTTAATGCACAATTTCTAATAATTTGGACTACAACTTGTAATTTAATTACGAATTAGAAATTTTGTATGACACATTGGACATTAAAACTTTTACTTGTTGCAAATTTATCGTTGATAATTCTGATGCTTATTATTTAATAAACTATGTAAAGAGAGTCTTAATTGAGGTGAATTTGAGTGTTTGCTTTTTGGCCGAATTTAAAATTTGTTATCAAAACATTAGTCATGTAATGACTCATTTTAACATGGGTTATATTTTGGTTTTTTTTTCGTAATTTCAGTGAACAGTGAGGCAAATGCCCGTCGCATTAACATGGTTGAAAGCTGTTTCGGAAGTTCGGGACAGGTAATTTATTTTTAAAAAATAAATAAAAATATGATTACATTTTTTTTTTTTTTTTTTTTTGTAGCCCTTGGGTGTCCCAGGAAGGGTCCTAGTCGGTGAAGGTGTCCTCACAAAAATGTGCCGAAAAAAACCCAAACCACGCCAGTTCTTCTTGTTTAACGATATTTTGGTTTATGGTAATATCGTAATCAACAAAAAGAAATATAATAAACAACACATTATACCTCTTGAAGAGGTCAAACTTGAATCTTTAGAAGATGATGGACGTAAGTTGTATATTCATTTATTTAACTAGGCTCATAGGAGCCCAGGGGCCCCTAGTCCCCCCAATAATCTCTCAAAGAAACAATATTAACATATATATACTGTATATGCCTGTTAAATAACCGAAACACTTTATTTATATATTGTACCCATGGTTACTACATTTACAAAATCATTTAAAACCCACTTGCGCATGTAGAAATGGCAATGTTTTTAATCTACACAAAATTATAATACTTTTTATATCTATAACATTTTTTCAAATTGTTAACCAAAACCCCATAATAATTAAAAACCGTTGCTCGCTTCGCATATATTACTTAAATGGCGAGCTGGACGCATAGGTGCGTTGTATCCATGATTACTACATTTACAAAATTATTTAAAACCCGTTTTAGATTAGGCAATTTTTTGTGCATTTCTTACACATGTAGAAATTGCGACGTTTTTAATTTGTTTTTAATCTACAAAAAATTGTAATACTTTTTATATCTATAACATTTTTTCAAATTGTTAACCAAAACCCCATAATAATTAAAAACTGCTGATCGTCTCGCATATATTACTTAAATGGCGAGCTGGACGCATAGGTGCGTTGTATCCATGGTTACTACATTTACAAAATCATTTAAAACACGTTTTAGATCAAGCAATTTTTTGTGCATTTCTTACACATGTAGCAATGGCGACGTTTTTAATTTGTTTTTAATCTACAAAAAATTGTAATACTTTTTATATCTATAACATTTTTTCAAATTGTTAACCAAAACCCCATAATAATTAAAAACTGTTGCTCGCCTCGCATATATTACTTATATGGCGAGCTGGACGCATAGGTGCGTTTAATCCATGGTTACTACATTTACAAAATTATTTAAACCCCGTTTTAGATTAAGCAATTTTTTGTGCATTTCTTACACATGTAGAAATGGCGACGTTTTTAATTTGTTTTTAATCTACAAAATATTGTAAAACTTTTTATATCTATAACATTTTTTCAAATTGTTAACCAAAACCCCATAATAATTAAAAACTGTTGCTCGCCTCGCATATATTACTTAAATGGCGAGCTGGACGCATAGGTGCGTTGTATCCATGGTTACTACATTTACAAAATCATTTAAAACCCGTTTTAGATCAAGCAATTTTTTGTGCATTTCTTATACATGTAGAAATGGCGACGTATTTAATTTGTTTTTAATCAACAAAAAATTGTAATACTTTTTATATTTATAACATTTTTTCAAATTGTTAACCAAAACCCCATAATAATTAAAAACCGTTGCTCGCTTCGCATATATTACTTATATGGCGAGCTGGACGCATAGGTGTGTACCTAAGCTTGTTAATTTTTACTTTCTTTTACGAAGTAATAATTAAGTCTTCGAACTTGAGATTTCAACGGATATACACGTTTTGACCTTTTCTGAATCGATTGTGACTATTTTCGGAATGACGTCTGTGTGTGTCTGTGAACGCTCTAGGGCCAAAACTGTCGAACGTAAAATTATGAAACTTCAAAGTTAAGACTTTTATGCCCTAGATGTGCACCTCCTATTTTTGAAATGAATATTCAAACCGAAAGTGCGCATGTTTACTCTATACATTTTTTGTTCTATCTTCAATATCACTAGAACGGCTACACTTACGGCAAATATAGTTATGTTCATAAAGAAAGATATTAATATTTCGCACAACTTTTGTTTGAAACATTTCTTCAAAAAATGTACCAGTTGCGAGATAAATGCTACGAAACATTATAAATGGCTTACGTTGCCATGGATTCGCATGTAGCTTATAAAATCGGATCATCTGTTATTTTGACAGGAAAACAAAATAGACTCAATTAGATAAATGACATTTCAGGATATTTCTGTAGAGTATTGGTTATATATATATATATGTCATTCCAAAAATATTCAGATTCGATTCAGTCTGAATATGTATTTCCGTTAAAATTTGACTAATTTTCGATATCCTTATGATGAGTCAATTATATATATAAATATATATATTTTTATTACTCTGTTTTAATTTTATGCGATACTTATCACACAAAGAAAGTATAAATTATATTAACACAGCGTAATGCTGAGCATCGTTAGAATAAATTTGCATATGCAAAATCTTTAAAATGAAAACAATGTTTTACATATGGGTGAAACTTTTTGTTGCAGAATTTATAAACGGCTGGCTGATGCGTACTGCTTCGAAATCATTTGCTGTTTACGCCGCCACATCGACAGAAAAACAAGAATGGATGGCGCATATAAATAAATGTATTGAAGATCTTCTAAGAAAAAGTAAGTTAATCACTCTTAATTATTATTTTATTTTTATGTATATATATATATTTAAAAAATAATATAATCTCAGTTTTGGCTCTAGAGCGTTCACATACACAAAACTATATAGATATAGTAATATTTTTTAACACGCAGATGTACGAGTTTGTGAATGTAAGTGTAGAACGCTTTGTTTGTATGGTTACTACTAGTGGCGTATGTATTTTTTACAGTGGTTCGAACCATTGTGGAAATCGTCTAAGCCATTGTATTTTACCAAATGGTCATTTAACCCTTTAAAAAATTCTGAACCACTGCAAAATTCAAATTTAAGCTCAGCCACTGGTTATTTAGTAAAACAAATGCTACGTTATGAAATGTCTAAAATAAAGTAGTTATTGAGAGTGAAATTATGAATGTGTATTGAATAATCTATTAAAATACAAAATAGAAGTAGTAAATTCTTGAAATGCTAGATTCTTGAAGAGATAAATTTTTATTGATTGATTCACAAGCAATACAGAATATAATACAACAAAGTACTGTTGTAACATTTTAAATATGCAATTATCTGGGTCTAGAGACGGATTAATCCAATTTGTATTAATTCCTGTAGTGGAAAATAGTTTCGGTTTACGAACGAATTATGATCGTGAACCGAGGATTGATTGTATTTTAAATTGCAAAATAATATTAATATATATATATATATATATATATATATATATATATATATATATATATATATATATATATATATAACATCCAGATGCATGGGTGGGAAATGCCTTATTTATATGCTGTATCCATAATTATGTCTATATTTTCATAAAAATGTATATGAAAAATTGCCACCCGTCAAATAATACAATTAACCTGAGGAATAGGTGAAGAGTATATGTATATGATTTGGGCACATGATGCCCCCGGGTTATCCTAGTATTTTAATAATTTTATTTAAATACCTCAGTTTAGAAACAAACACTGCATTAGCTCAATCCAGCAAAAGTATATATTACGTTATAATTCGTAAATTTACGATATTATCTTTATTCATTATTATTTTTTGTACTATGGTATCCTAAATCTTATGATTGATTTCCGTATCAGTAAACTTTTTTTGGTAAATAGTATTGATGTGTCAGACTTATGAAGATGAGACATTTCGCTAATGTACCGAGAAACCGGTTTGGCAAGGCCATTTTTTGCGAGTAGAATTTGTATTCTATTGCATACAAATAATGCTCTAAGATCCAAATAAACAAATGAGCGTATATTTACGCATTACACATTTTTGTGATTTATAGATATACATATTTTACATCTAGGCAATAACAGTTTTAATGTTGGATTATGACAGTAAGCGTTCAAAGAACTCATCTTTTGTTGAATAGGTTGCAATTACGGATGTGCTGTTTTTATTTAAGATGAATAGTTTCCTAATGTTCTAGTATCGAAATCTGATTACATTATTAAAGTTAATTTCTAGTATAATGTTATTCCAGGTTTGAGTTGGGATTTGACCCCTTTGAATGCACCTACTATTTTTGAAAAGAATTTCTTAATCGGAAGTAACAGTTAATTTATGCTAATTTATCAATATCTTGGAAATGGCATTAGTTAGACAAGAAAATGATTTACATAAAAGTTGAAGATATTAAAATTTAGCAATTTGCGTTCAAATATTTTTTCGTGAAACGAACCATTTACTGAAAAATCGCCTTTGAAAATGGTTATTTTATATGTACGTTTATCTAGTTTCAATACATATTAATTTTGTTTTATAGCAATCGTAGAAAGAATTTAAAATAAATTAAAGAATTATATTAAATACAAATAGGTAAAAGATAAGAAAGTCGAGTAAAGGCCACTCCAGCAGTTTTTTCCTTTAAAAAAAAAACAGATTTTTCTATGAAATATTGTTTGTTCATTTTTGGGCGGTTATAGAATGCGACCGGTCGAGCTTTTAGAATTTTAAAGATTGAAAGATTACATGATAACTGTTTTTAACTATAATAGTAAACAATTATAAATTCAAACATAATTGAATTATGTTTTTGCATATATTTTATAAAAAATATTTGTTGTGACTAGCACAATACTTATAAATAACCGGCTATTCTCGAACTTTGTTTTAAATTCTTACAACGTTTGCTATGAAACAATATAATTATGGATCCTGAGAAACGTAAATACGAGTTTTCAGTAAATGGTACATAGATATACCCTTTTATGTACTCATTTTCATATATAAAAATAAAATATTTGGATAATAAAAATATTATTCGATTATTATTAGAGAAACGATCACCTAACTAAAAAAAAAAAAACAAGAAATATAGATTTTTTTTAACCGGCAGTAATTTTTTTAATATTTTTCTGATAATTTTCTGGATGCTCTAAAATTTGTAAAGGGACAATAGTTTCAATTCAGGGATAGTCAAAACGTGTATACTTCTTCATATACACTCGTATAAGAAAGTAAACATAGTGATATCGTAAATTGCTACATAAATATATAAATCAATAGAAATTTAGATATTCCGATAAAAACTTTATGTTAAGTGTTAACCTGTGTATTATTTCTGGAATATTAAACCTTGTTATTAATATTGGTTATAAACGAGGTTACAGCCTTTGCAAAAAATGAATAAAACAGTGTTTATTATGTATGTTATGTATTCGAAGCAAAAAAACAAAAACAAATTGGATAATCACCGTTTATTACGTTAATCACATCATTTCACGAATTTTGCTTGCAATTGAATAACAATATATTTCCTGACAATTCGCATTGATTTAAATTTGAACCCAACTGAACAGAATATTGAAATACGATTATATTATCTGTATGTAAATATAATACAGATGGCATTTGGTTTTGTAAATAACATAATCATTATAGGGAATTATTTTTAGTTATTGCTGAGTTATTCTGCAATCAACAATATGTTTTTCTCCAAAAACCACTCAAGTGTTACTGTGGTACAATATAAATGTATAATTAGTTATATCCTTTGAGTAGTGACGTGCGATTTACAGCCTAACATGTTTTTCTTTAACCCTTTCTAAGTTATTCAATTTTAATAAAAAATACAATATATGTTCTTGGAAAATATGGATATTAAATTATTAATTTTAAAAGGTGTGATTAATTTAATAAATCTAGCATATCTACGTCACCACTAAAGGATTAAATATGCGATATTTATTGTATAAAGCACTTTTTGTTCATTTTATTTATTTTTAGGCGGGAAAAAAGCAGTCGAAGTCCATGCAGCGGTTTGGGTACCAGATAATGAAGCCACCTGTTGTATGCATTGTAAAAAAACGCAGTTCACCGTTTTAAACAGACGAGTAAGTCATTTTGAATATATATTTATTAGCATATTTGCAACATAAATTTCCTTCCTTTCTAAAATAGTCACATTCGATTCAAACGTGAATATACGTTGAAATCTCCAGTTTGAAATATTTCATGATTACAAGGTTTACTTATTACTGCGTATAAGAAAGTAAAAAGTGATTTCGTCTAAAAGTTAATGATATTAAATTTTATTTGAAAAGTATTCTCTGGAAATAATATTTTTAAATTAGTACATTTATATGTTTTTGAATTTAAACTAAGAATTGTTACAAACAGAAAATCAACTGATTAAATCTAATAAGTTATTCAGTAGTAATTGTGATATTGACTGAATTGAAATGATTGCATGATAACTAATTCAATGAAATAATCAGAAATGTGATGTCTGCAGATTACTATACTTATCACTAATCTCATATATTTTGCGAATGCGTAATTTAAAATAATTATTTTAATAATATAATTACATAAAATTGTTCTTGTTATAGTATGATTATAATAATCAACACTTTCAATCATGGACAATTATTTAAAGTAGTATGATAAGTAGAGTAAATCAAATGTAAATTTGGAAACTGCATAAAAAGGTCACTAACACGAATTATTGAGGGTTTTTTTATTACTGAAAAAAGTCACATTTACATTTCCCTATTTACCCGACTTATTCATATTGTTGCATGGAAAGGGTAGAATTAATTGAAATATAGTAAAGTGAAAACTGTATAAAAAAAGTCTAGTGAAGGGCAATCCAGTTTTTTACTGATTTTTTTTTGTTCTAGCATCATTGTCGCAAATGTGGCGCGGTTGTATGTGGTCCATGCTCAAGTAAGAGATTCCTTCTACCAAGCCAGAGTAGTAAACCCTTAAGGGTATGTCTACACTGTTACGATGTCCTTACAATGGCGAAAAAACATCACGGCAGTCACAACGATGTCGTAAATAGAGGTATTTACTTATTTTTATATTATTCTTCTAAACTCTGTTTGACACTGCCCAATATTACATTAAATTGAAGATTTCATTATATAAATTGTCGAATTGTGCATCAAATAAAATGAATATAGACACTAAATTCCATGGTGAAATTGTGATTAAGTGTGACCGATAATGTGCTATTGATCAAGCAAAAATTAAGTAACATATAGAAATGTATGCATATGCTCACACTGCATCAATTATTTTCATTCAAGCGTGAGCGAGTTTGAAATTTCAATATGTTGGACATTTTGAATCTGTGCATGCTCTGTTAAGACCCTCAGCACTGCAGTATAGAACTAAAATTATTCAATAACATGATTTGGTACGCGTAAAATGCACCAATGCGTTGAGCTCGCCTTTAGGAGAGATATGCGTTGCGAGCAGTGGCTTTTATTTATTATGGCCTTTTGGTTAATAATTTGAAAAAATGTTACATATATAAAAAGTTTTACGATATTTTGTAGATTATATTGATAAAGAAAAAATTCAAAATTATAATATTTAATAATTTTTTTCAGGTTTTGGGTAACAATATGAAGAATCTTGTAGATATAAAATAGCTTAGAATTATTAGTAGAATTTTTGAGTGTTTTAATTATTTTTATAAGGGCAGTATTAAGGGGAGGTAAAAAGAAACTAAAGAGATATTTTTAATACATTATGAATCTATTTTCGCAATCAGTGACGGATTTCCAAACAGGCGCGCGCCTCGGGCCTCATAATTGTATCGTCCTGTGTTAGGTCAGGTCTAGTAGCCCAGAAGGTCCTAACTCGTGTAAACTAGGCCAATATATTCTGCTCAACACTTCACCATACATATTTGATGTTAAAATTATGTTCTACACAATGGAACAATCATACAAACTCAAATAAATATATAATGTTGGACAGTGTCAAACCCGTTTAACGATTTAATTCAAAAGATTAGATATATCGACTGATACATAATAATATATTCCTAATTTTATAAACTGGCATTTCACATAATTAGTTATTTAATGATACAGGCTGTTTTGGTTAACACTGAAAATTGAATACAAATTTGGCTTCAACTACTGAGAATGAAATTTTGAAAATTTGTTGGTGAGAAAAAATGTATAATAACTTTTGTTCATACATTATGGTATTTTTTATTAATAGTTTGCTTCTGGCATATCACAATACATATCACAGTTCTGTATATTACAAAAATCATTTAAATGATGGTTAATAAATTTAATCTTGTCTCTTACCTTATTTCGTGACGAAAGTGAACTGAATTTATATATTGCGTTGCATTTAAAAATATCGAATATGTCAATTATAGCAGCGACCATGTTGTGAGATCACTAGCGGCACCAAAGCTAATTTCGATTGCGAATTATGATTAGTAGAAATATATTACTTTTATTATTTAAATTTGCATGCATGTATTTTGAAAGTAATGAGTAACAAAATCAATTAAATATATAGACTTTATACATATTTGCTACTATTTGTATAAAATTAACTACAACCTAGACGACAAAAAAAAAACATAATTTTTATTATTGTGCAGATCGTGGTTCAGCTGATTCTTCAGGCGAAGAAGATTCCGATGAAGATGACGAAACTGCAAAAGGTCAACCCGATGCTCATGATCTGGTAAGTGTCTGCTTTTGAAAACATTTTCTAAATCACAATTCTTCTTTGTTTTTATTCTTTCTTTTTGTAGACAAGTTATAATTGTAGTAGTATACTTTTATGTTGAGTGATATTATTTTTCGCAATCACATTTTGATATGAATTGTGGTGCTACAGTTTCAGAGCCACTGTCTAGGCTACTGAAATTCCTCTCAAGTTGTGTAAGTTAGTATGACGAGTGACACATTTTATTTTGAGTTTGTTTTGATAGAAGCTTTTTTTTTATCCTTTATAAAAAGCTCTACTTCCTAGTTTGATGGCTAACTGAAGTTAGTGCTAGCTTTAACTGTTTGTTCTCCATAAAGTTGTGTCTTTTAGCTATCTGTTTAAAATAGAATATTGATTAGTTGCTTCCAGTATTAGTTTATAGAAACAATACATAATTTCGTAGATTTCTGATATCCTCATCAAATCGGTAATCCTTTATCAATTTTAAAATATAAAGGTCACTAAATAACTATCGTATGAAGACAATAAAATGTTTATCCCAATATTTATATATATAATGTTTTACAGTAATCTATAAAGAATATTTCCTAAATTGCATGATTTTAATTTGTGTTGTGTCACTTCTTTGTTTTCTGTTATTTTTTTGGTTGTTTTTTTATCATTATTTTTATATATAAAATTTTCATATATAAAACTGAAAACCATTAATCTAACCCACTAGCCTTATTAAGCCTTTATTGGACAGCTGCGTTTTGCATTACTTTTTATTTTCTTTATTTAGGAAAAAATTTGATTGGTAACGTAAAATTTAAATATGAACGCAGTGGGGAAAACTAACAAATGTTCAGCTTTTTGCGTTAACTTTTAAAAGTTTATGTTTTCTGGCATTTTATTATTTTTACTTTTAAAAGGTTATTTTTTTAAAACACTAGTTAAATACGAGGGCTGTCCGACAAGTACTTAGCCTCACCGGCCTATGGCGCCACTGTCGCAAGAGACAATCTATTGTGTAGTACATTATTTTAGACGGCTACTGTTAAAATTTCAGCCGAATCGGACTCGTAGTTTTGTTTTGACCGCGTACTACACAATAGGTTGTCTCTTGCGACAGTGGCGCCATAGGCCGGTGAGGCTAAGTACTTGTCGGACAGCCCTCGTAGTTCGAGGAAAGAGAATCATCCGTAGATATTTTAATTAATTATCTTGGCCATAGCTGAAGATAGACTACAGTAACAAGCTTTAATTTTTTTTTATAGTTGTGCCTTATAACAAAAATAAAAATACGTAACCTAGTTTATTTTTTAATTTATTTATATTTCTATTTACAGCCCAAATTCTACGGTGATGCAGATAGATCTGATGAACCAACGCCGCGCTAAGAAAAGAAAAAAAAAGCTACTAAAAACGAATCTATGCGACAGAATGCCGCCCAATTTTTAATTTTTATTCTGTACACACATCCAGGTAATTTTAATTATAATCCGGTTTTTAATACGTCAATCAAATAGAATACTCTTCTTTCGTATCAACATATAAAATAAGAATAATAATGGTGTCGAGGAATTGACAATATGTACACAATAATATAATTATCCATAGATTTATTATTTGCAATTATTTCCAATTTTATTAAATATTTATTTCAAAAATAATAAATTATGTGCATTAATTATTGATTTTTATACACCGATTGGCAAATTGATTTAACGTTACGTCACTACAGCGAATTGCTAATGCATAGGGGCTTGCCCCTAGTACTTCTTTGTAATCTACTTATGTCTTTTATGTCACTATTTTGTTTTATTTTAACCGATTACTGGTTGATTTTATATTATGAATTTAATAGATCATTGCTTTTCGCGTTCGAAATGAATTGCTCACTGGCAGTTCTTGTCAATCAACTTAATAAATTTAAATATGATTTTTTCCACCGCGATTCAAAAAATTTCATACGAAATACCGGTGCCGGTTTCATATAACGCAACTGTCAGTGCCCCTCGATCGCGAATACAATTAAAGAATATCGCGCTACTGTTAAATCATTTTGCCAATGCCTTTACATGTTCACAGCTTTATTTTTAGAAATAAATTTTGATATAATGAATTTATAGTTGTGGTTTTTAGAAAATTGTGTCAGAATTTATTTCTAATACCCGTTTTACTTAATTAGATCATATTTCTACTGTATATTTTATGAGAATAATTATTTTAAGTATGCACTAAATAAGTAAAAGTAAAACGGGTTTAAAATCAGATTCAGAAATCTGGAAAAAATTCAGCCAAGTGTTTGGTTAGTATAACTTATTGTTTGTCGCACTCAAGGTTACCGCAATATTACTTATTTTTGATTAATATACAATGAGATACCAGGGACGTATTATGTTAATTTTATTTCTATACAAATATTGCTATTGTAACTATATTCGTTCGATTCTACTATAATCACATCTTAAAGCGTGTTCAAAGCGAACTAAATAGTAATTATGATTAGAAAATTACAAATAATAAATTAGTTTGTATTATGATAAGCAATGCTAACATTCCAAGCAACAAAATTAACACAATGTATGATACATTTTGTTGCTGTGAACGTTAACTTTGTATGTCATACAACAAACTGGAATGATTACTTATAATTTCTAAGCTTAATTACAGATTGTTTCGCTGTGAATAATCCTTTACATTATCGGCATTTGTAATTATAATTTATTAGTTTTTTTAATTAATTTATTGTGTTATTTATATTTTTTACAAATTGATCTACGTTTTAAATTTCTTTTCTTGCTTTATAAATGCAGAAATGTAATGTTTAATTATTGTAAGGTTGAATAACAAATATTATTTTTGGCCCGCAAACAGTTATTTAGATTATGGTATAGTACGACCCGCCCAGAGGGCCAATCCCCATGGTTGCACGGCCTTACAGGTTGGTTTAAACGGGGGAATCCCATGAATGTCGATTATGATTCTTACAAATTTAGTAACATTTCAATTGCAAAATCTCCAGCACAGTTAACATGAAAATGTCAATATATTTGTACGTGTAACCTTGAGTACGGCATACCCTCATTTCTATGTTTCATTTAATATTATATAAAACATGATATTCCTTTCCCTGGTACATGTCAATCATATTATTGAACTTACAAAATAGATACTGTATTCTTCGATGCTGCATTAATATTGTAAATGATAAGGTTTTACCACTTTTATATAACATTGTAGAACTAATAACTGATGTTTTAATACACATACATATTATACTGATTATGAAAAATGGAACATATTTTTACGAAGTTTGTTATTACTGAAGGATTGTTTCAATAATTTATATAATGATAATGATTTCTCGCATGTTGCAATGATAAAATGAAATAAGTAACTGAAAAAATATATATATAAAACATGTTCTAGTAAAACTGTGATATATCAATGCAGGCCTGGGGAAAATAAAAACTGTATAGTTTTCGATATTTGTATCTATCTTATTATTGCGTCTTGAAACATTTGGTTACAAACATATTATTATTAAAATAAAACGTATTTAAAATAAGTATCATTATTTTTCTTTTACTATTACTTTTTCTACGTATTATACATACATATTTTGTGCTGTTATTATTTATGTATTCAAATTAAAAAAATTCTCACTACATCATAAATATGTCGCCTTCAGGTAAATTGATTGAGTGTGCTTTTACAAATTCAGTATCACTCATTTTAATCTTTTTTTTACGAAGTAATAAGTTAGTCTTGTAATCATGAAAATGTTCGAACCTGAGATTTCAACGGGTATACACGTTTTCACCCCTGAATCGAATGTGACTATCGGAATGACGTCTGTGAACCTAAAATTGTGAAACTTCAAACATAAGATCTATTTGTACCTTTTATTTTTGAAAAGAATATTTGAACCATAAGTGCATGTTTACTCTATGCATTTCTTGTCCTTTCTCCCATATCACTGGAACGGTTGCACTTACGGTAATAATAGTTATGTTCATAATGAAAGATATTAATATTTCGCACAACTTTTATTTGAAAAGTTTCTTTATTAAATGTACCAGTTACAAGAAAACTGTTACAGATAATCTTAAATATCTTATTTACGTTGTCATAGTTTTGACTTTGACAAATTTTATTTTTAAATCAGATGAACCAAGAGTTACATCATTTGTTTCTTGTTTATTGAAAACTTTCAAAACAAAAACAAACAAGTAAATTGACTATTATGTGTTTGAATTAATATTTTAAATATTGACTTATTATTTGAATAATTGAATAACAATTACAAAGTTTTATTGTGAATAAAATTTTGGTTAATATTATTTGATAATTTAGCGGAAATAGTACTTCAAATTCATTATAAATTGGTATAATTTTCCAGTCATTCATTAATTTAAGGTAAGTCTCATATTAATTTTATTTCTATAGGATTATTATTTCGAATGAAATTACGTAAAAGATAGTCGCGTGCATGCCACTCCAAATATTTAACATTAATTATAACACCCAATTAAATAAACGATAGATGGTTATATTCAATGAAAGCAATGGTAACAATAAATATTTGTTCTTTTTGAGCATTCCAAATAGCGTGGTAATAATAATAGTGGGTGGTAATAAAACAATTAGCACAAATTTAAGCATTATAGTTTATATGATTATTTATCGATCGCCGAAAACATGGGTCGAGTGTTAATTCAATCAATTTTATGATTGATAATTTATCTTAAACCATTCGCTGTGGTTGCATATGATTTTTTTTTTCTAGTATGATTTATATGACGAGTTCAATTCGCAATGCTGCATTGCTCTTTATAAATGCATGTAATTTAATATCTAACTCATGATGTCGTTTGAATTCAATCTAAAGTGAAGTGCTGACATGTGCCGTAATGTAATGTTAGGGGATTTAAATCTGATACTTCAGTCAGCTGGTATTTAATTAATCATTAGGTTAAGGAAGATTCCATTACTCTTTGCTCATTTGAAAGTGCATAAACTTTTTTTTTTTTTTTGTACCTATGTTTATTTACATATTATTGGTGATGACATAAGATTTCATATTATTTTTTATTTAAAACGTTCATTTTTATTTTGTAATTGATTGATGATGGGTATTTATACTCGTCAACATGTAGTAATAAGAATTTCTTAGGAATTTATACTCGTAAAAATCTATTTCCATTAAATATGAATGTGATTCATGGATATATTTTATAAGAGATTCAAAAACCTAGCATAGGTACAGGCACATATGCATTCAGCTCGCCTTATACACTGTCCGCTTCTCTCCATAACCAGCACATGCGTACAATATTTTAAATTTATAAATATTTATTTTTTATTGTGGCCTTTGGGTTCACAATCAGAAAAAAGCCGGAGTGGCCTTCACTCGAATTTCTTATTCCATCATTATCTGTATTTATAATGCTTTATGTTGTTTTAAATTTACCCTACGATAGCTATGCAACAAAATGAAAATGTATTGTAACTAGGGAATCGTAAATATATAATGGTAATTTTCCAAATAAAGACTTTTCAAACGTAAACTTTAATTAGAACTACTTATCTCTATATCGTGTTGTTTTAAAGGTATGCTAAAAGTAGCAGGAGTATATCCTTTCTTCCAATTAAGATATTGTTTTCAAAAATAGGAGGGGTTATATAGTATTAAGTCTCCGAAAATTACTCACAGAGCATCTTTAATAAAGGTATATTTTCCAATTGAAAATGCATATTATTAGCTGTATGCTAGACATCTTTGTGCATGCGCGCATGGAACAGCGTGAACCTTTTAGTTGTAAGGGCAAGAGTAAATGTTTTTAAAGTAATTTTTAACCTTCCCGAACTTACTAATTTTGTATTAGTCTTAAAAAAAATCCCTGCGTTAAAAATTACTTCAAACAAATATACTCTTATCCCCACGACTAGTAGACCGTCGGCGCCTATGTACAGAATGCAAATAGCACGAGGTTTCATTTATCTCACTGCGCATGTATTTTTATAAAATATACTAGTAAACTGCGCGTAAATGTGCGTAGAATATTATTATTTGTATCTGTCTTGGCTCGTGGTACATAACCTCTTCGATCTACAAAAATTAAGTATGTCGTGGACACGCGAACAAGTTATAATTTTAATTGAGGAATATAAGAAGTGGCCAAACCTATATAAAATAAAATGTGTTAATTACAAAAATAGAAATTTGAGGAAAAATGCGTTAGAGTCGATTACATCCGTTTTAAAGACAATGAAACCTACTATAACTGTAACAGAGGTACAAGAAAAATTTCAGGCATTAAAACAAAATGCAGTTAAAGAATGCAAGAAACATAATTGCTCGGTAAAAAGTGCTGCAAGTTCAGATCAGGTATTTTATTAGCGAAGAAGCTAAAGCATTCGGTCGTGTGTCTGTAGCATTCTCGGATCGAAAAATGTCATTAACAAAAAGTGTTTGTCTCGTCGCCCTGCTTCCAAAAATATATATAACTGGATGTTAGTCACTCGCTCGTAAGACCAAATTTCTCCCCTCTACTTCTCTGAAGGTACCGGAGCGATTTGCACCAAATTTGGTATACATATTATTTGGTATCCCATTTGAATCCGTTCGCAGTTTAAATCCAATCGCCTGTATACTTCCCGAGTTATAGGGCCCCAAAATTTGGAGCCTCCCTTAATACTGCCCTTATAAAAATAATTAAAAT
Source organism: Leistus spinibarbis (assembly GCA_933228885.1). NCBI lineage: Eukaryota > Metazoa > Arthropoda > Insecta > Coleoptera > Carabidae > Leistus > Leistus spinibarbis. The sequence continues at coordinate 14,462,825 of OW121791.1, forward strand.
ACCCAAAAATTCTAGTAATAATTCTAATATATTTTAATGTCTACAAGATTTTTTCATATTGTTAACCCAAAGGCCGTAAAAAAAAAATTAAATATTATAATTTTGAATTTTAAAATATGCATTTTTTTTTTAAATCAAAATAATCTACAAAAAATGTTTAAGACTTTATATATATATATAGATATATAATATATTTTCAAATTGTTAAGCAAAATGCTATAATAATTAAAAACCGCTACTTCACGCTTGGCATTAAAATTGAAAAATAATTCTTTTTAATTATTATGGCCTATGGGTTTAAATAAGTCATTTTTTGATATTGTCAAAAACAAGTAGCGAGCATAATAATAATGCCATCCATTGATGGCTAGATAACAATTAATAACCGCTGCTCGCATCGCATATATTACTTATAAGGCAAACTGGACGCATAGGTGCGTTGTACCTAAGCTTGTTGTTTTAATGTTAAGTATATTCAACATGATTACAGATATATGAGCCTTCGTTGTGGTACTACGAATTGATCTCGTTTGTGTTTGATCATGTAGAACCAAGGGGGTCGATTGATTTTTTAAGTGTGGACGTGGAAAAATCTGATTCTCAGTGTTTTGAATCTCCAGAATTCAATAGTAATATATTTAATAAAAAAGAAAACAGATGCATTAATTTTATAGAATACTTTGTGCACAGCCCTGACTTCTCCTGATGAAAATTCTACTCGTGATCCGTTAAGCGATTCTTCTGGACGGACGACTCCTATATCAACCCCTAGACCATCGAAGAAACCAAAGAAAACAGATGACAGCATATTTTTGGAAGCACTAACGGGTAATTTGAAAGAGCTAACAAGTTTAACTGCCAAATTGGGGGAATCACCTGCTGTACCAGAAAGAGTCAAAACAGGAAACGAGATTTTTGGAGAGTATGTAGTTGGTAAATTAAATAGGATTGATGTTGGGATCAGGGACGAGGTGGAGGAGAAAATTATTTTAGTGTTGAATGCTGCACTGAAACAATCTAAAGAATTGAAAAAATAAAATGTTATTTTTATAAGTTCTTAAAATGTTATTTTCGAATAATTTATAATGGATATAATACATGAGTAATTGTGTCCAAATAGATTTAAATTAAAACCATTTCCAACTGCAACTATTTTAATGTTAAATATATATATATATATATATATATATATATATATATATATATATATATATATATATATATATATATATATTATTTCTACATAACGTTTCGTTATTTACCCATTTCCTCTTCCTATTTGTGTATTTTGCTAGAATTGGAATACTCTTTGAAATTTTCACGTACTAATCTATAGCTTTAGTCTATTACCCGATTGTTGATTAATTTGACGGAAACAAAACAAACGAATCATTTTCAGCATTTGTATCGCCATAATTACAATTTTCGGTAGCTAAAAAGTTATGCAAGTGTAATTATTTCACCTTTTTCTGAATTTAAATGAATAGGAATTAAAGAAACCCTCCATCTATTGGTTAAAATACCAAAAGCACTCTCAACCATTATTCTACCTCTGGATAGACGATAATTATAGATGCGGTTTTCTGAGTTACACCACGTTGAGGAAATGATTTCATCAGATTTTCTAAAAGGGGAAAACCGTCTTCGGCAATGAAGAAGTAAGGAAACTCTTCGTTTGTTTCTTATATGTTTAATGTATTATTCTCAAATCTATTGGACAAGTTAGAAATACAACAGCATTACTAATATATATATATATATATATATATATATATATATATATATATATATATATATATATATATATATACATATATACATATATATATATATATATATATATATATATATATATATATATATATGTATATATGTATATATATATATATATATATATATATATATATATATATATATATATATATATATACATATATACATATATACATATATATATATATATATATATATATATATATATATATATATATATATATACATATATACATATATATATATATATATATATATATATATATATATATATATATATATACATATATATATATATATACATATATATATATATATATGTATATATGTATATATATATATATATATATATATATATATATATATATATATATATATATATATATATACATATATACATATATACATATATACATATATATATATATATATACATATATATATATATATACATATATATATATATATATGTATATATGTATATATATATATATATATATATATATATATATATATATATATATATATATATATATATATATACATATATACATATATACATATATACATATATATATATATATATATATATATATATATATATATATATATATATATATATATATATATATATATATATATATATATATATATATATATATATATATATATATATATATCCAAAACAAGCAGTCAAACTAACCAATAGTCTACAGAAATATCCTGAAATGTCATTTATCTAATTGAGTCTATTTGGTTTTCCTGGCAAAATAGCAGATGATCCGATTTTATAAGCTACATGCGCATCCATGGCAACGTAAACAAGATATTTATAATATTTCGTAGCATTTTTCTCGCAACTGGCACATTTTTTGAAGAAATGTTTCAAACAAAAGTTGTGCGAAATATGAATATCTTTCATTATGAACATAACTATATTTGCCGTAAGTGTAGCCGTTCTAGTGATATTGGAGATAGAACAAAAAATGTATAGCGTAAACATGCACTACCGGTTTGAAAATAGGAGGTGCACATCTAGGGCATATACAAGTCTTAAGTTTGAAGTTTCATAATTCTACGTTCGACAGTTATGGCTCTAGGGCGTTCACAGACACACACACAGACAGACAGACAGGCGTGATTCCGATAATAGTCACATTCGATTCAGGATAGGCCAAAACGTGTATATCCGTTGAAATCTCGAGTTCAAAATTTTTCATGATTACAAGACTTACTTATTACTTTGTAAAAGAAAGTAAAAATTATGGGTATAAAAAATTAAATGACTAACTCATCTATAGACGATGTAACATCCATTACATATTAGAAATTTAACGATCTGTCAACATTTAACGAACCTTTCTGCAAGTAGGCAGTATAATGTTTTGAACTAATATTCTGATATTCTCAAAAATAATTATATTGCATATTTTAAAATTCATAATTATTATGTTTAATATTTGTTTATATACATAAAGTATCGTAGAGTTATTAAGTATTAAAAAAATTAAGGGCAGGATAAAGTCGGTTAGGGTTAAACTGGGAGCGGATTCAAATGGGCTACCAAACAAGCTTAGGTACAACGCACCTATGCGTCCAGCTCGCCTTATAAGTAATATATGCGATGCGAGCAGTTTTTAATAATTATGGCCTTTTGGTTAACTAATTGAAAAAATGTTATAGAAATAAAAAGTCTTACATTTAATTTTAGATTATATAAAAAAAAAAACATTTTTTTGTTCAAATTTTGAAATTCAAAATTATAATATTTAATAATTTTTTTCGGGCTTTGGGTTAACAAAATGAAAAAATCTTGTAGATAAAAAATATCTTAGAATTTTTAGTAAAATTTTTAAGTGTTTCAATTATTTTTATAAAGGCAGTATTAAGGGGGGCTGCAAATTTTGGGGCCCTATAACTCGGGAAGTATACGGGCGATTGGATTTAAACTGCGAGCGGATTCAAATGGGATGCCAAATAATATGTGTACCAAATTTGGAGTGAATCGCTCCGGTACCTTCAGAGGAGTAGAGGGCACAAATTTGGTCTTACGAGCGAGCGACGACTAACATCCAAGTATATAAGTTATATACATTTTCGGATTCAGGCGACGAGACGAACACTTTTTCTTAATGAAATTTTTTGATCCGAGAATGCTACAGACACACGACCGAATGCTTTAGCCTCTTCGGTACTACGTACGGCGAGCTAAAAATATGTATAGCAAATTTGGTCCAAATCGCTCTGGTACCTTCAGAGGAATACAGGGCACAAATTTGGTCTTACAAACGATGAGTTATATATATATATTTGGATTCAGGGCGTCAAGATAAGAATTTCTTGTTCCAAACCGAATGCGAAACGACAAGGTTACACAAAATTAGAAACATGCCGTAGGTATTTTGGCGGGTCAACGATTTATGTAAATGAATCGCCTTATTTAATATTTAATCGAAAAGAAAAGCAAGTTAAACTATGCTTGGCTTTTCATAAATAAATAATTAACATACATGAAATCTAATGTTCTTCACAAGTACAAATTTCACAACCGGATTTACAATTTTTTTTTAATAACATTTATATAATAAACTCCTCTAGTAAAAGAGCGTGCTTCAATAAATAACATCCAGTGATCTTGACATCGTCAGAAGATGCAGTTACTTTTGTTTCATCTTTACCCGAAGGTCAAATAGTGTTTATTTACAATTTTGTGTGTGTGAACAAGATGGCATCGACTGCGAATTTAACCGCCGAATCTACATTATCTTTGGAACAAAACGAAACAGTTAAAAAGTTTAAAGACCTTCCATTTACTAAGAAAATATTATTTATTAAACATTTCTTAACTGTTGAACCATTGCTTTGTTGTTATATAATGCCGTCGTTAATTTCTTCATTAGCCATACAAAATCTGGCGCTTCAAATGGCGTGTCGCGTTAACTTAAATTACAATGACACCATTTGCTCAAACTTGTTATCGGTGAACAATTCCGAGTATGAAAAACAAGTGGAAATACAAGTAACAAGTATGATCCCATGGAAAACTATACTGAGCACATCAATACCTGCAATAATGGTAATGTTTCTTGGATCGTACAGTGACCGCCATAAAAAGCGTAAACCATTTCTTATGATGCCGATTGTTGGTGAATTTATTTCGACAATTTGTTTCATTCTTTGCGCGGCAAATATTACAAAATGGCCAATGGAAGTACAGGGACTCTCTGAAAGTCTGTTTCCCGCGTTCACTGGCGGTTTCACAACAATGATGATGGCTGTCTATAGTTATGTAGCAGATATTACAACAATAGAAACGAGAACTTTACGCATCGGTGTTGTTCACATTGTTTCGGCAGCTATTAGCCCAATTGGGTATTCCTTAAGTGGAATATTATATGAATTTATTGGTTTTTATGGCATTTTTACCATTTCTATTATATTATATGTGATAGCAATTGCGTATTGGATATTTTATTTAAAAGAGCCTAGAGCACCATCAAATGATATGGAAAAGATTAATATTTGTGTGGATTTGTTTAATCCACGCCATATTGTTGAAACAATTGTTGTTATTTTTAAGAAGAGACTAGGAAGTGAACGTCTGAGGATTGTTTTGTTAATGATAACATTTATTGTAATTATAGGACCTTCATACGGTAAGTGGTGGGATTAACCAGTAGTATACTTAGTATTTATAGTCATACTGTCATATTTATTTTTTTATTACTTTAATACGAAGATATTCCGACAATGTTTTTATACCAGCAAATTTACTTTTAATCGTTAAAAATCATGGTCAGTAAATAGTACATTTTTAGAAAAACAAATCTTTTGAAATATACTTACAATTTTAATGTCATTTTTCACCAGGGTTGGCAAAAAACATGATTTCTTTAAATAATACATAAAAACATGTTTATTATTGTTTTTATATTTTCATATTTTAAACAATTTAAAGAAAAAACACGTTCAAATCATGTTTTAAACAGTTACCAATTTAAAAAAATAAGTAAACTTGTATTAATCCTTTTTCTATTTTCTTTTACGAAGTAATAAGTAAGTCTTGTAATCATGAGAAATACCGAACTCGAGATTTCAACGGATATACATATATTGACCTTCCCTGAATCGAATGTGACTATTTTGTCTGTCTGTGTGAGAACGCTCTAGAGAGCCAAAACTATCGAACGAAAAATTATTAAACTTCAAACTTAAGACTTGTATATGCCCTAGATGTGCACCTTCTATCCTTGAAAAGAATATTCAAACCGGAAGTGCGCATGTTTACTCTATGCATTTTTTGTTCTATCTCCAATATCACTAGAAAGAATTTAATTTAAGAAAGATATTAATATTACGCACAACTTTTGTTTGAAACATTTATTCAAGAAATGTACCAGTTGCGAGAAAAATGCTACGAAACATTATAAATATGTTGTTTACGTTGCCATGGATTCGCATGTAGCTTATAAAATCGGATTATCTGCTATTTTGACAGGAAAATCAAATAGACTCAATTAAATAAATGACATTTCAGGATATTTCTGTAGAGTATTGGTTAGTTTGATAGCTGGTTTTGGTTATATATATATATATATATATATATATATATATATATATATATATATATATATATATATATATATATCTATATCTAGTGAAAACTGCGTAAAAGAAAGCCGAGTGCAGGCCACTCCAGATATTTTTTAAATATAAAATAAATTATTTAAAAATAACACTTTATTAATTTCAAAGTTAAATAATAATTTAATTATTCGAAACTATAACGAAAAAGATAAGTATTTCTTCCTAGTTTCTTGAAAATATATTTTAAGCCTAAATAAAACAAATATTATTCTTATGAGATACAAATCATAATTGAAGAAGACATTCACCGTAGGGAGTATTGTTTTTTGTACCATAAAGAACAACTAACGAGCAAGCGTTAAGCTTAATACCCGTAAATCGGGGAATTCCCTACGGCAAACTAATAATACAATACAGGGAGTGTTTAAGTAATCAAGAATTACAAATAAACCTGTGCTGTTGTTTGTTGGACGTAATGATTTTATTGCAATACTTATCCTATAATTAGTACCTGTAAATCAATTTTAAACAATTCATAAAAAATATGGGTTTAAACACTTGTTTAAAACAAAAGCGTTTTAAACATAGTCGATGTTTAAAACCATATGTTTTAAACATGCCAACCCTGCTTTTCACACACAGACGTCAGGAACAATTCAGGAAAACTCAACTTGCTTTTACTTAAACGTTACTAATTTTATTTATAACAGTAATACTACAATGATATTCATCTTGACAATCGGTATTTATTTTAAGTATAAAGTATTTATTTAACACCAGTATTAGCGGTTTATGTCTGATTCTCTGAGTTTATCTCTCACTAACTGTCTATTTACCCTGGCTAACTATTTATCTTTACCTGACTGAGTTTTATATATTGAAACAAAACTTCTAGAAAACATTGAGGTCTTTCCAACAAGCTGTAGAACCCGTCTGCCGTGAATGTGTGGCGGCGTAGCCTAGATTTTAGGCGCTGTGAATGCAATTATTTTAACATTACCATTCATGTCTATGAATACATATTTTCCACATGCTAAAATTATGCTATTAACGAAATGATCATTTTAGGTGAAGCTGGACTGACTTATTTTTTTACAAGAACACAATTTCAATGGGGCGCTATAGAATATAGTTTATATTCAGTATACGACATTATCATACATCTAATAGGTCCGTATAGTATAATAATGTAAAACTAGTAATAAAAATAAAACATAATATTTCAGGTTCCACATTAGCCATAACAATATTATCGCAATGGTTCCAACTAGACGATTTATTGCTAGCCGCCATTGCATGCGCTAGTAAAGTAGCTGCAAGTTTCTTATATTCATTTAGTAAAACACCAACTTTATTTTACTTTGGTAAGACATTTTCCTAACAGATTAAATAACAACGTAATATATATGTATATTACAGCACCAATTGTTAGTATTTTAAGTGGATCAGGCGCCATTGCTATGCGATCTGTAGCAACGAAACTGGTTTCGCAGGATGAAGTTGGCAAAATTCAGTCTCTATTCGGAATATGTGAAGCAATTGCACCGATTCTCTACACTTCCATTTACAGTAAAGTTTATATAGCAACAATTGATGTTTTACCTGGCGCATATTTTTTGATGGGGGCGGCGATGATTGTACCAGCCATATTTATATTTCTGTACGTATTTTATTATTTCTATATTTAATTGGGCCGAAGCAAATTATGGGCACATTCTGATAACCATAGCATACTCAGTTATTGATTTATGTATCTATCAAAAATTAACTAGTCGGAATATCCAACTTTTGGTAAATAAGAAAGTCAACAACTGACTCGGCCATGGTTATCAGGATCGCACATGCACTGTATAGGCACTTATTGCAAATATATACTTCCATTTTTTTTACCATGCGTTTTTTTATGCAATTACGCATCGTCTATTGTAAATTTAAAATAAGCAAACATTTGGGGTCCAGGAAAGAATTAATTCATTTTGTATAATTTCCTTGGAGCTTTTATAGAGTAATCTGCAGTCCTCGAAGGACTCGAATTCAAATATTACCCAATTTCACTAATAAGTGTTAATTTTTGTAATTAGGCAAAGTTTGCTTAATAATTTTGTAAGGATCGATGATACTCATTACTTGGAATTTCATATTAATTTTTATTAATAATATGGTTTCGGTTTCATTTGATTAAGAAACTAATTATGTTTACTTAAGGTCAAACATCAAGCTTGAAAAAAAAACCTACCAACTAATCTTTATAAAAAAAAAACAGTGAATTCGTAATTGCATAAATAATGCCTGGTAAAAATGTTAATTTTTTTGTATTTACAGTTTCAGAGATAAAAAATAAAAACCTCCAAAATAGGTCATTTATTATATAGTTTTCATTTTTATCTCCGAAACTGTAAATACAAAAAAATTCACATTATTACCAGGCATTATTTATGCAATTACGAATTCACTGATATATTTTTATAAAGATTAGTTGGTAGGTTTTTGCGTAATCGAGGTTTGTTTAATCATGATAGATTTTGAGTAGTTTTATGTAATTAAGAAATATAACTTTGACCAAAAGTGTAACAATGTGTCCGTAATGTGTTTATATTCAATAAACAGTCATTATTCGATGGAATATCTTTGATTATAGCGTAAAAATAGTTAATTTCTAATAATGTGGGTGCATGATTTCTATCACTGGTTGCTTGAACATTCAAAGTCGATGGTAGCGCCACCATCTAAAATAGCCGAGAGTGGAGCGGCATTACTTCGAACTAGATGGACCTGATGCTTTGTCTTAATTTACGTGTGTATAAAGACAGTTATTAATATTTGACGTGTGATTAGACAATACCTATTTGATTTCACATAAATTGGAGAAAAATAATTTCGGTTTACGAATTAAGTTCGTGAACCGAGGTTTTACTTATTAGGGTTGATTTTACCTGTTGTTAAAGTTGTATGTAGATGGATGGTAACCGATGATATTTAACCACTGAACTATCCTGTATGACACTTTATTTCATTAACACCAATCATAAGGGCATATACACATTACACACTGTAAACGACGGCCCACGGAATCCTCCGATACGAGCCTCTATGTTGAGTCTGAAAATAGAATGCGAGTTGAGCTAACGCTCAGTGAGAAGGCTGTCATTTAGCAGTGACTGACGACGGTCTAATAAAGCAATAATGATTAAGCCATTTGTATCAGAATAAGGAGGTAGAATACAGTATTTAACTGTGCACAAGATACACACACAGTGCTTAGGTCTGCTAGAACCTGGCCCTGCTCCACAGTCTTGCTGTGGGAAATACGGGAAATGCCAGAGGGATCTCTCCTCACAACCAGCTGTGTGCGTCAACGAGAAGCTTGCCTCCGCCGCGGGACCTTACGGCATCGTGAGAAAGAGTAAAACTCAGTCTCCACCATATCCCTTCGAAGGGAATTGTTGTGCTCCACACAAACTAGTGTGAATCTACAAGAAGCTTGCCTCCGCCATGAGATTTGCATGGTATCAGGAGAAAGAGTTGAAAGTCGAGTGAAACTCAGTCTCCACCATATCTCCCCGGAGGTACGAAGCGATACGTTGAGTTCAGTCCTGAGAATAGACATTAAAGTTGGCAGGTAAAGGCACCGCTGGCAACATACCGGTAAATATATATATGCTACATCGCTGGGCACTTTCTCGACTATCCCCCGCATAAAGCGGTTTCCAGGCCAGCACCGATACAAAGATTAGGGATAGGTGACAATAACACATTTTGACATACACATAACGTACATTCAGGAAAATGGCTATCACCATTTACCTATACATATACAAGAATATAAATATAAGCAGACAGACTTGACTCACCGCTAATATTCTCCATACCAGATGCACAGGGCACAAATCACAAAAACACCAACATTCTTATTGAATAGCTAAACTATACTGACAGAAAAATATCATAACCAATAGGTACTACGTAATCCCTTCGACCGCCTCTGACCAGTCTCCCTACTGTGTATTTCTTACAGGAAGTGATATAAACGCGTTGCATAATGCTATACTAAAAATTGCCGCTGACATACTGTATATTTATGGCCAAAAGGTTAACAATGTGTCCGAAATACCGTTTAATTATATTTCAGTTGAAAGCTAAGTCGTCCTTTATTTTAAATTTAATTTCAGGGGGATGTATCTATTACAGAGAAGAGATGCAAAGAAAAATGAGGAATATAAACAGGAAACATTTAAATATACAATACCAATAAACGAAATGTAAGAACCAAATGTATTTTTAATATGTATATAAATATTTATTTCATTAAATGTTTCATTATTTACACACAAAAAACCCTGAATAAAACTTATTACTTACTACTAATAGTTTAAAATTTAAGTTGAAACGATTGCGGAGTCGGCGGTTTCTTTTTGAGACTATCATGATTCAATAACAATGATATAAATTGCTCATGCTGTACATCATCTAACGGTATATCAATATTTACAGACCATTGGATTATTTCGGCACAACTTCGAAGATCGTTTTGCAAAACTGAAAAAAAAAAAAGAATTTGTTTAACTTAAAGACATTTTATGACTGAGCTTTAGCTTCTACGGTACTTCGTACGGCGAGCTAAAAAACTGGAGTTGCCATCAATTAAACTTAATTGCTTATTATATATATATATATATATATATATATATATATATATATATATATATATATATATATATATATATATATATATATATATATATATATATATATATATATATATGTATGTATGGTTGATCCCACTCTTGTATATTTCATCATCAACCGCAGCAATTATTTGTTCATAAAACTCGTGGTTTCAAGGCCAATTCCTCAGTAATACGCAATAACTGATCCAAGATAATATACACTTGACCAAAAAACAGTATTATTTTAAATGTAAAATGACGTTATTAACATGTGCTACGTTGCTAAATATAGCATTATTACTACTTTTCGTATGCATCATCGTGTATTTATTTTTTAAACATGCGTTTAAATACTGGAAAAAATTAGGCGTTCCATATCCGGAACCAGACTTTTTTTATGGCAACTTTGCCGATACGATCAAAGTGAAATTAACGTCCGGAGAACTCTTACAAAGATACTACAATTTAATGAAAGGTTTAGGCCATAAATTTACGGGATTATATGTATTCCATAGTCCCACATTCATGCCTATTCATCCCGATTTAATCCGGTGCGTAATGGCGAAGGATTTCCATTATTTTTATGATCGCGGCATGTACCATAATGAAGACAGTGACCCGTTAAGTGCGCATTTATTCTCGCTAACAGGAAAGAAATGGAAGAACCTTCGCGCGAAATTAACACCGACATTCACATCGGGGAAACTCAAGAAAATGTTTGGGACTTTGGTCGATTGCAGCGAAGAATTGTCGAATTGTTTAAATGAACCGTTGTGTAAAGGTGAACCAATCGATATTAAATCAGTTTTGGGTCAATATACCACAGATGTAATCGGCTCATGTGCGTTTGGAATTGAATGCAATAGTTTTAAAAACCCAAATACTGAGTTTATGAAATTGGGGAAACGAGCATTTAGCCCAACCTTTGGCGATCGTATGAGAATGTTTTTCGCCTTCTTGTTTCCTAGAGTCGCTGGATATTTCAAAATGCGTATAACTAATAGCGAGATAGATCAGTTCTTCCGTGCTTTAGTAAAAGATACGATTGATTATCGCGAGAAGAATAATATTACGCGTAATGATTTTATGCAATTGTTGATACAATTAAAAAATAAAGGGATCCTAGAAGAAGAAGGAGTCGAGAAGGGCGAACAAGGCACCACTTTGAGCCTAAACGAAGCGACTGCCCAAGCTTTCCTGTTTTTTATTGCTGGTTTTGAGACTTCGTCAACATCAATGACTTTTTGTTTGTATGAACTAGCAAAAAATCCAGATATCCAAAATAAATGTCGCGCAGAAATTATTCGGATCCTAAAAAGCCACGACGGCAAAATAACATATGATGCTTTAGTAGAAATGCATTATTTCGAACGCGTAATTCAAGGTTTTAAACCCAAATACATTAACAACGACTGTAATAAATACAAAATTCCCATTTCAGAGGCGCTACGAAAATTCCCACCTATAATGGTACTGCAACGTATCACAACACAAGATTATAAAATACCAGAAACTGAGATTATCCTTAAAAAAAATACAATTGTCACTATCCCAGTTTTGGCCTTACAAAAAGACCCAGAATTTTTCCCAGACCCAGAGAAATTTGACCCAGACCGTTTTACAGAAGAAGGAAAAGCTAGCAGACCTGATTATACATATTTACCATTCGGAGAAGGGCCCAGAATTTGTATAGGTAATTTTTGAATCTTTTACGACTAAATTGGGTCATAAAAACCAAAATTGATCATTATAAACCCAAATTAAGTCACTAAAGAGACAAAATAGGTCATTAAATACTCAGATTGAGGCATAAAGATCAAATTTAGGTCATTAGAGCCCAAAATTGGATCGTTGCAATTTTAAATGTTTTTTTCTATTGTATAGGAGTTCGATTTGCAATGATGCAAATAAAAGTAGGTTTATGCCAACTTTTATTGAATTATAAATTTACTTTAAATTCAAAAACCAAAGAACCGTTGGTTATGGATCCAAATTCATTTGCTTCCAGCGCAGTAGACGAAATTTGGCTTAATGCCGAAAAAGTTACAGCTTAAACTATTTAAGTGGTTGAAATTGTATTATTAATGTTTTAATAATGAAATAATTATTTTTATAAATAATATATAATAAACAATAATAATCTACAATGTTATTATCGGTCACTCTTTAAAATGCGATTTTTTTTATGTATCATTCAGAATGTCACTATATTATCTGCAGTTTTTTCCAGCCACGATTTCCGTTACCAACCTAAAACAAGCTTAGATACAACGCAATTATGCGTCCAGCTCGCCTTATATAGTAATAAATGCGATGCGAGCAGCGGTATTAATTATTATGGTTAACAATTTGAAAATATGATATAAAAAGTTATTGATAAAGGCGTAGAGGTCACCTTTAGGTAAGATATGCGTTGCGATCTGTGGTTTTAAACAATTTGAACAAATGTTATAGATATAAAAAGTCTTACAATTGTTTAGGGCATATTTGAAAATTCAAAATTATAATATTTAATCATTTTTTTCGGGCTTTGGGTTAACAATATGAAAAAATCTTGTAGACATAAAATATCTTAGAAATTGTAATGTTTTAATTATGTTTATAAGGGCAGTATTAAGGGGGAATTCGAATTTTGGGGCCCTATAACTCGGGAAGTATACGGGTGTAAATAGCGAATGCGTGGAAGCCCTGAGAATATTATTCTTAGAAATAGGTGCACATCTAGACCATATACAAGTTTTACGATTGAACTTACACAATTTTACGTTCGAGAGTTTCAGCTCTAACGCGTTCACATACACACACGGAGATTTTATGAACCGAGAATGGTACAGACACACGACCGATTGCTTTAGCTCTTTTGTACTTCGTAAACGGATGTACTTTTAAAGTAATTTGTATGAAAACCGAACTTTACGTTGCATCTACGTCGCTAAAAACGGTTGGTCGTTATAACCGAAGTCGTTGTAACCGGACTCTACCATATACAAGTTTTACGATTGAAGTTACACAATTTTACGTTTCGAGAGTTTCAACTGCGTTCATACATACACACACGGAGATTTTATGATCCGAGAATGGTACAGACACACGACCGATTCGTACTTGATAAACGGATGTACTTTTAAAGTAATTTGTATGAAACCGAACTTTACGTTGCATCTACGTCGCTAAAAACGGTTGGTCGTTGTAAACGAAGTCGGTATAAACGAAGTCGTTGTAACCGGACTCTACCATATACAAGTTTTACGATTCGAGAGTTTCAACTCTAGCGCGTTCACATACATACACACATGGACAGTTTATGATCCGAGAATGGTACAGACACACGACCGATTGCTTTAGCTCTTTTGTAATTCGTAAACGGATGTACTTTTAAAGTAATTTGTATGAAAACCGAACTTTACGTTGCATCTACATCGCTAAAAATGGTTGGTCGTTATAAACGAAGGCGTTGTAAACGAAGTTGTTATAAACGAAGTCGTTGTAAACGAAGTCGTTGTAAACGAAGTTGTTATAAACGAAGTCGTAAACGAAGTTGTTATAAACGAAGTCGTTATAACCGGGCTCTACTGTACTTCGTAAAAGGAAGTAAAAATGCATAAATTTAGCAATGTACTTACATTTATAGTTGAATATTGCCTGTAATACGTATGTATAGTGCGTTTTCATCTGATATTTGAGTAACAATTCAAACAATCTATAAACAACTTCGGTTTGATGATTCTTTAACGCCATTTGGACGACATACGGAATTCTATTGACTATTTGCCCGCAAAGTCCTCTATAGCGCTCCAATAATTCCGAAGCTCTAATTTGATCAGCATACCATTCGCTGATGAAGCAGCACTGCCAAACGCACGCCAACGGAAAAAAATCGACGTATTGTTGCGCGATTTTCTCCGCGAAAATCGTAATCAACACCAAAGACGCTTCGCTTCTATCCGATATCACATTTGCAACCATATACTTAATCATTAATCTTAGTTTACGCCTCAGAAATGTATAATTTGCGTAAACCTCCTCGAATAATTTCAAGCCTTCGTCTACGTTCCCTTTAACCCAAGTCGCTTCAGCCAGATAATGATTAAACTGCGCGTTCAAATCATATAAATCCGGATCGTGATCCTGCGCCAGATTTTGTAACGATATGACGGCGTCCCGATGCCCATTTTGGGCACAAAATGAAAATATTTTGTGAAGCGCTGCTGCAGACGGACATATTCTATATTCCACACACTGGTTTATTAACTGTATGGTCTTCGATCCATGGTAGGAGTCCAAATTTTCATCCAATAATTGATCCAATTTGTCTTTGTCGTAATTTCGGATGTCTATTGTAGCATTTTCTGCTTCTATTTTAGGTTTTAATGTCTTTGTAGTCGTTGGTTTGACTTCGGCTAATTTGCGTCTAACGCGTATTGTTTCCCATTTATCAGTTTTCTTTTGCAATAGCTGTGTTGTAAACGCGTCAATTGCGTCGATTTCGGTTTGATGTGCATCACTGTTATGTACATATTTAATAAAATAATTCGAACGGATCGAATTATGAATATATTTAAGGAAATTAGATCGAATTATTTTATTTGAAAGTGCCATATAGTCCCATTTTATAAATCGAACAATTTTGTATAAAGTAGCTAGATGTAAATTACGATTTAAAAAATAAAAAGTAAATATCATCCGTCAAAGTTTAATTGAAGGTTAGATCATGTTAGGTACTTCCAGCATTGTTGCCAACCCATGCATGCAAAATTGAAAATCACTATAAATCATCAACAGGGGTGTCCTATATATTAATTTTCTTTTACAAAGTAATAAGTAAGTCTTGTAATCATGAAACATTTCGAACTCGAAATTTCAACGGATATACACGTTTTAACCTAATCTGACTCGAATGTGACTATTTTCGGAATGACTGTGTGTATATCTGTCTGTGAACGCTCTAGGGCCTAAACTGTCGAACGTACAATTATGAAATTTCAAACTTAAGACTTGTATATGCCCTAGATGTGTACCTTCTATTTTTGAAAAGAATATTCAAACCGGAAGTGCGCATGTTTACTCTATGCATTTTTTTGTTCTATCTCCAATATCACTAGAACGGCTACACTTACGACAAATATAGTTATGTTCATAATGAAAGATATTAATATTTTGCACAACTTTTGTTTGAAACATTTTTTCAAAAAATGTATCAGTTGCGAGAAAAATGCTACGAAACATTATAAATATTTGGCTTACGTTCCCATGGATTCGCATTTAGCTTATAAAATCGGATCATCTGCTATTTTGATAAGAAAACAAAATAGACTCAATTAGATAAATGACTATTCAGAATATTTCTGTAGAGTATTGGTTAGTTTGACTGTTTGTTTTGGTTTTATATATATATATATATATATATAACCAAGAAGCAGTCAACTCTACAAAAATATTCTGAAATATTATTTATCTAATTGAGTCTATTTTGTTTTCCTGTCAAAATAACAGATGATCCGATTTTATAAGCTACATGCGAATCCATGGCAACGTAAACAACATATTTATAATGTTTCGTGTAGCATTTTTCTCGCAACTGGTACATTTTTTGAAGAAATGTTTCAAACAAAAGTTGTGCGAAATATTAATATCTTTCATTATGAACATAACTATATTTGCTGTAAGTGTAGCCGTTCTAGTGATATTGGAGATAGAACAAAAAATGCATAGCGTAAACATGCGCACTTCCGGTTTGAATATTCTTTTCAAAAATAGGAAGTGCACATCTAGGGCATATACACAAGTCTTAAGTTTGAAGTTTCATAATTTTACGTTCGACAGTTTTGGCCCTAGACCTACGTCTTTAAGGCACTCTGTGCTATATGGGAACCCATATAGCACAAAATGCTTAAAGACGTAATAAAGACGTCCAATAGACGTCATATTTTAAGATGTCATCTATTGGACGTCTTTATTACGTCTTTAGGCATTCTGTGCTATATGGGAAGACATTATTTTACAAAGTCTTCAAGACCTTAAGTTAGACCTAAATAAGACGTCTTGTAATGTCGTCAACAAGACATCTTAAAGACCCACTACAAATCGTACTTTATAGACTGTATCGATACAGTATCGATATATCGTATCGATAACGGGCCACCTCCATTTTAGAGCTTAAACGGATATTTAATAGTGCTAGTTGGCAACATTGGGGTATTATTTTTAAAATGTCAGACGTAAACAATGAAGCTAACCAAAAATGTTCGTTTAAGAAGAGGAATTTTAAAAACCGAGGCACCAGAAAAAGACAAGTTTCTTCTTCTGAGGAAGGTAATTAATAAATTATAATTTCATTTGTATTAAATACACATACGGGGCAAATAAATGTTGTTTATAGAAAAAGTTAGTAGCGAAGATGAAAGCGCTGTAGTGAAACCAATACATAAAGCTCGTAAAATTAATCCAAATATACAAAGTTCTTCGAGCCATACTAAGAAGCACACGGGTAATGCATCCGACGCAGACAGTGACCACGAAGATGGCAGTGTGACAGTCAGCTATAAATCGAAACGAAGCGCTGCTCCAGCTGGCCCAGCCGATCAGGGGGCCACTGCAACTTTGGTACGTAAATAAATAAGTGATTTCAAACAAATCCGATATTATAATGTTATATAGGAAACGGAGACAGAAACCGATAGAGATGCGCAAGCGTTGTTTGAAAAGAAACTGGAAATAAACGAGACGTTGGAAGGGCAAGCCGACGATAAAGTGTATCGGGGTCTGAATAATTATGCGCAATATTACAAGCCGAAAGATACGGCCGCAGGGAACGCGAGTTCTGGTTTAGTTCGGCGTGGCCCTATAAGGGCCCCAGCGAACTTAAGGGCCACCGTTCGTTGGGACTATCAACCCGATATTTGCAAGGATTACAAAGAAACAGGATTCTGTGGTTTTGGAGGTAAAATTGATCGTTTCACTACTTGCGACAACGATTTACGACAGTTATTTCAGCTAAACTGATTCAGATTCTGAAATATTAAGTACAACGTAATTAAATAAATATCGATATATAAATAAAGTTCACTTATACGAATGTACAGGATTCCGTACTGAAGTAGCTAAAGCAATCGGTCAATAAATGTACTTAATAAAATGTGTTTGTCTCGTCGCCCTGAATCCAAATATATATATATATATATATATATAACTTATATACTCGGTCGCTCGTAAGACCAAATTTGTGCCCTCTTCTTTTCTGAAGGTACCGAAGCGATTAACTTCGAATTTGGTTCACATATTATTTAGCATCCTATTTGAATCAGCTCGCTCGTTTAGATCCAATCGCCTGTATGCTTCCCGAGTTATAGGCCCCCAAAATTTGGTGCCCCCCTTAATACTGCCCTAATAAAAATAATTAAAACACTTAAAAATGCTGCTACAAATTCTAAGATATTTTATGTCTACAAGATTTTTTCATATTGTTAACTCAAACCCCGAAAAATATTATTAAATATTATAATTTTGAATTTTCAAAATGCACTAAATTTTCATTTATCAATATAATCTACAAAAAATTGTATGAGTTTTTATATCTATAACATTTTTTTCAAATTGTTAACTAAAAAGCCATAATAATTAAAACTGCTCGCATCGGATATTCTTACCTAAAGGCGAGCTCTACGCATTGGTGCGTTTTACGCGTACCAAATCTTGTTTAATATTATCATTTTGAATTTTAATGTATGCACTAATTTTTTTTTTATCAATATAATTTACAAGAAATTGTATAACTTTTTATATCTATAACATTTTTTCAAATTGTTAACTAAAAGGCCATAATTATTAAAAATCACTGCTCGCTACGCATATCTTACCTAAAGGCGAGCTCTACGCATTGGTGCGTTTTACGCGTACCAAATCTTGTTAAATATTATAATTTTGAATTTTAATATATGCACTAAATTTTTTTTTATCAATATAATTTACAAAAAATTGTATAAGTTTTTATATCTATAACATTTTTTTCAAATTGTTAACCAAAAAGCCATAATATTTAAAATCCACTGCTCGCAACGCATATCTTGCCTAAAGGCGAGCTCTACGCATTGGTGCGTATTACGCGTATCAAATCTTGTTAAATATTTTAATTTTGAATATTATAATATACATTAAATTTTTTTTATCAATATAATTTACAAATAATTGTAAGACTTTTTATATCTATAACATTTTTTTATATTTACTGATTTTAAGCACAAAAACCCTAACAAATAATAAAAGATCAGATAAAGTGCCATCTATTGTTGGATAGATTAACTAATCTAGCCATCAATGGATGGCATTACAGTTCCCTATATTATTATGATCGCTACTTGTTTTTGACAATATCAAAAATGACTTTTTTAAACTTTTTTTTTTCAAATTGTGAACCCATAGGCCATATTAATTAAAAACAATTATTTTTTTATTTTTGTACCAAGCGTGAAGTAGTATTAAGATAAGATACTTTAGGTAAGCCTAAGGCGAGCTGGACGCATCGGTGCGTTGTACGTACCGAATCTTGTTTTTTATGGGATTTAACATAGGGATAAAGTTTGTATGTTTGTCACGACGAATAAAAAGCTGTTGTGTATAACTTTTTTAGTAATGGGTTGAAATTCAACTTCAACAGAAGTAACAGTATATTCTTGCTACTTTTTTAATATCTCGGAAGCGGTATGCTATAGATAATAGAGTAAATTGATTTTTATAATAATTTCTATAACCTTTGTTCAAAAAAGCATGCCGTAAACCGTTGACGCTAATAGTTGAACGAACACAACTAAATTTAATTTTAAAATATAAGTAACTAATTATTTCATCTTTTAGATAGTTGTAAATTTTTGCACGACCGTAGTGATTACAAACACGGTTGGCAATTGGAGCGAGAAGTCGCATCAGGCGAATACGGCGCTGAATCTGATGACGACAAGAAATACGAGATAGATTCAGACGAAGAAGACTTACCATTCAAATGTTTTATCTGTAGAAATTCTTTTGTAGATCCAGTTATCACCAAGTACCTATATTTACCTATGTTTTTTGATACATTTATTTTAACTGTTTGCTGCATAAGCAAGTTGTGATACTTTAGTCCACTTATAAAATGTTGTATACGAAACTAAGTTGCATATCGACGCGATTTGTAAAAGATAACACAATATCAATAATTAAATTTCAATACAATTATTTGTTTAGTTATTGAATGCATTTTTTTGCTAGTTGCACAATTCTACAATTTGTGCTACTAAATTTGTAAATTAATTTTATTTTTTGTGCCCAAAGGGCCTAGAAATTATGTTAAATCTCTTGCAGCAAAGAGTTATATAAATTTTAACATTTATTAAGTAAAGCGATGGTTTACTGGATTACTTTCATTTTAGGTGCAAACATTACTTCTGTGAAAAATGCGCACTAGAACGTTACCAAAAATCGGCACGCTGTTTCGTCTGTAACACACAAACCAATGGTGTATTTAATCCAGCCCGTGAACTTGCGAAAAAATTGAAGAATGACTTAGAAGAACAAGAAGCAAAACAAAATGCCGATAGCGATTCAGATTAATACAACGAATAAAGAATTCATATAATCCACAATTTATCTTTATATAATCGAGATACTGAGTGTACTTGCGTCATAAACTGCTTTCTCACTAACCAGAGTAACTTTAAGTGTTCTTGTGATTTTTTACAGATTAAAATGACCCAAGTAACTCTAGAGTTACTTTTCGCTGCCTCGTCAAGTACCACGGGTTATAATAACCCCAAGATTAAATTTGAATGTTATCAGTTTTTTACTAATCGATGACGCAAGTCCGTACCCTCAGTATTTCGACTATAATAGTGCTTTTTTTCGGAACGTTTTTTGTTTTCACATCGACCAACCAAACTGAATTATTTGTGATCCTACACACATATATATATATATATATATATATATATATATATATATATATATATATATATATATATATATATATATATATATATATATATATATATATTAGTGAAAATACATACTATTTTGCAAATAATATATATATATATATATATATATATATATATATATATATATATATATATATATATATATATATTATTTGCAAAATAGTATGTATTTTCACTAATATCCGTTTGCAATGAAGTTATAATTAGTAATGTGATACATTCTTGTTGGTTTTACATAAATTGAAGCTATTATTATTAAATATGATTTACAATTATTCAATATATTTTTCCTCCTAAGCTCATAAAGTGACATCAAAAAAAAATTGGTCTTATGCAATAGAATCGATGATGTTAACACAAAATTGTAAAAAATCCGTCTGCATCAATTTTATTTGTTTTAATATTTGATTAAATTTAGCAAATAGATTAATATAACACAAAAATTACTTCAATTATTCAAACAGAATTATTGTCGTACTGATTGTTTAAGTCATCACTCAACTTATACTTCCACTACACTATGTAATATAATATTGCTTTATTTTGTTATAAATTCATACCAGATTACCGTGAAAAATATTAATAAGGATATGTAAATGTAACTATTGCTATTTACAGGGGCGATTTTTCACTAAATTCTAAATAAAAGTTGCAAACATTTTAATATCTAACTGTTATAAGAATAATTTTTTCTCTAAAATAGTAGGAGTAAACTGTTACTTCCGGTTAAGAAATTGTTTTCAAAAATAGGATGTGCACAACAGGGCCATAAATAAGTTTTTATCTTAAACCGTTTTGGCTTTAGAGCGTTTATACACGCACATTCAGAAAATAGCTAGATTCGATTCCGGAAAGGTCTAAACGTTGAGTTCTAAATTTTCATCATTTTATTATATACATTTTCGGATCAAAAAATGCCATAAGCAAAAAATGTTTGTCTCGTCGCCCTGAATCCAAAAATATATATAACTTATATACTTGGATGTTAGTCGTCGCTCGCTCGTAAGACCAAATTTGTGCCCTCTACTCCTCTGAAGGTACCGGAGCGATTTGCACCAAATTTGGTACACATATATTATTTGGCATCCCATTTGAATCCGCTCGCAGTTTAAATCCAATCGCCTTTATACTTCTCGAGTTATAGGGCCTTAAAATTTGGAGCCCCCCTTAATACTGCCCTTATAAACATAATTAAAACACTCAAAAATTCTAAGATATTTTATATCTACAAGATTTATTCATATTGTTAACCCAAAACCCGAAAAAAATTATTAAATATAATTTTGAAATATGCAGTAAAATTTTTTTATTAATATAATTACAAAAAATTGTAAGACTTTTTATATCTATAACATTTTTTTCAAATTGTTAGCCAAAAGGCCATAATAATTAAAAACAACTGCTCGCATTTCTTACCTAAAGGTGAGCTCTACGCGTTGGTGCGTTTAAAGGATTGTTCACAGCGAAACAATTAGTAATTAAGCTTAGAAAATTACAAATAATAATCTAGTTTGTATTATGACAAACAATGTTAACATTCCAAGCAACACAATTTATGATAAATTTTGTTGCTGTGAATGTTAACCTTGTATTGTCATACAACAAACTGGAATTATTACTTATAATTTCTAAGCGTAATTGCTAATTCTTTAGCTGTGCACAATCCTTTACGCGTACCAAATCTTGTTCAAAATGAGTATATTTTAAAAGACGCGCGCAAATTCTGACATGTCATCCTACAGGTGTCAGCACATTATACAATTACAAACAGATATGTGTTAAAAGTCCTCCGATTAAATCAATTATCTAAACGCTTTTCTTTAAATTCTATGTCAAAAATATAATGATTAATCAACAAGTGAACAGTTTTTCTATGCAATATTCAGTGTGTGAACATTTTGGTCAATAAAAGTGCGATTTGGCTGTTCCACGGCAACTGTCAAAGGTATTTAGATATGTCATGTTGATAGTTGCTGTTATATTTTCATTTTACATAACAATACATTGTTTATAACATTAGAAATTAAATCAGCATAATTGTTAAGTCAATAAAAAATTGTTTATTCTATTGGTAGTTAAGTCATACAGATAACAAGGTATTATAACCTTAGATTATTAAATAATACATGTAATATATGTTTATAATTGAATTACAATCGTAATTTATATGTATAGAATAAATTGTTTTTACGTGTTTATAGATTCTAGGCAAAATGTCGGTTCGATACTCGTGCAGTCATATGAACACAATTACAGACATTCCAATTCAAGAAATAGTCAAATTAAAGGAGGCTAGTGCACTAAATAATTGATTCAAAATATATATAAATTGCTTTTGTTTCAATTGCAGAATGTTCCATGCAACGATTGTCTGTGTTATGGACCAAATTTATGGATTTGTTTATATCGTGATTGTCTGCGAATTGGTTGCTCCGAAAATTACAATGATCACAGCACATATCATAACCGCGTAAGTTTCATTCGTTTGTACATTATTAATGCTACGCAAATTGCGTATTTTTATTATTTGGTATAGTATGCTTTGAAATATTTCAACTGGTAATAAAAACATGAACTAGTCAAATATGATTGCTGTTTGCGTAATTATTACTTTTACTTAAAGTAATAAGTAAGTATTGTAATCATGAAAATTTTCTTTACTCGACATTTCAACGGATATACACGTTTTTACCTTCCCTGAATCGAATGTGACTATTTTCGGAATGACGTCTGTCTGTCTGTGTGTGTGTGTGTCTGTATGTGTGTGTGTGTCTGTATATGTGTGTGTCTGTATGTGTGTGTGTGTGTGTGTGTGTGTGTGTCTGTGAACACTTTAGAGCCGAAACTGTCGAACGTAAACTTATATAACGTGAATATGGTCTAGATGTGCACCTATTTTTGAAAAGAATATTCAAACCGGAAGTGCATGTTTACTCTGTTTTTTTTTGTTCTATCATTTGTAATACGTACTGTTTTTCAAAATATATTTCAATATTTAACACGTTCTCAGTCGATCTATTTTTGTTAACCAGTGGAAAATTACATGAATCATTTCTATTTTGTTACAATACTGTCAAGCACAGTTGATACGATTTAATATTTATTAAATATTTATCTCCTAAATGCATTTCTATAACAGCATAAATAAGAATTTTAAGATATTCCATAGTGGTTTTTCGTAACTGGTACGAAGTACCGAAGAAGCTAAAGCATTATCGGTTTAAAAAAATTCCATAACAAAAAGTGTTTGTCTCGTCGCCCTGAATCCAAAAATATATATAACTTATATACTTGGATGTTAGTCGTCGCTCGTAAGACCAAATGTGTGCCCTCTACTCGTCTGAAGGTACCGGAGCGATTTACACCAAATTTGGTACACATATTGGAATCCCATGTGAATCCGCTCGCAGTTTAAATCCAATCGCTCGTATACTTCCCGAGTTATAGGGCCACAAAATGTAGAGCCCCCCTTAATACTGCCCTTATAAAAATAATTAAAACGCTCAAAAATTCTACTAAAAATTCTAAGATATTTTATGTCTACAAGATTTTTTCATATTGTTAACCCAAAGCCCGAAAAAAATTATTAAATATTATAATTTTGAATTTTCAAATATGCACTAATTTTTTTTTATATAAAATAATCTACAAAGATTGTAAGACTCTATATCTATAACATTTTTTCAAATTGTTAACCAAAAGGCCATAATAATTAAAAACTACTGCTCGCAACGCATTGGTGCGTTTTATGCGTAACAAATCTTGTTTGTTTTATTTCCAATATCACTAGAATGGCTGGTTCGACAGTTTCGGCTCTAGAGCGTTCACACACAGACACACACACACACAGTCGTCACTCCGAAAATAGTCATATTCGATTCAGGAAAGGGCAAAACGTGTATATCCGTTGAAATCTTGCGTTCGATTGTTTTGGTCATCCCTATACTTATTACTTCGTAAAAGAAAGTAAAAATTCTTACATATGTATTTCCATGACAATATAAATAAGAATATAAAGATTTTCCATAGCGATTTTCTCGTAACTAGTATATTTTTTAAAGAAACTTTTCAAACAAAAGGACGAAATATTAATATTATTCATTATGAATTTAACTATGTTGGTCATAAGTGCAGCCGTTCTTGTGATATTGGAGATAGAATAAAAAATTCATAGAGTAAACATGCACTTCCGGTTTCAATATTCTTTTCAGAAATAGGGGGTGCACATCTAGACCATATACAAGTCTTAAGTTTAAAGTTTCACAATTTTATTTTAAACAGTTTTGGCCCTTGAGCTTTACCAGACAGACAGACACACACATACGTCATTCCGAAAATAGTCTCATTCGATTCAAGGAAGGACTTATTACTTTGTAAAGATTATATAATTATTTACATAAAATTATGCAATTAAAACAATTATTTCTGATAACGAAGACTGTTAAGAATGCGATAATTTTAAACTATGTTAATACTACTTGATAGCACTTCATGCAGTGTGACCGGCGTATATCGTTTTGCTTGATTGTACTTGGTGTTGCACGCTTGTACGTGACGACGGTCTATTAAATCTATGACGTAATTTAGTGACGATAAATACATAGAAGTGGTTAAGTGTTTACAATAACATGATGTAATTTATAGTATGTTCCGAAATTGGATCATCACGATTTTCAGGAACCGATGCTATTACAGTACGCGGTTACTAACGTAAATAACGAAAAATATGATTATATGCAACTTTTCTAAATTACTTTCTAAAATTCAACTAATCATAAACAAGGTCTATCCATATTTAAGCAAAACAGTATAAATGTAAATTTAATTTGCAAAACAGTTAAAATAAAATGCTGCCAGTTTACTTTACAGTCAATTAACTTCACTATTGGTTGGAAGTAAATATTTACATCTTAATTATAAAGGGTATCAATCTATATTACGCCTAAATTTCAATAACTATACCTCCGTTAAATTAATCAACCTTTAGCATCTCACTTATTTAAAAATACGATAATAAAGTTGCGGATTATATATATATATATATATATATATATATATATATATATATATATATATATATATATATATATATATATATATATATTTGTAACATACCATTATCACCACGAAAAGAACGAAAAATTGCAATACTGTATATATATAAAACCAATATGGAAATAATTTCTAAAAATTAAAAAAATAATTTGGGAAAGGTGGGAAATGAATTGACAGTAATATATTTCATTTCTAAGGTAACGCATTGTGTAGTAGAAGAAAATATCATGTGTACGTCTTAAAATGTAATCATTAAATGCAACTTTAATTTTCAAGCACCAGTTAGCGCGATTATGGCAGCACATGTTTGAAACATTAAAAAAACATAATCGTAAAAATTATAATCAGTGTCAAAAAAATAAATAATCATTCAAAAATAAATTATCTGAATAACTCTGATAAGATATGAGCTAACACAAATCATAATGCACAGGTTTGCCAGTCACATTCGATTCATATGAACTTATCAACACAGCGTATTTGGTGCTACAGTTGTCAAACAGAAGTGTTTATCGATAACAAAACCAATAATAATAATAATAAAATGCAACAACAGCAGCAACAAGCGCGCACTGTCATATACAGTGACAGTGACAACGATGCAGACACGTCCGAACGTGCCAGAACGTACGACCGCGAAAGTTACGATTCTGGCCGCGGTAGCTACACAACACTGCGCGCAGAGAGCCTTGACCGTCGCAGTGGCAATGCGGTGTTTGCATTCGAAAAGACTGTCGGTTTAAATGTGGGAATGTCGGGGGACAGCGGCGGCGAAAGTAGCGATAGCGACGACGGCGACAAATCGAGCAAACCTCGCGGTCTTGTTGGTTTGCAAAATATCGGAAATACTTGTTACATGAATGCGGCCCTACAAGCGTTGAGTAATACGCCGCCGCTTACGAACTTCTTCCTGGAATGTGCGGCGGGCATTCGCCTTGCCAGTGAGGGCAGAAAACCAGGATTAAGTCGGAATTATCAACATCTTATAAGGGATATGTGGAATAGGAGAACTAGAGGTTACGTGGTACCATCTGGGATTCTATACGGCATTAGAAATGTAAGTTAATATTTATTTACTCATAAATCGATTGGGTGGAGAATTCAAAATACTAATTTTTATTAAAACGCTACTTACTTTATAATTATAATATTTATCTTGGCAAACGATATTTATTTTAACTATAAAGCATTTATTTACTTAATTTATTATTATTATTTATCACTTACCGACCGTCAAAGTAGAACGCTTATGTATTGAACACAAAGCTTCTGGAATACATCTAGGTCCATCTACAAGGCTCTAGAACATACAACGGCGCAACCCAGTTTCTAGTCGCAATGAATTCCCTTACTATACTTTCTCACAATATTTAGTTATTAATAAGATTAAATGTATGAGCTGTAGGCACTTGTTGAAACATGATTATTTAATAAAGGAATATTTGAATAAAAACACTTGGTTGTTTCAAAATTTTAATTAAATTAAACTAATTTAATTTAAATTAAATTAATTAATTAAAAAAAAATTAAAATTTTGAAACAACCAAGTGTTTTTATTCAAATATTCCTTTATTATTTAGTTATTAAATTGTAAAATTGTATTTTCGCCCTGAATCCAAAAATATTTGGATGTATGTATCCCGCTCGGTTGGTCGTAAGACCTGAGTTTGTGACCGCAACTCCTCTGAAGGTCCCGGGCCGATTTTAATGAAATTTGATATACATATAATTTTCACGCCCGTGAAGTTCCCATCGCATTTTAAATCCAATCGTCAGTACAGGGCCGGAGTTATAGGGCCCCAAAATTTGAAACCCTCCTAAATACTGCCCTTAGTCAACTTTTAAATTTGTTTACAATTTTCTACTACAAATTCTAAGATATTTTATGTCTTTAAAGTTTTTTCAAATTGTGAGCCCATAGGCTTAATAAAAATATGTATATTTTGAAGTATATCAGACATTGAACGGCATCTATAAGTGAAACGAAGAAGTTATGTGTTTTTTTGGTTATATTTTCCATTATATAAACTATTTGCTTCTGTGATTTAATTAATAAAATTAGAAAATGTTCATCAAATATTGTTCAATATCCTTGGCTAATCACGAAACGAACGATATTAACGCGTTACCCATATGTGCAATTTTAAATGTGGGTTTATGGAAAATAATACTGGTACAGGAATAAATAAATCTCGGAGTCATAATTGGTTGGATTGGTCGGCTCTGTGAGTATAATGTCGATGATTTAGAATTACATACGTAAACACATAAATGCATTTATTTCATATTAAATGCAGAGAAATGTCATCAAACATTCAAGACAACATAAACCAAATTTTAAAGACTCGTATATTAATACATTATTGTATAAAACAATAATTTGAATATGTTCCAATAATGAATTACTATCGCTTTTAGTACTGTATTTATTGCG
Source organism: Leistus spinibarbis (assembly GCA_933228885.1). Lineage (NCBI taxonomy): Eukaryota > Metazoa > Arthropoda > Insecta > Coleoptera > Carabidae > Leistus > Leistus spinibarbis. Next base: position 14,491,309 of record OW121791.1, read on the forward strand.
ATTGGGCTCGCTGGAACGGCGAGCTGGTCGCACTGGCGCTAGCCTTTTACACACTTGTTGAATTACACGAATTTGTTCGTTTCACTGTTTATTGAGCCCGACTTTATTTTGAATTGACTTCTTCAATAAACAATATTAGCAAATATCACCGTTGAATGTTTTAAATATTTTTATTATAAAAAAGGTGCATTCAATGTTCCGTGGTTATCATCAACATGACACACAAGAATTCCTGCGCTGTTTTATGGACCAACTGCACGAAGAGCTAAAAGTCGCAAATTCACCGAGTGACGCAGGCTCCGATTGCGCAACATCCGTTCCATCAGGTTCTTGTGACACGTTGGATAGTTACGCTTTGGCCGCCGATGGTTCCCAATCGACGCCGCCACTCGAACATGGTTTTGGCTATTCGAATAATTACGAGGCGGTGAACTGCGATGGTACTAGCGCCAGTGCTAGTCAATCTGAGGGAGAATATGAGACTTGTGATTCAGGTACGGATCTATTTCAAATTGAAATACATTTTTTATTTATAATATAAGTTAGTTAACGTGACACGTCTATTCGGAACTAAAATTTACTTGTGTATACATGGTACATTTTTCTGATTCATTCATTCCGTGGATTCAAAATATTGAAAAAGTAACAATTTAATTTTAAGTTGGTTATTTTTAATCAGGTGTTAGTGAACGATCATCTTTGAGTGACGATACTGAAAGATCGCAATCAGAAACGAGGCGAGAGACAAGTACGGGTAAACGTCGATTGTCTCGATCTGGAAGTCCGGGTCGGCATGCCCGATTACGAAGCAAACTTACATCATCCCATTGTCGAAGCCAGAGTCCTCCGGTTGTCGAGTCTCAACCAAGCACAAGTACAAGTAATGCTCAAACAAAGAAACCAATCAAATATCGGTCAATCATATCGGATGTATTCGATGGAAAGCTACTGTCATCCGTACAATGTTTGACTTGTGATAGGGTAAGTTATTTTATGTTAATTTGCAAATTTCTTTATTTTATTTTTACATAATAATACGATTATCATGGATCTTACGTTTCATGTAAAACAGATATTTTCAATAGCAATTTTTAACGTTAATGGTACAGAAATTTAAAAATATAATAGCATAAACCGTTATTTCCGGTTAAAACATTGTTTTCAAATCGTCCAGGCCATATTCTTAAGTTTAAAATTTACTTTCAACAGTTTTGGCTCTCACCCGATAATAGTCCGATTATCCAAAACATGTATTTTCGTTATAATTTACATGGTTACACTATATACGTTAGTATTAAAAAGTAAAAATTATTATTTAATGGCAGATATCAACTCGCGTTGAAACGTTCCAAGATTTATCGTTACCAATTCCAAACCGTGACCATTTGGCCGTTTTACACGGTACCGGTTTAATAAAAACAACCGGTAACACATCCACCCAATCACCGCAACCGAGTGGCTCTGGTTCGGCGGGTGGTAGTGCCCTAACTTGCACCGAAGTCGTGTATCCTGGCAGCCAGGATGGTTGGGTTGCTTGGATCTGGACGTGGCTCAAAAGTTGGTTCTATGGACCAACAGTCAGTTTGCACGATTGCCTATCTGCATTCTTCAGCGCTGATGAACTTAAAGGAGATAATATGTATAGGTAGGTAATACGTATAGAGGTTTGAAAATGTGCACATCTAAGAATCATGGTTAACGGGTTAATCGCTAAGTTCAGTTTACGATAGCTAATGGGATGTTTCGTTTACAGTTGTGAAAAGTGTAATAAATTACGTAATGGTGTGAAATTCTCGAAAGTCATTGATTTACCCGAAGTGTTGTGTATCCATTTGAAGCGGTTCAGACATGAGCTAATGTTTAGTTCGAAGATTTCCAGTCAGGTTTCGTTTCCACTGACTGGACTTGATATGCGGCCATACTTGCATAAAGGTAATTATCAATTTTTTTCAATTATTTTCTGGTTACGTGTGTTTTTAGAAGCCAACAGAATATTACTATTGGTTATTAAAGTAGTTGAAAGCTTTTCTATTTTTTTTTTATAGATTGTATAAGTTCAGTGACCAGTTACGATTTAATCAGCGTAATATGCCATCATGGTACCGCGGGTGGTGGACACTATACCTCATATTCATTAAACTCTCACAAAGAATCATGGTTTGAGTTCGATGACCAATATGTTACTCATGTCTCACCGGATGCCGTTCAGCACTGCGAAGCATATGTTCTCTTCTATAGGTATGTGAAGAAATTATAAACTTTTCGATGTAATAAGATTCTTATAATTGTCGTGAATCTAATTTTTATTCTTAAAAGAAACGACTGCATTTTTAAATTACCTCTACAATTTTGCAAAAATTAGATTAAACCATTTCTCTGTGTAAAATAAAATGGATTCTTTAAAATTCATTAAAAATAGTCTTATAATATCTGTATTGCTTCTATATCTCGAAATTTTTGATAGGTAAATCACAGTTTATGGTAGTACTAAGTACCACAACATCTTTCCATAAACTTTTTAAAATATTATAAAACTGTGGTTTTAAAACGTTTATTTGACTAATAGTAATAGTAGATACTGTAAATCTAATGATCGTTTGTGTGTGTGTGAATTAAGGTAGTGCTGTTACAATCGCAAATAAACTTTAAAATTGGTAAAAAAATGAGTTTTACTTATGCTATGTTTGAAACAGATTAACTGTGCGGTTTCCGATTTATAATAATTTTGAATAATGTTTGACACGTATCTTATGTTATATTTCATGTTAATAATATGCCAAGATTTCAGGTGAATGTATCAGTTATCCAAAAAGTTATAATAAAACAAAACTTTGTACCGATTAAAAGTTTAGATTATATTCTCTATCAAAAGTGATAATTTACCGTATGCATATAATTTTCTTGTAGTTGCAATATTGTCACATAAGCCCTATCCAAAAGTAGTAAACACCCCTCTTACGTTTCGTCCCGCAAAGTTACAACAGTACTACCCTTAATTAACAATAAAAATATTGAAATACATTGCTTTTTTTTTTATCAATTAGAAAATCAAATGCAACAATGACAAAATGTCGAAACCGAACCTACGAACTAATGGAAGCCAGTGCTGAGTTAAGCGAAATTAAATTCTACGTTTCTCGCCAATGGATTAGTAAATTCAAGACATTTGCCGAACCGGGACCGATCGACAATAGTGACTTTTTATGCCAACATGGCGGTGTACTACCGGACAGGATACAATTCGTTGAACATCTTACGACAATCTGTAGCCAATCGGTGTGGGAATATCTATATGAAACGTAAGTTTTAGTTGAATTATATATATATATATATATTTTCCAGATATAAATATGATTTCAAATCGCAATTTACGGGTAATTTATAATAATTATTTATATGGAATATTAATTTATTAAATAACAAACACAAGTTAAACAACAAACTGCGTCTTGTGTACGCTATTTCAATAAAAATAGAAGCAGTATGTACATTTATAATCCTGATATTTTAAGAGATAAAATAATATTGTTTGGTGTAATAAAACAAAAAACAAATCCGTGAAAAAAAAAAAGATTTTTAATTGTAAAAACAGAATATAAATAATACAAAGCATTTCCTAATACTGCTATATTTTAAATCGATTTATTTCCTAATCATATACTAGCCCGTATGAACTTGAACCGTAGTTACACATCTGACAAATATAAATATGAATTGAAATTTACATATATCGATGAAGAATGGACTGAATATCATATGAGCACATGGTGCCCGCGGCTTAACTAGTTTTTGTAAGAATTATTTCTAAGAACTTGTTAGTCTAAAAACGTAACATATAAATGTATATCAAGTTTGGTTGTTTTTTTTTCTTACAGTTTCGGTGGTGGTCCTGCATGTAATCACCTTTACGAGTGTGCTGTTTGCGAGGAGGCTGCTGAGGCTCTCAACAAAAGAATCAACATTGAAAGTGAGACGTTTGCGTACCTTAATCGGGAATTCCAAGTAAGTGTACATTTTCAATTTTATGATATTTTTTATTATTATAATTATTATCTAATTAAATTAGATATGGTTATTGGATACTGCGCGATAAATAAGAATAATGTGCGAAACCATGTGCGTACGATTCAAATTTAATTATTACAAGTATCATATCATACAATGTATAATTCTTAAATTAGTTAGATTATTTTCTTTAAACATTCTTAAATTTGTTTGTGTTAGTCAATGAACAGGAATTTAGGGTTCAATTTTTGTCTAGAGTATAACTATATTATATATCAGATTTCAATGTCTATGTCTATTAAGCTTTGTAAAACAATATTCCAGTAAGTTATCAGAGTGCGAAATAATAAATACATATTTATAAAAATACGAATAAGTAATTGCTTGCTACAATATTGGAAACAGCATCACGCTTGCTTTTTCGACTAAAGTAAAAAAAAAAAACAATTTTAAAAACGTAATAGCATTCTATGTGGATAGTTCCATTCTAAAAGTTAACTGGATCAATACAACCATTCTTATCCGTGCCTTAAAACATGTTAGATATTTATTCAAATCAATACACCATCAAATTAAGAATTATCCCACGCGTTTTTAGCACACGGACTCCTCATCAACAGTTTACGCACTATCAATGAACTGGTTTCGACAGTGGCAATCATTCACCCGCACCCGAACGAGTGACCCGCCCGGCCCAATCGATAACTCTAGCATTATAAACCAGCCATCCCAACCCGGCCAGTCGGAATCGGTTAAACTCGGTTCAGATTACGCTCAAATCAGCGAAGAACTATGGCAATTCTTTTATAAAATTTACGGAGGTGGACCTGAAGTGCGTTTGCGCCGAGGCATCAAAACCGTGGTGCCACAACAGCGGAGCCAAAGCGTTTCCGCTATACCGTGTTCGTACGAGTCGGCACCAGTTGTTGCAGGTTCTGACAGCGTCCCCGAATTCTTTATACCGAATTTAAAACCGAAAAAACATGTTACTCAAGTATTTGATAGTAGCATGCAGTTTGAGAATGAGTATAAGAAAAACATTGTTCCCGTTCATGATCCTAAATCAATTTATTCGTTGACGGAACCAATGGATTGTGAGGCGGAAATAACAATTAGTTCTGAATTGGTGAATAATGAACCGATTGAGATACAAAATGATCTGGGGTCTGTGCCTGCTATAATATCTGAAGAGGTGATTGAGGCACCCATCCTGGATAGCGTACAGATTAGTAATAGCGAAACCAAAGTTGTAGCAACCGCAGAAAAGTCCAAAGATACAAAAGGAAAACGGCGGATCAAATACAAACGAAATAAAAATAACAAATCAGAATCGAATAATTCTGAGAAGAATATGTCAAGCGGTGATGACAGTTCGCTTGTTAAATAATTACAGTATCAAACTAGATCAATTCATTAAATCATTATTTACGTTTTTTCTGTGTATATTGTAAATTAATATCTGTATAAAAAAAAAACACACGTGTGATCAAGTCATGCAAAAATTAAAGAGAAAGATTCAAGTACAAATGATGCACTCTTCTACAAATTCGGCAATTTTTATGCCAAATAGTCGATATTCATGAATTTGCAACACAATGCTGTGTGATTGAACTATTCTTATAACCGAACTATTCAAATCGAATCCTATTCTGGTTCAACTGATGCATTTGGAAACTTGGCCACACTGAACTTGCTGCGATTATGTCTAACACCAAAATATAAATTAAACCGATTTAAAGAAGCACCTTAGGAAAAAAAATCAACTTTTTTCTTGACCTAAAGTATATATATCAATTTTTGATAAAAGTGTAATATCTATTTTTCCTTTTGTTTGGCAGTTATTTATAAGAATGGTTCTAGTGAACGCTGCAGTTGATTTGATATGGATATCGTCTATGTGGATCATACTCTCAAACAATCGAACGAATATTAGTTAATTTTCTAATGTTACTAGAAATGATCGACAATTATTTTGTTATATATATTAGGAGATATCGTACATAAAATGAAACTTTCTAGTAACTTGGCAAAACATAATATTCAGTACGATAAATCTGTTTTAATTACAATGAAAATAACATTGTTTTAGTGAACGTGCAATTATGATTTGTACAATCTTTACTAATAAACTTATTAGGAACAATTCTTTGTTATTTTTAAATTCGAAATTTTACTTGTATGTGTCTATTAGTCATTGCCGCATAGCGTCATGTGTCATTTAAAAATATGCAACATAACAATCATATTAATTTAAAATATATTTTGTTCTAGAACAAGTGACTGTGACTTGACCGCCATTTTGGCTTTAGAAAAACCTCAAAAACTTAAACTTAAAGCACGTTGTTCTTCATTTACGTTGCTTTCATATTTAAACTATTATGAAATATTATTAATTAAATGCTCTTTATAATCAATTAAAGGAACTTAAATATCACGATAGTTGTCAATTTGACCTACAAACCAATATGGCGGCCATATAGTGAGGTCATTCTAGAATTGTGTTGTTTTTAGGTTGTATTTGTCTATAAGGAACAAAAGTAAATTTCTAAATCCGGGCGCAAAATTTAAATATTTGGATTATTGTTCAGAAAATTTAACTTTCTTATAGAAAATCCTAATACAGTTTTACCAAAGCATTTATTATGCACTTACAAATAATAGAAAAGCATTTTTTTTAATCCCCATTATTTAGCTACAACACAGTTAGTTTGAACGTAAATTAAAATCGATGTCAATTTGTTCATAGGATTTTTTGTGGTCGCCATGACATGATAAAATCATGCGATCATAAAATAATTCTATGTAGTACATAGCTTTTGCTAAATTGGCATTTCGGCTTTAATTTACATGTTCAGGAATGTTCATAAAAAGGAATTATTTCACGACAAGTTTTATAAAAAAGATAATCTGTAATTGTATAGTAAATTCTTTGATAAAACATGTGTATTTTTCATAATAGAACAAAATTTTCTAATTTTCCGGATATAGACATTCATTTTTTTCCCTATATTGAAACTGTGGTATAATATTTTTATTTTCGGCATTTATACATATTAGAATACACATTCCCGTTTATTTTTTAATAGGTTCATTCTCAATATTCCATTTGTTACTGTGTATACTATTGTTTTTCTTTTCAAATTTAGTAACTTAATAATCACAATAATAATATTATTTTCGTATTGATGTAATTTCTCTCACAGGTCGATTTATTTAATTGTAGAATAATTGAAATGCGTATTCGCTCATGCTTTTGTATATATGATCTTTAAGGAGTCTGGAGCTGGATAATCTAGTGTACAACAACTCTTACGTGTTTTATTTTGTAAAAATTTCAAATTATTTGTATATTTAATAAGCAGTTGAATGTACTACGCGTTGACTAACATCGATTATACAAAAACGATCTATTTTGTAATTTGCGTATTAATTTTCTACAGATAAATTTATTGATCTGACATTTATTTTATTGTCAAATCATAGGCTGATAGCACGAATAAGCGACTAAAGTCATTATTTGTTAATCGTATACAAAATAACGTATTATTTCCTTTTCACACCAAGACTTTAAGTTAGCGGAGTTTGAAGTTTGTTTGACGCGCAAAGTAGATATTTAAATTGCTAGTAATCTATAATAATATATTTATTCTTAGATTGGTCAAAATAATGTTAATTTGAGATTATTTAATGTTTCGGTTATTTGATTTTGTTTCTATTCTACAAAATAAAAATAAATATGCGTCATAATATGTTAGCAAATTTGGTACTATCAAATACATATATAAACGCATTAAATAAATAATTTTGAAGTCAGGCAATTATATTTTCAAGATTTTATTTTGATTTAGCAATAAATTTGTTCTCAAGATAGGCGAACTTGAAGGCAGGTCATGGGTAAACACACTAGGACTTCAATAAAGGCTCATTTTAACATCCTATCTTAATGTCTTGATGTGAAAAGGGCACAAGCAATAGTAATTTTAGAATACTAAGTAATACAACTTTTAGTCGTTTGTGCTATCATTCAAATTGTTTAAAGTTTGTTGTTTTATATGAATTTAGTGAATTCTATTGTTTTTATTTGAACTTTCGTGATAATAGTTGCTGTAGTCTTTTTCACGATATTTTCGCAGTATGGGACTTTTTAATTTATAGAAATAAGGTATAAAAAAAAAGATTAACAAAAGATTAGACAGATGTTAATAACATATCACTTTCTTTAGCTTTAGAACATTTTAAATCGTTTTTTCCAAATTAACGTTATTTGCACATACTACGTTATAACACTATACCGACGATGTGCATGTTATGTTTCTGCTACATCGCGGAGATGTCGCATGAAACACAATGCTTACTGGGAATATCTCGCTAACAGAAGAAAAATCCTTTTTAGACACAATTGCTAAACATTTCTTTAAACTATTCGAATTGTTCTCAGTAAAATTATTTTAATTTATATATATATATTCAAATATTCTTCGATTAAAAAAAAGTTATTAAATTGAACAAATTAAGCTTGATTCAAACCATAATTTTAATTTTTAGAAAGTATTGGGTAACGTAGTCGTGCGGAATAATAGATAAATGTGCCCATGACTTTCGGTGTATTTTCTCTCAATTTTATATATGCGAAACATTTAAGAACTATTTTTCTCTAAATTAAATGCACTTTTTATTTTGAGAAAGATAGTTTCTTTCTATAAAAGAAAAAGTATTTAGCGACTAATATTAAAATTCTGTTCTCAAATATTAAAAAGAGTTTGAATTTTTTGTTCGACATAAATATTTATTATAAACAACCAATAACAAGCATAGGTACAGGCACCTATACCTTCACCTCACCTAAGAAGTAAATGCGATCAGCGCAGTCACTACATTGCCCGTTGTAAGGACCTCATCCTACTGGCATGCGTACATGTATAATATTTAAAATTTAAATATAATGGCCTTTAGGTTCACAACCTGAAAAATGTTATATAAAAAGTCTTAGAATGATTCGTAGTTTTTTTTTAATATATATAAATTGAAATTAAAATATTTTTTATGGCTTTGTGGTTCACACAGTATAAAGAAATTTTGTATAAAATATATTATCTTAGATTTTTTGTAGAATTTATGGGTATTCTTTATTTTCTCTAAGAGCAATATTAAGGTGATTGTATTTAAACTGCGAGCGGATACAATAGTAGCTCAAATCGCTCCGGTACCTTCAGAGGAGCAGAAGGCATAAATTTAGTGTTACGTGCGTGCGATAACATCTAAGTATATGGAGTTATATATATTTTTGGATTCAAGGTGATGAGACAGAACTTTTTATTAGAGAATTTTTTTGATCCGAGTAAATTATACAGAGGCTTCTAGAAATTTCCCATACTGCAAAAATAAAGTAAAATAGACTAAGCAACCGTGCACTACTGCCGTAATTTAGTGCTAGCGCCAATTTGTCGACTACTGGTGATAACTGGCAGTTCTTTTTACGTTCTGGCTTGAAAACTTATACTAGGGATTAAATTTATGAAATTATAAATGGACATGTTTTCTTATTCAACTTAAAAATTGCGCTGCATGAAAAAAAAAAAGCTGATTACAGAACTGCATGGATTAAAAATACTACAATATTTTATTTTTCCATTTCTTTATTGTTTCCGCACCTCACTTAAACACACACGCTATTAAACCTAATCTCAATCATCAAGATCTGCTTGCAAAAATGCACTACCTTTCGAGTTGGTTGCTCAGTAGCGTTAATAAAAAAAAAACAGTTATCTGTAATGCAGCCAAAAGATGTAATAATAATAATACATCTTTTTGTGCAGAAATATATATATATATATATATATATATATATATATATATATATATATATATATATATTTATATATTGTATGTCTGCTGAATAAAAAAACATGCCCATAACATCGTCGAAGCACCTGGCTTACAGCAAAAAAATCACGCGAAATTTTAGCAGTCAAATTATTTTCTCCATACTGGTGATTAATTTAGGCGTAAATTGGCGCTAGTAGTGTTAACGCAGGTTGTCTATAGTAGGTTTTTATTTGTGGCAAGAGTTATTCCATGAATACCAAATATATAAAGCATGTATTATTATTTTAATTAAGAAGTATATTGGCGAATGTTTTTGATAGAACTGCCAATGGGTGGGATACATGTACATATAAATATATTTTGTAAATCAGTTTGCATGTTTTTCCTAAGTTTTTATAACACATTCTTCAAATAGTCAGGTTTTAGTGATTAGTGTAATCAGTATTTCGAATGTCGAATTACTATTGATTTTTTATTCATTAGAAAATTTACTTAATTCTTGTTAAAATTTATAATTTTTAAATAAAAAAGAAAAGTTTTTTTATTAGTGTTCATATAATGAACATATTATATTTTTAATTAGTAATGTTTTTGTTTGAGAAATTCTTGGGTAGATGCATACGATTTAAGTTGCATGTTGCATGCGATACTTTTTTTTTTTTTACATTTAGATCATATTTTTACAGTTTGTTTCGCTACCAAAAAATGTGTCATCATTTTAATTTTGTCATTCGGTGATTTTTAATATTCTGTGTTTTTAATTTAGGAGTCGGGTATTAATGATTATTAGTAAAATATTAAAAGGTACACTTTGTTAAATTTGTTGAAAGTTATTTGAATGTTATTTCCCATGTAATTGTAAACTTATTTTAATTTAAATAAATATTGCAATTAAAATATAATAAGGTATAATTAATTTACTACAGGGTATTGGGGTCACTACAGTAAAAAAAGCTGCAGTGGCCTTCACTCGACTTACTTGTCCTTTCAGTATCTGCATTTATTATAATACTTTATTTTTTTACAGTAAAGGGCTAAAGGGTACGTTTTTCTAAAAAAAAAACAATTTTTCTCTAACTCATCCCGTTTCCGAGATATTGAAAAAGTAGCAGTATTATTTCCGGTTAATATATTGTTTTCAAAGTTGCACATTGTCGTCATATACCAATTTTAATTTTTAAGTTTGCACACACAGACGCCATTCCGAAAATAGTTAGATTCGATTTAGTTATGGTCAAAACGTGTATTTCCGTTAATCTCTCGGGTTCCAAAATGTACCTTTTACACTTTGTTTTAGAAATTAATAGACAATATTAAAAACAATGCACTTCAAATAGAATTATGATTTAATTACAAGCCAACTACTATAAGTCGAATAATTTTCTAGTTGTAATATGAAGAAACAAATTTAAATAGATGTTTTTATACTACTTCATCAGTGCATAGCGCAATTTTTAAGAAATGTTATGTGCTCATATCTGTTTTAAAGTAAATTTTTAAACAATATAAAAAAAATAGTGACGTTACTATTTTTTATCAAAATAATTGCGTGCCCTCGAAATTGCTTAGAAATCATCTCATATGTAAGTTTTCACTTTTACATTGTTAAAGTGTCACAATTCGATTGTTTTTACGCGACAACCACAACGTTTTTATTTTGCATTGTAGACATTGGTCATGTAGTTTCAATTAAAAATTTCGGCAGGTTAGTCTTTTTTTACTTTCTCATAAAGAAAGTATTTATAGGAATCAGGAAAGAAATCGATTGTTACTTTTTAATAGATTAGCCATTTGTGAGTAACATTCCACCATTAGATTCAAGATGAAAAAGATTTTAACATTTTTTGATTGAATAGTTTTTTGAAAAATTGTACCATTTATAAGAAAAACGCATTGGAAATTCATAGGGTTAATTCTATGTACAATTTAATCTTTCATTAAAATTTACTTAGCAACTAATGGTGGAATTCTGAGCCAATCTGTAAGTCTATAAGTATATTCTATAAATATTTAAACGCTTATAGTTTCAAAATGATTATATTTTGCAGAATATTTTGTAGATAAATCAGACAATATTGTTCAGTTTATTAAATAAAGTCAATAATAAAATTATTTTCTAAATTAATAAAACTGTTATAACGTCAATAATATATAGAATTCTCTTGATTTATAGATTGACTCAGTATTCCACTATAAATTAAAACATGTTTTAATTTAGTTGCTGTCATTTTGCTTCAAAATTGTTTATTATAATGAAAGAATAATTTCTAACGGTGTATTATATTGTTTTTATGAAATTAAGGAATATAATTAAGATGTATTAATGTGTCTGTAATGCCTTTATTTACAAAAAAAAGTCATTATTCGACGGAATATCGGAATATAGCGTAAAAATAACTAATACTGGTTGTATAAATATTCGAAGTTGATGGTGGCGCCGCCATCAGAAATTACCTAGAGGGAAGCGGTATAACTTTGAACTAGATCTACCTGCTCTAGCCCCGAAACCCCGTTGTAGTCGGCGCTTATAGCCATAGCATATTATCAATATCTATAAGAAAGTCTTGTGCTGCCCATAACAGATTTTAATGATGTTGCGTGTAATATCTTTGAAATTATGTAAACTTATTTGTTTCGGAAATGCGATTTGTGATGGAATTATCGCGAATCTTGATATGACATGTTGTATTTTTATATAAATTTATGATGCACATAAATAATGCTGAATTTATGTCCAACTGAGATTTTTATAGACTACCAAAATAGAACTATATATCGATTACTTGATACATAAATCATATTTTATTTACTTTTTCCAGTTAAGTCTTTTTGATTGTTGTTGACGTAATTTTACAAAAAAATAATTGTTACAACATTGAAAGGACATTAGTTTTAGTTATGTAAATATTATTCAAATTATTTTTGCGTTTTAGTTATATTATTTACATAAGAAACCTATTTGAAGGTAATCCTTTTTGTGTTTTAAATGAATGTTTTATGTTAACATAAGACGTAATTACTTTTAAAGTATGAATATTTTTTACTTTGATCAAACATTTAAAGCAAACATATCTTTTCTTGTGTCAATAATGGTAAAATTTGGTAATAATATTTCATGCGTTAATGAAACAATAAAAAATGGAAATATATATATATATATATATATATATATATATATATATATATATATATATATATATATATATATATATATATATATATATATATATATATATATATATATATATATATATATATATATATATATATATATATATATATATATATATATATATATATGTATATATATATATATATATATATATATATATATATATATATATATATATATATATATATTATAGTTCCATGTTTTATTTCGCGTTTCTGTTTATTTACTATAGTAAATTTGATCACAATTAGACGACACATTTTTCATCAACTCAATTTTTTGGGGAACTAATTCAAATTTAGCTAAGCAATAAATTCAAACTTTTTTGAATTTCACGCCTGAAAAAAGTATTTAATTATGTACCCGTTACATTATCAGAATTTTGTTTTAACGGAAGTTTGTTGTACGTCAGTAGCGGATTAAGTTAAGCACAAAGGGGGTTATTAGTCTTCCCTAGATTTTAGATTTAATAACAATAATAGTATCGCACATTCTAAAAAGCTGGAGTAGCCTTTGCTCAACTTTCTTGTCACTATTTGTATTTATTATAAAGCTTTATTTTGTTTTAAATTCATCCTGCAATTATTATTTTCTTTTACGAAACCTTTTAATCATGACAAATTTCGAACTCGAGATTTCAACGGATATACACGTTTTAACCTACCCTGACTCGAATGTGACTATTTTTGGAATGACTGTGTGTGCGCGTGTGTGTCTGTCTGTCTCTGTGAACCTTCTAGAGTCGAAACTGTCCAAAGTAAAATTGTGAAACTTCAAACTTAAGACTTGTATATGGTCTAGATGTGCACCTCTTATTTTTTAAAGAATATTCGAACCGGAAGTGCATGTTTATTCTATGCATTTTAGGTTCTATCTCCAATATCACTAGAACGGCTGCATTTATGGCAAAAATAGTTATTTTCATAATGAAAGATATTAATATTGTGCACAATTTTTATTTGAAAATTTTACCAGTTACGAGAAAACTGATACGGAAGATCATAAATGTCTTATTTATGTTGCCATGGATTCGCATATAGTTTAATAAATCGTATGATCTGTGTCTGTCAATGATTTGATTTGATCGTAATCTAGCACGAATTTAAAACAAAATAGAGCTATATTACATATATGGCGAAAACTAAGTACGACAAAGTCGAGTGTAGGACCCTCCAGATGTTTTAATCAATGGTAAAACGCAAAACTGTGAATCAATTACGGTTTCTTGTAATTTTATTTAACAACTATATTTTATATTATCAACGATCTGGTCTCATTGTTTTACTGTATGCGTATAGAAATTTGGTGCAATTGTTAATATTTTTGTTTACCGTTATGGTAATTTTAAATATATTTTTCGGGGTTTTTGAATATGGAGTACAAGTACAAGTATCAACGAAAACCGCTATTACTAATACTTGTGTGAACTACATACATATTTTCAAATGAAGAAAAAGTGTTCCAGATGATACGCTGTGTAACCATTAAGAACACGAAGAATTATTTTCAAAAAAATATATATATTTCGCGTGCGGATAACTTATAAATAAAAGAAATATGTAGTACATTGAACTAAAATAATTGTATTAAATATCATTTGATAATTTATTTGCTTCGATTTTTTCTCTAATTGTAATTTAAATTCATTAAATCTAACATGCCAGTTAAATAAATTAAAGCTATTTGATTTTAATGACGGGAATTATAATTTCATCTAGTAATTAGAATTTGTAATTCATAATATTACTGTTTTAATGAATTGATAATTGCAATTCCGAAATTTTCTAGTTACACATGAAAAATTTTTGGTTTTAAAACGAAAACTAAAATGATTATACCTTTTGTTTAAATTTACATACCTATACTGATTTCTAATTAATTTATACTCAAAAATATGACCAAACGTAAACTTATAATTAAGTGTAACTAGCCATAAAATAATGAAGTTTAACACCCTATTCATAGAAATTTAAAATAAATTTTATTGGCATTGGATTTATTGTTTATTAAATGTCAAATGCTTGAAAAATCGAAATTCATCCACTTTATTTTTACTTTCTTATATGCAGTAATAAATTAAATGTTACTATTTTTGGAATGACGTCTGTGTCTGTGTGTCTGTGACCGCTCTAGAGCCAAATCTGTCGAACGTAAAATTGTAAAACTTCCAACTTCCAACTTGTATATGGTCTAGATGTGCACCTCGTATTAGCTTACCTACCCAGCAAACACATTCTTTAATATGACTTCCCTGAGATGTCGCCGAGACGTAATATACACATGTTACCTCGCTGCAACATCACATAGATGTAACAAGATTTAAATTGTTTGCTGGGAATAAAATGGTAAAAATGTGTAGTAAATAGTACGTTTAAAAAAAAAACTTTCAAACAAAACTTGCTAGAAATTTCAATATCTTCAACTTTAATAAGATTTTTTTTTTTCTAACTCATGTCGTTTCCGAGATATTAAAAAAGTAAGATGAGTAAACTGTTACTTCCGGGTATGATATTATCTTCAAAAATAAAATGTGCTTGCCGGGGCCAAATACTAGAGATTTAAGACTTGTATATGGTCTAGATGCGCACCTCGTATTAGCTTACCTACCCAGCAAACACATTCTTTAATATGATTTCCCTGAGATGTCGCCGAGACGTAATATACACATGTTACGTCGCTGCAACATCACATAGATGTAACAAGATTTAAATTGTTTGCTCGGAATAAAATGGTAAAAATGTGTAGTAAATGGTACGTTTAAAAAAAAAACTTTCAAACAAAACTTGCTAGAAATTTCAATATCTTCTACTTTAATAAGA
Organism: Leistus spinibarbis; assembly: GCA_933228885.1. Taxonomy (NCBI): domain Eukaryota; kingdom Metazoa; phylum Arthropoda; class Insecta; order Coleoptera; family Carabidae; genus Leistus; species Leistus spinibarbis. Next base: position 14,507,131 of record OW121791.1, read on the forward strand.
ATCATTATTTCTCTAAATCAAGTCGTTTCCGAGATATTAAAAAAGTAAGATGAGTAAACTGTTACTTCCGGGTAAGATATTGGTTTCAAAAATAGAAGGTGCTCACTAGGGCCATATACTATACAGCGTTCACACACACACACACACAGATATCTTTCCGAAAATAGTGAGAAATGATTCAAGAATGGTCAAAAATGTTCGTGATTACAATAGTTCCTTTAGACTTCGTCCAAAGAAAGTAAAAAGTGAATGAATAAAACGTTCTTTATTCCAAACATGAATTTTATAATCGATCAGTGTCACATTATGTCTATCAATCTATCCCTAGTACAATTTGCATTTCAACAATATTTCCATTTAAAATATATGTATATTTAGTGATTTGTTTAGTACGTATGTGTATACATCAGAACGTCACCTATCGCATATATATGTAAATTCAACGTATCCGGTTCCTTCCGAGTTCCAACCATTTTGTGACGGATATTTTGTCAATATGAAACAGAATATACATCCAATTGCTATTTTAAGGTAAGAAAAATGGCAATTTCGCACTTTCATTTTTTAATAATTGCCAATATTTAGATGTGTGATCCTTTTGTGTTTCATATTGCGAATTTGTCGACTTTCTATCGGGCATTTTGATTGGACAATACCGCCTTACATGGGGAGCCAAAGTGGGTTAGAGAAAGTTACATTTTTCAGCTATGGACGATACTACAATCAGTTTGGTTACAAGTCGCATTGTCGACGGGTGCGTGCTTCTGCTCACAACACAAATTCACACAGAATTATTCACAAAGGTGAGTTAGATGATTCATTGTTCTTTATTTATTTATTTAATTAATTTATCTTACCTCATTTATTAAGATATCTGCTCGGGAATTATATAACTTATTTAAATCTGCAATTCTTTTGCCAGGACAGTGTTAATTTTTTACTATATATTTAAAAAATAGTCGGAATTGTTCCAGTATTAAGGTTACAATTAATAACCTAGCGTTCACAGCAACTAAATATATAGTTTTAATTCAATGTTGAAATATATTTAGAAATTATATTAAATATATTCCTAATTTAATGTAAATTTTTTTTATTAAGAAATTGGCTCTTTTATTGCCTTTTTAATTTTTTGTGTGTAAAGTTGTTTCAGTATTAAGGTCCATTCGGAGCAAACTAATTATTATTTAATTATAATAATTCAGTTTGTTTTAGGATAAATAATTCTAACGTTTACAGCAACAAAATTTATAAGTAATTACTTATAAATTTGGTTGTTGTGAATGCTAACATTGTCTTATGGCGTATTATTTAAAATTTCTAAACTTAATTACTAATTGGTTCACTGTGAATGCAGCATTACATAGTGTGAATTATCAATGGTAGTTTTGCTTCTATAAATAAATAACCTAGTTTTTGTTTCTTTATACGTTCAATTTCACGCAATTACAAAAATAATATGTTTACTAACTTCCGTCATCCAGTTAATACAAATTTCTATGAACAAATAATGTATTTATAAGTATACTTATAGTTAATGAATTAATTAGAGTTATAAATAAGTAGTGTTTATTTTTATTATTATATTTCATTTTTACAAAATTAAATTAAAATAACTTTCATAGCAAATTAATTCCGTGTGGACTTATTTTAGTTATATTTATGAGAAGGAAATTAGAAATGCAAATAATTTTGTATTTATTTTAATCAATTATACAAATAAAAAATGTTTTACTGCCATATAAATTTTCATTAATTTTATTCTATTTTATTTTAATTAATTGATTTGTATAATACTAATATCATTAGTTATATATATGGTTAAATTGAATTTATCTACGAAATTTTGGTCTTCTCGGCTTTTTTAACTATGGTTGGCGATCCTTAAATGAAATCTAGTAATTTTTTTAAAAAGTTGGATTAACATAAAAACTGGTCGAAAATGCGTCATTTAGAACTGTTAAAAAAGTACTGCATAATAAGACTATTAAACAAATTAGCACATTAAAAAAAGCGGAGTAGAATACAAGTTACGGAATTTTATAATTTGAAATTTATTATAATAAAACAACATAATTTGATGTTTGCTGTCCGAATTACAATTAGATATTGAAAATATTCATTTTTAACTTTCGCACTCGGACAATAATGCATTTTACTTTCTTATACGTTATGTATTAGCGGGTTTACACGTGTTATTTATTTTCTTATACGTAATGTATAGATTAAAGTATTGAATCACAAAATATAGCGAAATTACATTTTTATTTCCTTAGCTAACATATTTAAATAATTAAATCAGATTATTATTAAACTAGGGACACCCGTGGGCACCATGTGCCCATATGGTATACAGAATATAGGTCAGTTTTGACGAGTGGCGAATTTTAATGAAATTTAATAATAATTACACGGTTTTCCTTCAGTTTGTATCGTTTGGCAGATAACTAACCTACACAAATTAAAATATTAATAATTTGAAATATTTTTACAAGCCAATGACGGGTCTAAATATGTGTGGATTAACAACAATTATTTTTTTCATTAAGAAAATTAAAGAAATTTCGCATTTCATTATGAATATGCATTTTAATTCGCAATAAAAAGAAATTTCAGTAAAAGTATTACATTCCGTAGGCTGTTTACTATTATATGAATGTTTCATCTATTGTTCAATGAAAACGCAATAATACATATTGTGAAATAAATGTACAAGTTGTAAATAGATTGTTGCTGTTATTGAATTTATAAAAATCTAACGAAGGTAAAATAAAACTGGCGGACACACGATTAATTCAGATAATTAATGCTTATGAATCAGCTGTTTTCTCTAAGTTTTCTAATAGTATTTCGTATATTAATGTAGGTCAACGAGAGATCAAATAATACTCATCATTGTTTGACTTCAACAAGAAAGTGACAACATAAATTTGATGTTCGTTATTTGTCAATTAATCCATCAACTGTTCGGATTAAATTCTGGTTTACAGTGTTGATTGATTTGGCATTATTGTTGTATCGAATTTTGTTGTTCTCATGTGAAATTTATTGACTTACTGATAAACCCTATCTATGCCACGGAAGTTATTGCATTTTTATTTTAATATTATATTAATAGCGTAGAACATACATGCACCTGTTTTATTTACCATAAATAAGTAAAATTTAATCCTTAAGCACAATAATATGAACAAATATTCGGAAAATTTATAATAAGTAGTAAAAACTAATTAGACTTAAGCTAAGATAGGGTTCGTTGATTTTATTATTTTTTCAGTGCCTAATCAAATATTTCACTGCTTTAAAATTTATAGAATTCTAATTTTTATTATATTTAATATTGCAAATTACTTATCTACCCGGTAATTAATTTTTGTAATTATTTTTTTATAGCCATAACTAAAATATTTGGCGTGGCCTGCACTCGACTTTCTTTTACGCAGTTTTCACTAGATATAGATATATATATATATAACCAAAACCAGCTATCAACCTAACCAATACTCTACAGAAATATCCTAAAATGACATTTATCTAATTGAGTCTATTTTGTTTTCCTGTCACTGAACTATTTTAATAATTGTAGTAAATGTTGTGGAATTTACGTTATATTAGCTAATTTTCATTAAATATCAATGTATGTCAATATTTTTTACAAAATGGAATTTCATGGAATAAGTTACATTAAAAATTATTTAAATAAACATTGCAATATTATTGCCCATACGACTGATCATTAATGTAAATTCCATAAATATCATTATCTTTGGATAGTACATCCGGACATATAGATCTCATCTCTTCAACATTCATAATAATTCAAAAATTGACCATGGAATGTTCAGTACCTATTCGCGTGTTTTGTTACTATTAAAAAAACATTATTGTACGATTTTTCGATATATAGATAACATATCGTTATTTCAAATGTTAGATGGAAGTATTGAAATTTCTCGATAATACGAAAATTATGCAAATTTGAATATAATTTGTGTACATATAAAAAATATGATATTATTTTTTATACTGGACAATATCAAATATTGTATACGGTTATTTGATATATTGATAATGTTATTATAATTTAACTATTCAATAGGCTGTTGGCTGTAGACTGACACATACATACTTTCTTAATTACGTATAAGAAAGTAAAAAGACGGTGCGATTTTTTTTTTAAATCATTATCTATAACAAATATTCTGCAGAAGTTATGACGTATTAGTAGAAGGTTTTTTTTTTAAATTGCTGAACTATTAGATACTAGTTTAACCTGTGGGCACCATGTGCCCATATTATATACAGAATATAGTACACAATTCACCGACCCATCTGTATAATTGAATAATTTCACGGGTGGTGAATTTTCATGTTATTTATATGTAAATATTCATTGATACTCCATTTAAATAAAGCATTGCCCTTACACGGTTTTAGTTGGTAGTAATTTTAGTATCTTTTTCTTCAATTCATCCGGTTTTCGAGATGTGCAAAAATGAAACGAGTAAACAAGTACTTCTGGTTGAAATATCCATTTTTTCTCTTCCTACAGCAAATACCATTAAACTCTTTTAACATTTTTATGTTTAATGGTATTGGCTGCAGGACGTTCTCAACTAGACAAGATACACTGACGTCATTGAAAAAATAGTCAAAATGGATTTGGGGACCCTCAAAACGGATATGTTCAATTGCGAAATTTCTTTTTTGTGATCACAATAAATAATTACTACATATCTTAATCAAAAACATATTTTAGATATACCTAAAATATGTGTTTGGTTGAATATATGCACTAATTTGTAAACCTGTTGATACTTGTTATATTGTTTACAGTACTACCTAAAGAAAGTAGCAGTTTAACTGCGTAACGACGCTATAAAAGCAATTGTATTTATATCTTCGTTATATTTTTATCTTATATTGCATTGAGCATTATTTTTTTTAATGTTAAATGATCACACCATGTCATATATTTTGATTGTCGCGATTGTTAAGTGTAGAATCATAACGGGCACATTCTGGTTGTATCCGTTTCTTAGCGATGCCGGTTGGAAGCCATGCGCCATGAGGAGGTCGCGAATAGAAAGTTGCGACGCGGAAAGTGAAATGCTTTCTTCTCATAAGAATTTGCCCAGTGTGGTGTGACCTATTTTAACCGAATCATGTTTCACAACTATACCGAACCAATAACAGTTGGTTCGGTATACAATTTCTCTTCATTTTCATTTTATAGTACAACAAATTTCAAATTTCTTAATGAAAGTGCCCAAAAAAAAAAAGATATTCATTTTATTTCACTAGTTTTATTGTTTATTTTGCAAATTTAATTCTTACTATAGTATATATATATATATATATATATATATATATATATATATATATATATATATATATATATATATATATATATAATAGGTAAACTATAACAATGGTGTAAAAACAGGAAGTTAAATATTTGAAACAAAACGTAAATCAAGGTTGTATGATCAAATCTATTAAATAAATATGTAATTTTTAATACTATTAGATATGCATAGGTAAAAACACAAATGGAAGTAAACAGGAAAATATAGTTTGATTAAAATCACTAATCAACGTAATCTATTATGAGCTCTGGAAAATAGTTATATATGTTATATTGAAATGAAAACTTTATTTTACAAAAAGAAAAGCTTCACTCGTTTTTCTTATATGTAGTTTTTATTATAAATAATACAAATTTTATATATCTATTTATATCTTTATTTTAAGTTAAATTCATTCAACGCTTTGAAACAAAATCAATATGTATCGGCGATCGAAATACATTGTCCGCCCCGAATAGAAGTCTAAGTTTGTATTTATATTAAAAATATTCTTTTTACCCCGATTCTAAAATCTAAATAATTCATAATAAGTGCCGGTATGTGTTTTTGCACGTCTATAATAACATAGTACACACTCTCCGTATTCGCGATCGAGTATAATTGTCCGCCCCGAATAGAAGTCTAAGTTTGTATTTATATTAAATATATTCTTTTTACCCCGATTCTAAAATCTAAAGAATTCATAATAGTGCCAGTATGTGTTTTTTGCACGTCTATAATAACATAGTACACACTCTCCGTATTCGTGATCGAGATTAATTGTCCGCCCCGAATAGAAGTCTAAGTTTGTATTTATATTAAAAATATTCTTTTTACCCCGATTCTAAAATCTAAATAATTCATAATAAGTGCCGGTATGTGTTTTTGCACGTCTATAATAACATAGTACACACTCTCCGTATTCGCGATCGAGTATAATTGTCCGCCCCGAATAGAAGTCTAAGTTTGTATTTATATTAAATATATTCTTTTTACCCCGATTCTAAAATCTAAAGAATTCATAATAGTGCCAGTATGTGTATTTTGCATGTCTATAATAACATAGTACACACTCTCCGAATTCGCGATCGAGGTTAATTGTCCGCCCTGAATAGAAGTCTAAGTTTGTATATATATTAAATATATTCTTTATACCCCGATTCTAAAATCTAAAGAATTCATAATAGTGCCAGTATGTGTATTTTGCACGTCTATAATAACATAGTACACACTGTCCGTATTCGCGATCGAGTATAATTGTCCGCCCCGAATAGAAGTCTAAGTTTGTATAAAAATATATTCTTTTTACCACGATGCTAAAATCTAAAGAATTCATAATATGCGCCGGTACGTGTTTTTTGCACGTCTATAATAACATAGTACACACTCGCCGTACAGTAACCACCTATATTCTCAATTGCGAATAGTAACCAGGAAAACGTAAATGTATAATAACTATTTTTCAGTTTTTTTGTTGCTAGAAATTTCAATATCTTTAACTTTTATAAGAATCGCTTTTCTCCAACTAGTGTCGTTTTCGAGAAATGCATTAAGTAGCAAAAGTTAACCATTACTTCCGGTTTTGATTAATAGGGATTTTTCTTCCGGGACGTATACAAGTCGTAAGTTTAGATATTCATAATTTTGCTTTCACCGGACTTGGCTCCGAAAATAACTAGATTTGATTCAGGGATGGTTAAAACTTTCCGTTTCGAAATTTTAATGATTACTATACTTTCATATATATATATACATATGAGAAAGTAATAATATTAAGGGTTGCCTTCACTTGTTTCGTATCTTTGACGTCATCATATTAGGCTGAACAGTCTATTTTTATTTATTTGCATATTTCGAAAGTGGAGTATCTAAACATGTATATTTTTTATAGAACTAAAACCAACAACCACCAAAATCAAGATGGGACTCGGTGGCCAAGTAGATCAGGCTGAAGATGTGTATGTTTGCTCCCTGCCGGAAGACGTTCAAAAACTGGCCCTAGAAGAGTTGCGTGAAGACGAAAATATCCGTGACCAGAGTTTGGCGCAGATGCGCGAATGGATCAACAAACATCCAAATATTAAACGTTGTCGTACAGGTTAGTTATCTTAATATGGTATAGCACGGTATTTGGTCACACACAATGCAATTTAAATGATAAACAAATAGAAATAGTTGCATGATGTTTCACTGTGTTATCAAGGTGACAACCAAAGACAATAGAACCATCATTTGAAACTGTTGCCTGAAATGGATATAGTAAAATATAAATCCTAATTATTTGGATTATTTTTTGTCCAAGAAAGTAAAATTAGGATTGTTGCAGTCTTTATTTTGATGATTCACAACTATAACTTAAACATTATCGGTGTTTCAATTGCCGAAAATTTGCGATATCAACCGCATCATGCTTTTTTGTAACAGTTGAGAGATAAAGTACTATCAACATGTTCATATAACTTATTTTTATAATCTACATAATTTTCGGCAATATATAGTACAAATATATTATTTTTATGGGCATAGTTAAGTATGTATGTCAAGGTATAATCTTGATTCAAACCGTATTAGTGTCTTCCCTTGGTAACTTTAATTAACTCGTATCCAACTGGTGGCCAAATTTTTGAATAATTTAAAACAGTATAATCTAAAATGTCGTAAGAATTGGTAATTAGCATATTACCACGTTTGCACTGTTTACAGTAGGTGAAATATATTAAATAATAAGTAAAAGATAATTATATATAATGAGCTATTTTCGGAATAACGTCTGTGTCTGTCTGTGTGTGTGTATGTGTGTCTGTGAACGCTCTAGGGCCAAAACTGTCGAACGAAATATTATGAAACTTCAAACTCAAGACTTGTATATGCCCTAGATGTGCACCTCCTATTTTTAAAAAGAATATTCAAACCGGAAGTGCATGTTCTGTTTCATGTTTCATTCTATCTCCAATATCACTAGAACGGCTACTCTTAAGGCAAAAATAGTTATGTTCATATTGAAAGGTATTAATATTTCGCACAACTTTTGTTTGAAAAGTCTCTTCAAAAAATGTACCAGTTGCGAGACATTATAAATATTTGGCTTACGTTCCCATGGATTCGCATGTAGCTTATAAAATCGGATCATCTGCTATTTTGACAGGAAAACAAAATAGGCCCAATTAGATAAATGACTATTCAGAATATTGGTTAGTTTTGATAGCTAGTACTTCAAAACCATTACAAATTGGTATTGGTATTATTTTCCACCCATTCATTTATATAAAGTTAGCTTGGTTTCCATATTGTTTATGTTGGATTAATATTTTTATAATCAATAATCAGTGAAAACTGCGTAAAAGAAAGTTGAGTGCAGGCCACTCCAGATATTTTGTAATATGAACTGTGTCTTGGTTTATTAATGAAAAAGCAAATTATTGGACCATTTTAGACTTTTTTGTGTATGGATTGTGTTTAGGTTTATTAATAAAAAGCAAATTATCACATAGAAACCATTGATTTATATTTTATATTATTATTTCAGATACTTTATTTCTACTGCGTTTTTTGCGTACGAAGAAATTTAGCGTTCCTCAAGCATGTGAAATGCTGGAACGTTATTTGACCATTCGTCAGTTGTACCCGCAGTGGTTCCAAAAATTGGACTGTGACGATAAGGAAATCAACGAAATAATCGAAGGTGGTTATTTATTGCCACTGCTAGAGAAAGACCGTGGCCGAACCGTAATTTTCAGCAACGTTGGCCGTTTCGATCCCCATAAACATAGTTCTAATCTAATGGCACGTGTGCACAGTATGGTCACAGAGACATTGTGCGACGATGAAGTCAACCAGGTGCAAGGTTATACGTATATCAATGACGAGAGTGGATTCTCCATGGCCCATGTGACGCTTTGGTCGCTGCTGGATGTTAGGAATATGCTCAGATGCATTCAGGTAAATTTATAATGTATTGTATATTATCTTAACAAAAACTATATTATTATTTCAATTTGATATATTTCAATTAAACAATTTTTCAGCATTCTACTCCGATGAGGCACAAGGCTAATCATTTTATCAATATTCCATCTTGTGCATCTAAGTTCTTGGAATTTGGAATCTCATTGTTGAGTGAAAAATTAAGAAGTAGGATAAAGGTAATCTATCTTTGTAAATCTATGTTTAAAATAAGTTCTTCACTCGACTTATACACAATTTTCATTATAAATAATATTGATTTCAAATTTTATCTTACAAATTCAACCTTAAAGGGAAATAAAATGGTTATTCAATATTTTTTTTAACAGGTGCACAAGACCATGGAAGACCTCCATGCAGATATCAACCCAAAAATCTTACCAAAAGAATACGGTGGTACTGTTCCTCTGGCCGATATGATTGAAGATCTCAAGAAAAAATTGAAAGACAAGCGTGAGCAAGTAGTTGGTTTAGATGATATGTATATAGAAATTAATGAGAAAGAATGCAAATTGTTCTCAGAAATGAATGAAGAATTAGGATTGGGTATTGACGGAACCTTTAAAAAATTGACTGTTGATTAATTATCCAGATTTTAAGTTGGCTACGTCGATTCAATAACTACTTATATTGGCGTATTCAGAGTAATACAGTCTTTAAAGGTGATTATGTATTAATTTCTTTTTCATGTCATATCAATCTTTTATGTGGCAAATGTTTCATCAACTGGCGCTTAAAGACTTCTTTTAGCAGTCTTTGTAATAATAAAAACAATTGTTTACGGTAACATCGCGCAGTATTAGTACTAGGAATATCAAATTCTGTCTTACAATCCGATAAAAATCTGTATAATGCATAGCCATCTTTAAAAACTACAACGGACTTCTGAATAGATCAATTAATCTGTTTCAACAATTTTTATTGCAAATTGCCGATATACCACTAAACTATATATATATATATATATATATATATATATATATATATATATATATATATATATATATATATATATATATATATAACGAGAACTTAGATAACAATAAAGTGTGTCACAAAGCCGCCATACTACTCTACTCTGCTTTTGTAATGTCGCGGGCATTAAAAAAACAACTCGCTTAAATTCAAAATACAATAATAAAATCCTATCAATGCATGTGGAAATCTATAATTCCATATTCCAAATTGGTACAAAATCTTGTACATTTTTACAAAACAGGGAGACATTTTAAAACTAATACACACAAATGTGTGAAATTAAATTTATAACAAAAAATAACGCCAAAAATAATAGTTTCATGTTTCACATCGGTTCACAAAATGACAAACTCGTAAAATATGCCTAAACGTGACAACATTGAATAATGAAATACCCTAAAAAGAGAGTAGCATGGAGTCATCCATGTGAGTAACACTTCTGTTACTCACATGGATGACTCCATGCTACTCTCTTTTTAGGGTATTTCATTATTCAATGTTGTCACGTTTAGGCATATTTTACGGGCTTATGTATATATATATATATATATATATATATATATATATATATATATATATATATATATATATATCTGTAGAGTATTGGTTAGTTTGACTGCTAGTATTGGTTATATATATATTTAGTTTATTGGGATATATCTACTTTATGCAAAAACTAAGTATATTTAGCATTTTTATTACCACATTTGATATATCAAATGCTGTTTTGAACTTTGCCATCACTGATTTTAATTATTTTCTGTATTACGTGAGATTATTGCTTATATTTCTGTGTGTGACTTAATTGTAATTACTAATTAATACTTAATTATTAAAACAATCAGTTTACAAAATATATATTTGTGTTAAAATATCTAGTCTATTCGTAGAACTTCAGTGACAGTTTATTTTATTATACTTATATGTTAAGCTTTTTATTTTTGTTAATATTATTTATCGTTGTGATGCAATTCAATTTTGCCCCAAGGTGGAATTAAGTTACCTGTATTTCATAGTTTACGAAAGTTATCTTTCGAATAATTATTACGATTTGTTATATTTTATTCTATAATTTTTGTTTGTATATCTATGTTTAAGACTATTTACATGTTATCTGTTTTATATGCATTACTTAATATTATTTCTATCTTATAAGTATCTTAATGTTTCGTTTAATCTCAATTAAGTTTTTTTTTTGTTGTAAATCTTGTTATGTATGCTAGAATGGATACTAGTTTATTTTTGTCTTGATGGTTTGTGTTAATAAAAATCAAAGGAAGAAACGTTTGTGATTTTATTCAAGAATTATTTATTCGTATTTTTTCCCCAGTCAATAACGTAACTAAATCCATAGCACCAAAAATCGAGAGTCAGAAATAAGTCAGCAGTCAGTAAGTTAGTCAGAAAACAATAGTCAGTCGGAGACAGTCAGCAGGAGAATCAATACTATTGATTCTCCTGCTGACTGTCAGAAGGAAATAAACAGTTCGTGAGAAATAAATAACTTAATATTGATGTTAAATAAATATTTGTATTATAAATAAATAAAGTAAGTATAAATTAGTATTATTAATTCTCCACTCAGTTAATATAAAAGTTACAATATTGTGCAGTCACAATATTTATGTACAATTTAATTTTATGAGTATAATATTTCTAATTTATGAATTGTTTTTGATAAATATAAATCATAGGCGTATTTGTTTATTTTGTGCAACTTGGAAAATAAATAGTTTAATTCTTCAATTAATGAATTATATTTGTATTCCCTTTTGTTCTCGAGGAAAATAAATTTAAATGCAACCCAATTTACACAGACGGCTAACCTATTGCATAAGCTATACCCCTATACAGCTATAATAATTCAGTTTATAAGATTCTTATGAAGTAAATTCATGAATAAGGACTTTATTAACGCGGTAGTAAGGGCTTTATAAACTTTCGTCGTGAATAACGACTTTCTTTTTTTGATTTGATTGGGCCGATGTAAAATATGTGTATAACTAATAATAATATTACTAAAATAATTATTCTTGTATTCTAATTGTAATTCCTAACATAATAAAGATGTTTACTTAAAGAAATAAATTGTTTATAAACATTAATTTGTTATTTAAATTTTGGGTAAAAATACCTATAACATTTTGATTGGCTATGTAAATTTTCGCCGCGTTAATTCTTAAATATGATTGGTCGAACAGGTGCAAGCAGATTAAGTACATGTATAACAATTAAAAACCCTAGATTCACAAAACTATTTTGTGAATATATGCATGAAAACGAATTAAAATGTTTAATAAATAAACTATACGATCATTTAATTAATGTATGTGATAGTATATGTATATATTAGGCTGATTTGTATGGTAATAAAAATTAAAACAACAGCCATGCTTGACACAGGAGTCGCATCTTAAGTTGGTAGTTCTGTTTGGTGAAAGAAAGCAGACCGCCATTACCTGTACGCGGTTTTGATGATCCAACATGAGTGATTATTCAGCGGTTGCTCCGCCTCAGAATTTCCAATCATCTGCCTTTGCAGCGGCCCTTCAACGAGCCAAGCAGGTACATGTTCGTTATTTTATTATTTGCCATTTTGTTAAAATCTAAGCCCTTGTTTCTTGTGACGCCAGTGACAAGAGTCGCCATAGTTGACAAGCGACCGTGTAGTGTAGAGTTTAGATTTGTTTTACATAAGCTATCAGCTATCACTTTTACTGTTTGTGTGCATTAAATTCATCTTACTTCTTCGGCAATTGATAAGAAAGTGAAGTGCGTTATTTAAAGATATATTTTTTTTCAATCGATACTTGTAAGAACCGCTTATCTAGATTCAGTACACGAATTCAGTTTTTTCACGAATATACTTGTACATTTCACGCAGGTTTATATGCAGGTTTTATCAGAATTTTTGTTGTTTTTGTGCGAGTGTTTTCGGCAACTCCCCCCTCGTTTAATACATATTCATGCAAAGTTATAACGATTATCATAAGTTTACTAACGCGTAATTTGCGAAACGGATGTTTTTACGTGCGACGGCATTAATTTCGGTGATTTTCTACCCAAGTTTGGATACATGAATCAGGTTATGTTCACATCGACACACACTGAGTGTGATTACATCGAAACGCTTCAAGTGTATTTCTAGTCCGATCATATTGCATCTCACGTTGATTTGCTCCATTCTGGGGTTTCAATTATAGTTTGTGTGCATTTTATTGCACTTAGGGACACTTATTAGGGCTTTGCATTAGCTGCATCGAGTCAAACGAATTGCATTACATGATAGTTACGTATTAAAATTGGCGGTAAAATATATTAGTTACGCTAGACCATTTTCTTGTGGACCACGCATAGTAGACCGGATATTCCGTTTACATTTATCTGAATTATTTATGGTTAAAGATATCGAACAAAAGTTAGAACCCCAACATTATCATAGAAAAATACTATAAAGAATGCAATAGGCAGTTTACGCGGGAAATGTTTAGGACTCCAAATCCCGGTTACATGTAAATAATCAGCAATCGGTGTATATTCATAGTTTTAATCGGTTACGTGTAAATAATCAGCAATCGGTGTATATTCATAGTTTTAACCGGTCACGGTGGTCACGTTTTGGAACCAACGATTAGTTAAATTGCAAATTAATGCCGATATAAGAATTCAATCTTGTTAAGGCTCTGTTAGTAAACCTCTTTCGGCGTTTTGTAGAATTATGCAATTTTAATCTAAATAATCTAAAAGTAACTTCGTTGCATTCAATGATAAATAGTAGTACTAAGCGTTTCGAATTTGCCATTATCGTCAGGTGTATCAACGAATCTGATTAGGAAAACCGTACAAAGTGTTATAATCTATATACAAATTGTTGTAAATTCTACTAAAATGAAAATATAGTTCGATGCATCATTGAAATCTAATTATTTAACTTATTATTTGGTATTGGACACAGGTTGTTTAGTTCTTCAAACAAGTGCAAGAGGATTTCGAACAAGTTCTTGATTCATTACCGTTTTGATTTAAACTCTAGAATAGTGTTAGATCTACTGTAAAAGTCTAGGATTTGATGCATTCGGTAGTTCATTCGGATGTGTAAATCTGAGAATGGTAAGTGAGATTGAAAATGTTCGATGTAATCACACTCCAGCAAATCAGTGTGCAATGTGTTCGATTCAACTGACGCAAATGGTATATAATAATTTAGATTGCTGCTAAGATAAACCCAGCTGGGTCGAGTAACAACAGTCAGAAGCGGCCGTTAGAAGACGGCAGTGAACCCGAAGCGAAAAAGGTCGCTAGTTTACTAGATAACAATCAATCTGCAATCAGTGGTGCAGCTGCCCAGGCCGCGGCTCAAGCAGCAGCGGTGGCGGCCCGAGTAGCAGCGGCTTCCGCGCACGGACTTGGAGGACTTGGATCGGGCGGCATGGGCCCCGGGCCCGGCCTCGGAGGCCCCGTCATCGCGGAGGACATCAAAGTGCCCGACAAGATGGTTGGCCTCAGTAAGTACACCTATACTCCGATGCGTACATTTCGAATATTTAAAACAGTTCGAAGTCACTATAGGCACCATACGTAACAAGAATCGTACGGTTGAAGATTTAGTATCTACTTTAAATCACAGTACATTTTAGCCGTGTTCGTGGTAACCATAGTCGAATCTGCTATTGATTTACACATCTGTCGACTTGTTAACTTTTGATAGAATGAGTATAGCTGATCCAGAAATGGTTATCAGGATCTCATTCGTACTATTTATTTTACGATGAATTCGCATAGTTGTCCGTGTCTAAACTGCACGAATATCGTAGCGCCATAAGAGCCAATGATATTTGTCATTTAATCGAAACGTCCTTTTTTCCATTAAATTGATTCATACAAATTCAATGTTAATACAAGTCTAATTTTTGATTTGATTTTCTGTATTATTAAGGATGGTTCACAGCGAAACAATCAGTAATTAAGCTTAGAAAATTACAAATAACAATCTAGTTTGTATTATGACAAGCAATGCTAACACTCCAAGCAACAAAATTAACACAATGTATGATAAATTTTGTTGCTGTGAACGTTATCTTTGTATGTCATACAACAAACTGGAAGTATTACTTATAATTTATAAGCTTAATTACTAATTCTTTAGCTGTGAACAATCCTTTAAGGCGTGTTCACAGCGAAGTAAATAGTAATTAATATTAGAAAATTACAAATAATAATCGAGTTTGTATTATGAAAAGCAATGCTAACATTCCAAGCAACAAATTTAACATAATGTATCATAAATTTTGTTGCTGTGAACGTTAACCTTGTATGTCGTACACAAACTGGAATTATTACTTCTAATTCCTAAGCTTAATTACTAGCTGTGAACAATCCTTTAACGTAACTTTTGAAGTAAACAACATTAATATAACATGAGCAACTTCTGTATGTTAAACACATACCATAGGCAAGAAATTTTCCCGCATTGAGCACTGTTTGTGTATGTACGCACGGTGCCTATATGATGTCCACCATTTTGATGTTAAATCTAGGTTTTTATTAAAAATATACTCATTTTGTTTGGTAAAAATAAATTAATAATATCGCTGAGTTGATATAAACAACACTACTGTTGTATAATTGCAATTAACACTAGAACGACTGAAACTTTTGTCCATCGAGATTCTAGAACGACGAGACGCAGTCATTTTGACTGCTGATGAGAAATCTTATTATTTATCGCTAAATACACCTATATTGATCATTGTAATTCCTTAAAAATGATAAATTAATAATAAAATAAATAACAATTTTTTATTATTTATGAAAAATTGGGGATCCGCACAGAATGCCTAATCGGCTTTTGACTACCCGGACATTGTGCCTAAACGAAAATTGTTCGTCTCGTTGCCCATCCTTTCGTTATTTGACAATGCGCTGCATGATTCCGAAGTACGATCGACGAAATTGTCAAATAACGAAAGGATGGGCTACGGGACGAACATTTTTCGTTTAGGCACAATGACCGGGTAGTCAAAAGCCGATTGGGCATTCTGTGCGGATCCCAAAAATTGTATTTAAATCATTTATAATATATACTAGGATTCATAGGGTAACCGCAGTCAGCGCAATTTATGTTTACAATAAATACAATGAAAAAAGAGCGATATATTTAAAAATTGTACTTAAATAGCAAATAATTTATATTAGTATCTCTATCTAAGTAATTTATACTTTGTTTACCGTCATTTTTATCACATTTATACATATATGTTTAATTAAAACAGTGAAAATAATTGTCTCTCGTCGTTCTAGATAAACTATGAAAAATCTCCTAAACGAATAAAAATATATTCAATTCAAGTATTGCTAAAAAATTACAGTCCTAAAGATTGAAATTACAGACACAGAACAAGGCTGAATTTTCAAAATCGTTCAAATGACCGCTACCGTCGTTTTAGTGTTAATGATAGTCAATTTTTCATCAATTTGGCTACAATTTCGTTGAAATGCATTTTTTCTTCTTGAAATTTATAATTTAGGTGAATATCAAGCCAAGAACTGTCAACATGATACATGAGACCGGTCCCGACAAAATTTAATTTGCATGAAAAACTAACATTTGAAATTATAGAATTTGATTTCACAAAATAAACTAATTTAATATTTTAATATTAGAGAGTTTATATATTACAATAAATTCTTATGGTTTTTCGAGATTTGATATTTCTAAAAATGACAACATTTTTACAGTGTATTAAATTTTGTCATTTTAAGTAATTTTAGTTCATTTTCTTTGCTCCGGGTAAGGGACCGTTCTTGAACCCATCGACCTCTATGAACCTGGGACCCAACTTGATATTCACCATAATTTCATAGACATAATGAATACATTTGAAATACCTTTGACGCTTTTAGAATTTGCTGAATATTTAATTCCTTTTGAATAGATTTTCTTTTGAATGCATGAATTCTAATCAATTCTGGAAAAATATTTGAAAATGTACTTCGTTTAAAAAATTGAGAATTAACTCCGCTAAATCTTTATCTCTCAGTAATTACATATGCAACTTTTATTTTTGCAAGTGTGAGAAACAAAATAATTTTAAACAATGTACAATTCAATTATGTTTTGTCTTAAATGCAGATCTTATATTAAAACTGATTGCACACCCTTTGTTCTCAAATGGCAAAATTGGTATTTTTCTACTAACTGAATATATAAGTAACCTAATACGAGTGTTAATATTTAGTTATGAAGCTACGGTACTGTATAAAACAATTCAAATTGTATCAAAACTCATTTCCAGGATTGAATATATCATATGTAACCAATGTTTTCATTTATGATTTGTAAATTAAGGTCGCATAAGAAAGTCGCCATTTTGTTCTATAATTTTTTGTATTTGCTATTGTAGTTTTGAAAAATTAGGTAAGACCAAATTTTCATTACAAGTACGATTATTGTTTGCATTTTAATGACTAAACATATTGATTGTTGTTAAAAATTACAATTTTTTATACCAGTGCACTTTATTTTAGTAGCATAACAAAGTAAAGATGCATGAAGTAATATTCATGTTAACTACTCTATTTATACTAAACATTTTCTTTGTTTTAATGCTTGCTTACTAACAATAGTTATAGCATATCAGTCAGGGTAAGGTTTCACCATTGTTAGTTGAAATTACTCTTCCTCTACGAACTTAATCAAAACACAAAATCTTATCGAATTTAGGAAAGTAATATTATTTAAATAACGAGAGTGAAATTAGCGTCCTGTCGCTCAGCGTTGAATCCAAATACGAACTCGTGCTCATGATTTTTATGAACTAAAATGGCAAAGTGTAGAATTGAATTGAATTGCTCGCTATCTAGCAGAGAAAAATTCAAACACAGTCCTACCCGAATAGAAACCATATTTGTGTGATAGTATTTCTTATCAATCAACGTTCTTCGCATCCTTAATAACTTTATTATACGTAATAATAGGGAATAATATGTTTGATGCTTGTTTTCGGCCGCAAAATTTGAAATTTGAATTTGAAATCTAATGTTTTTGCTCTCTTATGGAAAATCCTGTTCAAGTTAGCCTAATTATTTTTCACTCATTTACAAGTTATCTCTTATAGAACCTCTCTAGAAATCTCCAGTCTCTAGCTATAACCCAGTTAAAAGAACGTGCGAAATAATGTCGTTAAGATAGTTTATTAACTGGCAAATTAATGAGAAGAATACTTTGTTAGAAATATCAGATGCTAAATGTATTCAAATGATTCTTAAAATTGTTAATAATATAGAAAACAACCAACAGGAATTGGGAATATGTGCATGTTACGTCTATGTTACATCGCAGATACATCACTTGATTCAAAATGTTTGCTGGGATCGGTAATTCGACTTACTAATAGCAATGTTCAATTCAAATTTAGCGTTTATTTGTGGGAAGCTTTTACTGAATTTGTTCATTAAACAAAATTTTGATAAAATTCGCCTGATTAATTTCTTACCAAGCTTTTGACTATCAAAAGTACTAATATTGCGATTCTGTATCTTCGCGTAAATATAAATCCACCGTGGTCTATAATTTACAAAACGAAAACCCTTGAAATTATTTACTTACAAATGACATAGATAAGATTTTGTGTCAAGTTCACGTTCGAGTATTGAATCGCAGGGAAATTCAGTCAGATTCAAAGCACATTTGTTACGCGACCTTAATGGGCCTGAAACAATTTGATTTGTGTTTTTTTATTTATTTGTGTATATTCTGTATATTCACTAGTGGTTAACGACCCTATTACAGTAATCGGTCGTGGTGGCGAACAAATAACCAGATTACAAAGTGAGTCCGGTTGCAAGATCCAGATGGCGCCGGATAGCGCTGGTCAGTCGGAACGTGTGTGTTCACTGGCTGGCTCACGGGAAGCGATCACACGGGCCAAGGAGCTCATCATGAATATTGTACACCAGCGAGGACGTACCGAAGGTTACGGCCCTATGGGCGGTGAAGGAGGAGGAGGTCCTATGTTAGGCGGTGGTGGCGGCGGAGGTCCCGGCAGTGGAGGAAGTGGGGGACCACCCATGTTAGGTGGAGGAGGAGGAGGCGGCGGCGGTGGAGGCCCTCCTGGGGGAGGTGGCGGCGGCGGCGGGATCGCACATGTAAGTACAACTATTAAGTTATCATTTTTTAATTTGAAAAATATGAACCAAACTAATAAGACGTGTTATATTTTATACCGAAATATTATATTTAATCCTAAACTGCATCATGTTCCAGTTACGTAAAATTATTTTTATTTTATTTCTCAGTATTTTTTGTCGCATTACTGCGATATACAATTATAAAGTGTATTTCTCTCGTTTTTTTCTTGGATTATAATATTTTATTATGTAATAAAATAATATATATATATATTTTTTTTCTAATTTCTTGAAATACTAAGCGTAAACTTATTGGTTTTGTTTAAAAAAATAAAAATCATTCAGTTAAGATTAATTTAGCTTTTGTTTTAAAAAAATAAAACAGTTAATGCAAAATTCTTCCTAAAAGCGCCTGTTCGTGCTCAAAAATTGCCTTATAAACTTATAAAGTGTATTTCTCTCGTTTTTTTTTTTTTATTATAATATTTTATTTTGTAATTAAATAATATATATATATTTTATAATTTCTTGAAATACTAAGCGTAAACTTATTTGTTTTGTTTAAAAAATAAAAATCATACAGTTAAAGATTAATTTAGAAATTGACTGCAAAAGATTTGTTTTTGTTTAAAAAAAAAAACAGTTAATGCAAAATTCTTCCTAAAAGCGCCTGTTCGTGCTCAAAATTGCCTTATGAGGTCGTCAAATGGAAGTAGATTAAACTTATTAGAGTTCTCGGGTGCGGGTGGTAATTTTTCAATAGTTAAAACACCCCAATCAGAGCTCAAACATATGTTTACATTATCTTTAAAATATATATATATATATATATAAAACTATAAATAATTACGTTAATTTTGACTTATTTATAAAACTATCAATAATGATTAATCGAAATCATTGGAAGCGCAATTATACAACTTTCTCCCTAAAACCCTTAATTATTCTATTTATAAAATCCACATTCTAAGACCCCAAATATTTATTTTCTTATAGGTTGAGATAATGGTTCCCGGTCCAAAAGTCGGTCTGATCATCGGCAAGGGTGGCGAAACCATCAAACAATTACAAGAGAAATCTGGCGCCAAAATGGTCGTCATCCAAGACGGGCCGAATCAAGAACAAGAGAAACCACTGCGAATCAGTGGAGATCCTTCAAAAGTCGAATACGCCAAACAGTTGGTGTACGATCTGATCGCCGAGAAAGAGATGCAAGCGTATAACCGACGCGGAGGTGGTGGTAACGGTGGTGGACGGAATGAAGATCCTGGCAGAGGTCCGGGCCTGGGCCAGGGAGGTGGCGGCGGGGGCGGATACAATGATTATGGGGCGGGTCCTGGAGGAAATGGAGATAGCGTAGAAGTTCAAGTGCCTCGTGCTGCGGTTGGTGTCGTTATTGGCAAAGGGGGTGATATGATCAAGAAGATCCAAGCGGAAACCGGCGCCAGAGTGCAATTTCAACAAGGTCGTGAAGAAGGACCTGGCGACCGACGGTGTTTACTTACCGGCAAACCACAGCATGTCGACATGGCCCGGCAGAGGATAGAAGAACTCATTGATAGTGTTATCGTAAGTTATTTATTTATTTTATATTTCTAGCAATTTGGATTCTGAAATAAAGTATAATGACTCCATGTCTCTAGGGCCAATCTATTTTATTAAATAGAATATCCGATTTTTTTATATAGCTCTATCAGTAATAGCGCATTCACTATTTCACTTTTATTTCCTTTTTCCGAAATCGATCACTTATAGTCACTATTTTAAAAATTTATTCACTATATTCATGTCATAAGTGTATGAAACATATTAAAGACGCTAAAAATTCGTCAATGTTCTAACTTCGTTGACTCAAAACCCATTTTTAACATTTTTTTCGGCAAAAGTTTATATAAAAGTTCCCCATAGGTAAGAACAACATCTTGTGCTTTTTATTTTTTCAATTGTCAATTAGCAAATATGTGTTTCTACTTTCTTTTACAAAGTAATAAGTAAGTCTTGTAATCATGAAAAATTTCGAACTCAAGATTTCAACGGATATACACGTTTTGCCCATCCCTGTGACTATTTTCGGAATGTCGTCGTGTCTGTGAACGCTCTTGAGCAAATACTGTCAAACGTTAAATTGTGAAACCGGAAGTGCATGTTTACTATATGCAGTTTTTGTTCTATTTCCAATATCATTAGAACGGCTGCACTTATAGCAAAATTAGTTTTATTCATAATGATAGATATTAATATTTCACACAATTTTTGTTTTAAATGTTTCTTCAAAAAATGTACCAGTTTCGAGAAAACGGCTACGGAAAATCTTAAATATCTAATTTATGTGGCCATGTATTTGCATATAGTTTAATCAATCGTATTATGATTTGTGCCTGTCAATATTTTGATTTTTCTAGTAAAAATAACGTAAAAGAAAGTCGAGTGCAGGCCACACCAGCTTTTTTTAAATAAATTAATTAATATATGTATAAATCTTTTATTTATTTAATCAATTGCCTGAAATTTGATAACACAAGGTTTTTGGGGTCGTAGATTACAAATCTGGCCTCAAAATCGGTCAAAAACAAAATGGCGTCTACAAAATGAATATTTTATTCACTATTATTCACTTTTTTCGGTCATTTATTTCACTTTTATCCTTTAAAAACTACACTATTTCACTTTTTTGTATACAAAATTGCTGTGGAATATTTAAATTGTTTGTTACTTAATTACAGAAAAGCCTTTATATTTGCTACCAAATCATCTGTTAAAACGGTATAATTTAAATGGAAATGAATATCATTTTAAACCTATTAAACGGGTCAACAAAATTTATTATACATATTCCATTTTAGAATACTTCCTAAAAGCGCCTGTTTGTGCTTAAATGCCTTAAGTGCCTCATTAGGTCGTCCAATGGAAGTAGATCAACCAAAAATGAGTTTTGGGTGCGGGTGAAACTCTTATTCATAGTTTAACACCCTCAATCAGAGCTCATACATTTTTAAATATAATCAGTGATTGAAATAATAACTACTCTTCCAATAATACCCTATATCTCAAATTTATTTATATTTATCCAGCGTCGAGATGAAGGTTCAAACCAAGGCGGAGGACGGAATGGCGGCGGTGGTCGCGGAGGTCGCAATGATCGAGGTGGCGGCGGTGGTGGTGGCGGTTACGATCGAATGGGAGGTCAGGGTGGACCACGCAACGGACAAGATTATGGCGGTGGAAATTCGGGCGGTGGTGGTGGTGGCGGCTGGGGTGGACCAGAGCGCAATGAGGCCACAGTAGAAGTCACATTCGTTGTTCCATCGAACAAGTGTGGCGTGATTATCGGCAAGGGGGGTGAAACTATCAAACAGATCAACCAACAATCTGGGGCACATTGTGAGTTAGACAGACGAACAACTGGTGCTACACCGGGCTCCGATAAAACGTTCGTGATTCGAGGTGCGCTAGATCAGGTTGAAAATTGCAAGAGAATTATCAGTGATAAAGTACAAATGGTAAGTAATTTTTTTTTAAATCTGGTTTTGTATGTATATTTTATATATTGATTCGTGATAAACAGTAGATTATAATATTTTATCTGATTGATTTTTTAATGTGGTATTATTTTTTCAACATATATTAACGATTGTCCTTAATGTGTTAAACAAATAACGAGACATTTTTGAACTCAGGAACAAGTAAACATAGTTGAATTTCTTCAATTTGACGAGTAAGCGTAAATTCAAATAAAGTTACGTAATTTTTAATATGATAATATCAATAAATTGTTGGTAATATGTAGTTATCTTGTCGGTAAGTTACCATGTTTCAGTTAGTTACCGCTGGTAACATTTCTGTTACTCATCACTATTTTTATACATAACGACCTATACATAGATTGTAAATTTCATCCTAAAAGCGCCTGTTCGTGCATCAAAATCGCCTTATCAGGTCGTCAAATGGATGTAGATCAAACTAAAAATTGATTTCTCGGGTGCGGTGAAACTTAAATCATAGTTAATCACCCTCAATCAGAAATCAAACATTTTTAATAAAATATTCAATTAAAGTTATGGTAAATTTATAATTTATATTAAAAAAAAAAAAATTGCAACAATATTTACGCACGTGGGATAAGAGAGAGAGACCTGTTTTCTGACATGTGAAATTGAACAGGAAAAGCAGAAGGAACACCATGCTTTGACTCATTTTAATTTTTTTATACGAATGTATATAACAAAGTATTGTAATCAGGAAATTTTTCGAACTCGAGATTTTAACGGAAATACACGTTTTGATAATTCTTGAATCGAGTCTGTGATCGTACTACAGCAAAAAATATTGATATAATTATAAAACTTAACATCTGTATAGGGCTCGAAGAAAAAAACGGCTATTTTTGAAAACAATAACTTAACCGGAAGTAATGGTTTACTCTTCCTATCTTTTCAGTTTCACGAAAACTGCATGAATTAGAGAAAAATTAGTCTTATAGAAGTTAACGATAATAAAATTTCTAGCAAATTTTGTTCTAAAAATGTACAATTTACTAAATAATCGCTTTTTAAAATAGACTCGTTATACATATACGTTTCCTTAATTATATAATTAACACATTGACATTGTTTTATAGCAATTGTAGATTGAATTTAAAATAATATAAAGCAATATTATATATAGATAGAGGCAGTAAAAGAAAGTCGAGTGATGGTCTCTCCAGTTTAATATTTAAGAGAAATGAAGAAAAAGATAAACGTTGTGGTCAATGTCTTAAATTAAAATTGTATAAATGGTTACATAAGTAAACATGCATTATAACTTCTTAAATTAAAATTAAACAAAACTATAATTAAAGAAAATCTTTATAATTTCTTTTTTTTCTTGGTACTTTTAGTTATTAAATTTCGTGTGCACGAGCGGTAACGGTATGCCACAAACTGCCACATACCCCGGCATGGCACCACAGGGCTACAATCCACAAGGTTGGGGCGCGCCCAGTGGTTATCAACAACAATGGCAACCAAACGCACAACAACCAGATGCGAATCCAATGAACGTACCAAATCCCAGTATTCAGGTGAACCCACAAACTGGTCAGCCCGACTATTCAATGCAATGGGCCGAATACTACCGATCACTAGGCATGCATCGTGAAGCCGAGATGATCGAACAACAAGCGAAAACAAAAGCTGCGGCCGCTGCAGCTGGGATACCCGGACAACCGACCGGAGCGCCTGGCCTGCCCCAACCACAACCCGGTGCACCTCCTGGCATTCCAACAGCTGGAACACCGCAACCGGGTACTCCTACTGCTGGAATTGCTGCTGCGGTGCCGAACGGCGCTGGACAGCCCGATTATAGCGCACAGTGGGCGGAATATTACAGAAGTATAGGCAAGCTGAAAGAGGCAGAGGCTATTGAAACACAGATGAAAAATAAGGTAACATTTTTGTTAAATTATGTCATCGACCCGGTTTTTTGTTCTTCGGAGAATATTCAAACCAGAAGTGCATGTTTACTCTATTCATTTTTGTTCTATCTCCAATATCACTAGAACGGCTACACTTACGGCAAATATAGTTATGTTCATTATGAAAGATATTAATATTTCGCACAACTTTTGTTTGAAACATTTCTTCAAAAAATGTACCAGTTGCGAGAAAAATGCTACACGAAACATTATAAATATGTTGTTTACGTTGCCATGGATTCGCATTTAGCTTATAAAATCGGATCATCTGCTTTTTGTCAGGAAAACAAAAGACTCAATTAGATAAATGACATTTTAGAATATTTCTGTGTAGAGTATTGGGTAGTTAGACTGCTTGTTTTGGTTATATATGCATACATATACATATAATTTGTAATATTGTATAATGCGTGACTGGTTGCTATATTGTTTGTAAATTTCAGGGTGCCCAACCAGCTGGTGTTCCTGGTCAGCAAGCACCTGGTACACAAGTGCTAGCGGGTGCAGGAGCCCCAGGTGGTGCCCAACAGGCACAGGCAGCCCAATTCCAGCCTCAGCCGGCACAAGCTGCATATGGCGCATACCAAGCCACAGGTAATTTCTACTTCATTTCGCGCCACTATAGGCATTTTATGTCGTTTTAAGGTGTATTCACAGCTAGCCAATTAGTAATCACGAATAAAAGATCCAGTTTGTTTTATGGTAAACAATGTTAACATTCACAGCGATAAAATTAACATAAATTGGAATGCTTTATTGTAATTATACAGTTAGCCAATAGTTAATCACGAATACAAATTGGAAATAAACGTCTATTTTGTTTTATGAAAAACAATGTTAGCATTCACAGCAACTCAAAGAAGTTGCTTTAAGGTGATTTTCCAATCTGTTCTAATTATGGATTATTTGTTTAGGATACTATGCGGCTCAGCAACAACCTGGTGCACCTCAGGCGGCACCACAAGGACAGTACAACTTCCCAACGTACGGTTACGGACAACCGGGCGCTCCTGATAACTAATCTTCCATAAGTGGGTCCATCGTGGGATCCAATCCGCACCTCAATAGTTAAAACGTGAGTAAAATTACAAGAACCTACTATTTTAAGCCATTGCGTAATTGTTTTCCCTACATAATAATTATGTACTTGTCTGATTATTTTGTTGTATGTTTGAATTATGTATGACTGCGTTGTGGATCATTATTTATTGTGGCACTATATATTATTATATTTGATATTATTCAATGTGTCTGTTATCCCAGGCACATGTTATATTCGGCCGTGTTATTTCATGAAATTTTTATCTATACTTATATACATGTATATTTCACAAGTTTTCTTTACCGTTCATATATTTACTTGTGTGATTTGATCTGATATGATAAAGTGTTTTTATTCTTGTATTTTATGCTATTTTATAATTATGATTTTATTTTCGTATTCATTTGTTTATTATTTATTATTGCTGATTGATCATATATTTTCCATATATATTGCGGTATTTATTGGTTATTTATGTATGTGTGTTTGTTTGTCGTAATGCGCACCACTGATCGGAAACTTATTTTTTATTTTTTGGATCTTGGGCATCTTAACTATCCCTAATCTAATTTATATTTAAAATATAAAATAATCCTTTAAAAAGAACGTTGCAGCTTTAATGAGTTTTTCAACCCTTCATACCCAGCCGCAACTGAGTTGCAACCCATTATCAATAAATAAAATCACAATAAATAAGCTTTTTGTTATTTAAATACTCGAATAAGTTGCATATAAAAATTTGGATAATGAAATTAAATACAATATTGGTGGTGCGTGTTGAAGAATTAGTTTCCGTGTAATACGTATTTGCAGGCGGACGGACGCTGGGCAGCCCTACAAGCTTGTTTTGTGTTGTCATTTTACAGATGTGTATAGTTGGCGATTCCAGTCTACCAACAGAGTTAGCCGAAGTTTATAAAAATGGCCCTGACCCCTCGGTAATAAATATAATACACACACGATACACACATTTCCATTCAATATTAACTTCATACATAAGACACAACCAACAGACACTCATATATTTTACTTCGTTTTTAAATAGTTAATATTTATTCATATTATTTTTAAACACACACATTGATCTTTGTTTAATCTCCCTTATATGACTGATACATGCGAAACAAGCTAAACTATCACTATCACACTGTTCATTCGTATGTACTATTGAAGTCAACTAAATACTTAACATTAAAAATTTGTATAAAATTAGAATTGTATACATTGATAACTTCAAGTTTTATGCGAATGAATAGTTGATTTGTGGTAGGTGATTGTTGCATTTTCCCATTAACCTTCTAAAATTAGGTACAAACCTAAGTTTAATGGCCACCGTGGGGTGGAGTCCATTTCAAAACGGCCCAAATGCCACTGTGTGGCTATTTATCCGCCGACAAAGCACAGAATTGTTTCACTCGAAACTTTTAATGAATCATCTTGTTATTAACAATTTAAAAATGAAAAAATAAACAACAACAGTAGGTTTTAAGGATAGTTTAATAAATATGTACGAATTCACATAACAATTATGTAACGATAATTCAATTTACTCATAAAATTAAGAATTAAAGAATTCTTTTTTAATCCGTGTGGTGTAGCCCTCGCGGTCATGCTTTTGTTTAAAAATAGATAGAAAAAAAAAAATTAAAAAAATGTTTTTTATTTGCTTTCTTGTTTCTAACCAATTTGTTTTCGCAGATTTCGTTAATTATTTTGTTTATATACATTGTATGTTAGGTTTATTTTCTCGTTTATTACTTATTTCTACAACAAACTGAATATAATAGTAAAAATTTCATACATTTTGGAAGCCTTTTAGAACATTTCAAACAATTTTGTTCATTTCGCAAATGTGCCTCAGGGCATATGCCCTTGCAGCTTTGCATACAGGGCCTCTATTCTGTATTTGACTGGTGATAGGAGTTTATCACTTCATACGAGTTAGTGCTTAATTTTGCTAGTTTGATATTTGTAAATCATAGTTTTGTTTTTAAAATACATTCTTATATTTTGTTAAAATACAAAAACTAGCTGTTACATGACATAATCACTGTTAAAACTATCACATACAGAATAGGGACGATCACGACTAATGGTCACTACTAACCAGACTTTAAAAACCGAGCCTTTGTATATTGAACCAATCAGATTGCAATATATTAGTAATTATTAATCGAACTTACGATCTGATAAATATCGTTCGTTTTATCACATATCTCACCTCAGGGGTACGTTTCAACGCCCGGGCGACAATTTTTTGACCTAAGTCGTTCTTATATCTGGGATGAAACGGTAATTAGACAAATGGGATTGTGCAAGTTAGCCAGGGCACATGTATGTTATGTGGCACTGTTATGCATTGTGCAAAATTGTTTGCAATGTTTAATACAAAATGAGATATTCATATTGAATTATAATTTTCTGTACAACACAAATTGCCCTTGTACTACTAATATACTCTATATTAATATACAAATGTCTATTTTACTGACAATTATCGTCATAATACCTCTATGATTATATCATTGATTTACTTTATTTGTATCCACCGATGTAGTTGTGTATTATGTAGGGATTACAACAAAATGGCGGCCGATTGCGCATAAAGATGGCATGATGATGGCTCGGGTTTTGACACACTAATTATTACCAAGATTTGAATAAAATACCTTCAATTATTACTATGTATAATTTCCGAAATCTATTGAAAAATAAATCATGCAGTATTCGAAAGTGTATGAAATTTGTATTGTTGTAAAATGAGACAGCCCCTCGAAGGAAACGGCTCGTGGGCTTCGCATGGAGCGCATCACCTGAGTGGGGGCAATCCTCTCATTCCTCTGGCGGCCGCAAAGTCGGTAAGAAGCAGTCATTTAGCATTTAAGAACATAATCGCAAAATTTATGAACTATATTGTATGTACATAAACTTCCGATCGAATGAATGCATAATATTATGATTGGCAATTGAAATAATGCTGTCTTTCTTGAAATACATTGAATGTTGTTGGTAAGGGCTTAAATATATACGTTTTTATTTTTTTATAACCATTCTTGACAGTATTATTTTAACAGGTCGAAAAATGCAATTTATTCTTTATTATAAACAAAAATCGGACAAAGTATGATTTTTATAGACTAATGTATTTTATCTGCGAGCAAAATTGGAACAAATATTTTATTGTGCTGATTTTATTTTATTCAGTTTGACTGATAAATTACCGAATACAACAGGCTTATTAATTTAACAAAAAT
Organism: Leistus spinibarbis; assembly: GCA_933228885.1. Lineage (NCBI taxonomy): Eukaryota > Metazoa > Arthropoda > Insecta > Coleoptera > Carabidae > Leistus > Leistus spinibarbis. The sequence goes on from OW121791.1 coordinate 14,536,300, forward strand.
CAAGCGAAAACAAAGTTATCATGATTCTAGTAATCAAGGACTTATTTGTGAATATTTTATTATTAAAAGATTTTATATGATCAATAAAACTCATTGTCATTTAAAACTACTTTAACATGTTATAAAACTTAAGGTTACCTAGAATATTATTGATTACTAGAATTATAGAACAAACAAAAAACCACTAAAAGCCAATTACACTTATTTTAGCTAATCCCATAAATTATCGGTGCACAAATATTCTTCAGCAAAAACTAACCATATCTAATAGTAATTTTCACATTAATTCTTATAAAATCAAATAAAGTTTTGATATTATTTAGTTTACAATAGATTAAATATATCTAAAATGAGTGAAACTGGCTGTTAGTTAGTTATGAATTTAATAATTGAATAACTGTTTTTATTTTGTTTTAGTGTTCGACTGTTGGTTCAGTTGATCTGTTGTATCATCCAATTATGCTCATAGCAGAACCATTTATGTAACATTTTTGTGTACTTTTATCTATGTCACCGAGACATTAAAACAAGTAAAATTCTCTGTGTTGGCTTTGTTTTTCTCTTGTTCTTTTCGCAGGTTCTTCTACATCCGCGCGTTGGGTTAAAACTAATTCTATTCATGCAATTTTGTTAACTTTAAAATATTACAAATCGCTGTGTACTATTTATTAATTTTCATGTGTGATTAATTTTTTGCATATTATTACATTTCTATTATTATCTATAGAACATTTTGATTGCGATTTTTGAAAATGTAAAGTGATACCACTTATTTAGGGACCGTGCAGAAGGGTTGACATTAACACCGATGATGTTGAATATGGTAAATATGTTTTTCTTTTTGTACTCCTTTGTTTGTTAGAATTTTCTTCTACGCGGTGTCCCTTCACAGGCGCCCTGTCATGTTTTTATATAATATTAATGGATCGACTACGTGCAGGTCTGTGTCATGTACTGTTTTTATCACGGCTTATGCTTATTGCTTTTTCTTGTGGTTCCTGAACTTTGTCTGCTGGCCATATATTCCATAATCATTTGATATTTTTTGGTCCCGTATTTTCAAAAAGCGCGAATATTAATAACCGGTTATTTAGTGCAGGTTTATCTTTACGTTTTTGTACCAATGCTATTTGCCCATTAAACTTGCTGGACAGGTTGTCTATTCTGGTGCGTTAGACAGAGGTCACCACGTTTTACGCGTAAACTTGCCTTGGAAAAAATCAAATTTTCGTTTACTGATTTGAGAAAAGCAACTATTATTTTGATATTTACAAGTTAATACAATTTTTATTTATATGCAGGATGTAACTTCTACGGCAGTAATGGCGAACCTATAGCACTTTTCCTCAATGAGACGATTTTATTAACACGCAGACGATTCTTATGGTGCGATTCTGAGCCAGTCTATAGGTCTATAAGGAGAATCAGTAAGATTTTGAAAAAGCTGTACTTTAATTGAGACATTTTAGTATTATTAATTACACATATCATGCATTATGTTCGATATATCTTAAAGAATCAGTTTAGAAATGATTTGTAATGCAATTAAAATATATATTACACTATCAATCTTTTACGGATTGTACTTATAGATGCATACATTTGCTCAGAATTGCACCATTAATATACATTATTATGACTAAATAGCTAAAATTGGCACGTGGTACATTATTGTCCTAAAATTTTTAGCTTGTACGAAGTACAGAAGAGCTAAAGCATTCGTCGTGTGTGAAGCATTCTCGGAGCAAAAAGTGTTTGTCTCGTCGCCCTGAACCAACATATTTGTAGTTGTACACTTCGACACAAGGTAGCAACTGTTGTTTCGCGACACATTAATAATTTAACGCGACCCAATATTGGGTCAGGACCCATAAGTTGAGAGACGCTGTTCTATAGTACTATGATTTTGCTATTTGCAAATAAAATAAAATTGCAAATATAAGAATCAGTGATTTATTAGAATTTTGGCTCGTAGATCAAAGTTCCGGAATCACTCATATTAACATGTAGTTGATTTTCTTGTCATAGATAAAATTTGGTCGATTATATTATGAACTATACCCAGCAAACCAACATGTTACATATCTGTTACATTACATTTAGAGAGCATCGCTCAGATATGTATCAGATACAATATCTTTATGTTGTGTTTGTTGGGTAGCTACTGGTGGAAGTTAACGCGTGCAGTGCAATTCTTTAAATTTGTACAGTAATCTATAAAAACAATTATTGTTGGTCATGATTTTTGATGATATTGATATGTGGACAATAATTGATTGTCGCAGACATTTAGTGCATGTGCACTGCCCGTGCTCGATACACACTTGTGCTTATGTTTCATTTGACAATTGAACGAGTAATCTGAATTTTTGTGATTACTTGTTCCAGATATGGCCGACCTCTTGTGCACTACTACACACATTTCCAAAACGTATTTTGTTTGTATTTATTTTAGATTCCAGAATTTCCAGCATGCCTCTACTATATTATAAATATTATAAAACATAATATTTATGACATTGTCTATAGCACTAATGTTTTATATTTATTTATTTTTTAGTGTTTTCTTATTTTACTTGTTTAATATGTTTATTAATCTTGATTTGATCTTTTTATTATTTGTCTTATTTAAGTTTCCTTCAATTTAATTTGATTGAAATATAAATATGGTTTTATACATGTTCGGCCATGACTTTGCTATATAATAACATTTTGTACCCCTGGTACCCCTCACAATTTCATATTTTAAGCGAAATGTAAATGTGTGTTCGTTACTTTTAAATAATGCTTTAGTCAAATGTGTCGATCATATATTTATTATTGAAATAGTGCGGATTTTCTTGCGATATTATTCAGATGTTAAGTATAAGTTTTATATTTGTCATATCAGAAATTCTGCTACCATTTGCTCTAAATGAATCTTAATATATTTTTATTAATACATGTGCTTTGTCTAGATGTTAACAATATGTAATATTCAATGTTTAAACATCCAATGCTTCATATTATCAAACATTCTGTTATTATTTGCATATGCCTTCGTAAAATCTCAAATTGTATTTTTGATATTGTATCAGTGCGCCGCTGAGTATATGGCCTCTGACTGGCGCACTTCGTAACCGATATCCTAGTTCGCGGTCATTCATGACGTCATAAGATACCTTTAGAATAAACTGTACTATAGTTTATTTAATGAACAGATTCAGTAAGAGCTCCCACAAATAAGCGATACATGTTAATAGAGCATTGCAAGTGGTAAACCAGTTTTATATAGCTCAACAAACCGAGTGTGAAGATGGTCCGCCATTATTACTTGATTAGTCTTTTTGTCGTTTATATATTGTCATTGTCATTCAAAATTGTATTTTGCAATACAATTCCCTCGTTTTGTAAATCGTTTTAGGTGTGCAATGAGTTTTTGCGCGAACTGTACTACGCAATTCAGGATTCTCCCAGAAGGATAATTACTGAATCTCTTCATTAAACAGAGTATAATAGCACACTCTAAATATAGGCAGATTTATTTGTGAATACGGATATCGAACTAAACTCTTATAAGGCAATCGTAACAAATATCCATGCGAGCGAACTTGTTTCCGGAAGTTCGATCGCATGCCCAGATATCCTGTAAGCGAGTTTCTAAACTATGCATTTTTTTTGTATTGCTCGTTCTAGAACGCACTATCGTTAATGGAATTAAGTATATATGTAGAATAATCTTATAACTTGTTTCTTGGACACACATGAATACTGAGAAAATAGTTATGCAACAATCGCATTTTACAATGCTTATACAACGAGTATTTATTGTATAGTCAGGTCTCAGTATATACCATGATATACACACGCGCATGTAATGACGTCACGTTAGAAGCAGAGTCTCGCAATTGTAATGTTTGCATGTAAATTACAATCTTTGAAATCTCTATATATGATTAACTAATTGGATTGTTATAATGATATATTTCTATTTTTCGTCCAAACACATATTAGTTTTTATGATAAAGCTGTACTTAAAATCGATTATTAATTTAAATTTAACCATTTTCATTCTAATAGGGAATATTCAGGGAGTCTAAATGCCAGTAAATTTTACATTCCGGCAAGGGTGCATGTCGAAATAGTTATTTTTTATTAAATTTGCATTGCTGTAATCCATCACAATAATTCAATATTAATACATATACATTGGTACTTTATAATAAAATAAGGAATCAATGATTTTATACGTTAAAGTAATACTAATAACACATTTAAATTACCATTTTACCTTTCGTCGCCATTCAATTGAAATCATTATTTTTGAGAAATATAAATTACTTCGTTCACTTTCGTACCTTTAGAATTTCCATTGTAAATCGCACAATCTGTTATTTTAGATACAAGGACAATATTGCACTTAATAAGTTTAAAATTAAAGCTTAACACTGCTAAATACAATAACATTTGCAGGAAGTGTACACAAATGCACTATGCTGCTACGGATGTGACGTCATGCGCGCAAATAAACGTATTTGAGATCACAAGTAAACATATCGTTGGAAGTATATCGTGGTTAATACGATATATGTGTACGGTTTACGGAGTATGCGCGAGTCAACGGCTGTACTTACTGTAGAACATTAGTAGCATTTCATTTTAGGCATACATTTATTCAATCAATTATAGTAAGAGAAAGAAAACATTTAAAAAGTTGAATTTATATTTAGACCAATGTATAAGACCATACATTAATCTAAATATAAATTCAACTTTGGCTTAGTAATTTAATGAGATATTTTGATCGATAAAGTCAAGTTTTGGATTCGTAATAAGAAATAATTAAAAAAGAAGTTATATAAATCGGTCTTCAGAAATTGTGTCGTATCTTAATTTATTTCTGTTACTAATCTAAAACCTGACTTTATTGATAAAAATCCTATTAAATTAAAATAGTATGTTAAATTCCTGGGCTTCGAACCGGAACTGAAAACAGTTATTTTTGTCAGAACGAAAAAACAAATCGGTTAATTTCGGTTAGGAACATGTTAATTTTTTTTTTATTACACAGCTGAACGGAAAACCGGTAAAAATTGTTGTTTTTTCGGAACGCAAACCGGAACCAAACTGATATATATATTTTTTAATTAACTCGAAACGAAAAAAAATTTCGGTTCGAAGCCCTGTTAAATTCAATATTTAGCGTGTACTTATGATTTTGATTATCTAATATCAATAATATAAACTATGATTGCAAAATGACTAGATATTTCAGTCTAGCGAAATAAATAATTCATTTTGAATAAATATGTTGAATATATTTAGAGTATGGTGTAGATTTCTGATATTGACACAAATTTGTAAATGAAATATTCCCAATATGAAAAGAATGATTATGTGTGTTGATTCGGGCTGTGTTTTCTGCTCAGGATTCGCGGGAGAGTCTCTGACCAGAACACACCAGTCATGATGACACAACTGTAAGGCAGGGCGACGCAGTTAAAACACGTGCGCATTCTAAGAATGATGCAGAAGTTGAGCTACTCGCGGAATAAGGTATGAGATCACAGCGTCACATTCTTTTATTAATAAAAACACTGTACGTTTGCTTTTATTCACGCACTTCGACATTGGCATTTTTAAATGTACGACTCGGTTCATTTATATATAGCAAGATTTTGCGCAGGCGATATGTTGAGACTTATAACATGCGAATATTATTCTACAGTGTTCAGTGCTCGCGATACAATCAATATATAATCAAATATTACGCGGGATGAACGAGCTCGCATCTTAAACATTCTACAGTTTAAAATTTTTGTCTGGGGTACGTTCCAAAACTGTTAATCATAGAGATAACTTGGGTTTTGGAACGGTATGTGGAGTAGATTTGAATTTAAAGTTGCATTTTTATGTAATTCAAATAATTATTATCTTCTAAATTGGTTTTTTATGTAAGGTGAAACATTCGATGGTTCAAAAATGATTGAATTTGCGATAAAAAAAATCTAGAATTGAAAGAGTACTCTGAGTTAACTCAAACAGGAAATTCTGAAGGTTTTGGAACTTTTAGAAGTTTACTAAGAGTTAACTCTTTAGAGTAAGGTTTTGTAACGTACCCCTGTTGTACGAATATATTCTCTGAACCATTTACTCTTCGCAGCTATCTTCTGTTTAAGAACCGCTAAAATAGTGGGTCTAGTTGGCTCGTATAGCCTCAAGTCGTCTAATACAGTCCCATTTGTCGAAACAAAAAATGAAAACTAATCAACTAAAGTGATAAATGCGACAGTGAAACGTTTTTATTAATTGTTTGCAAAGCTTACACTTATTAATTAATTAATAAGTTAAACTTAGAAGTCTAGATAATATTTAAACCATTGTGACTAATTAGATGTTCCAGAATATTTTTTTTGTGTACGTTATTAAAATTCCAGCCCATTGTATTTGCAAATTCTACGCCTAATTTTGGTTAATTTAACGAAATACAGCTTTATATAATAAAATTTTGCAGATTTAATCTTTAGCGGCCACACTTTATTGCCGTAACATAACTGTCACACTGGGGTCCGTTTGGACCCCATCGAGAACATCGTTATAAAATAAAAGTATAAAATTTTGACTTGAATTATTCTTAGATACTCTTTGAAGGTTAATTTAAAGTTTCCAGTTGTTTAAATAAATCATTAATTTAAATTTATAAAAAAAAACAGACAAAAACTGAAAAAAAAACAACGATTTTTACTTAAAAATGTATGATAAAATGAGCTGAAAATTTTAATTTTAGATACTTAAAATCAAAAATCTAAGAACGTGGGGTCTTTTTGACCCCACAGTGATCGCTAAAGGTTAAACAAAAATAATTAAAAGTATTTTTCCATTTTAAATAATTTTATAATTTCATAAACAATATTACAATCATACCAAAAGTGTTAAAATGCAAAATATAATCCACTCTCGTTCTTTTTGAATTTCTTCTTTGTTATTTTCGTGCAATAATCTTTAAACGTAGAATCCGCGAATGTTGTATGCGCTGGTCGCGTTTTTTGTTGTGTTTTTTTGGGCATAGGAATCGCTGGATTGAACGCAACATCAGATGGATCGAACTCTTCAAATAATTGCTCAGCAGACCTGTGTAAGCAATAAATAAAATAAAAACAAAAAAGAAACAATATTTTATTTGTTATTTGCTAAAAATTAAGTGTACTTACAATTTCCCTAAATCCGGTGGCAAACTTCCTTCTCCTGAAGCCGGCACTCCATTTGCAATATGCCTCGCCATTTTGCAAACAGTCGGATGATAATGTCTAGCCAGTGTTGCTAATTCGTACAGGGCTGTATTCGAAGCATTACAATATTCAGGGTCTTCTAATTCGGGGAAATACTTTCCATCCCCTACCGTTGTATCAAAATCCAACAAAATGTCCGTGAATTTATTCAATTGCATTATATTTTTAACCATCCCTAAACTACCTAAAGTTCCATTATGTAACAGTTGTAAGCTTAAAGTGCATAGTCGTTTAGTGAAGCCGATCAAACGTGCATGTGTTACTTTTTTGCGCCGTTTGATCAGGGCGTGTGTCAAGGTTTTTAAAACGATCAAAAAGTCTTTGTGATTTTTGCCTGCGTGTGATGTAAGTAGTTTGCCGTAAAGGGTTAAATAGAAGCGGGATGGGTCCAAATTTAACGCTTCACCTTGTCCACTTAGCATGACTAACACGGTTTGGATACAGTGGAGCTGTTCACGGTAACCTAGCCATTCTTCTTTTAAGAGTTTGTTGAGAACGTTTACTAAATCGGTGTAGTATTCTAAGTTGATACAATGTGAGAATCTGAAATGTTTAGTCAAATTAGGTTTTGTTTCTCAGAAAATGTAGTTATAAATATATTAAAAAAAAACAAATGTAGGTATAACGCACCTATGCGTTTAGCTCGTCTTATAAGTGCGATGCAGTTTTTAATTATTATGGCATTAATAATTTAAAAATATATTAGACGTAAAATGTCTTACAATTTTTTGTAGATTATTTTGTTATAATTTGCTATAAATTGAACCCATTTGTTTAGTTGTTTTGTTTATATATAACTATAAATTAAATTATCAGTATAACAGGGCTTCCACGCATTCATTATTTCCACTTTTTCCGAAATCGATCACTTATAGTCACTATTTAAACATTTTATTCGCTATATTCATGTCATAAATGTATAAAAAGTATTAAAGACGCTAAAAATTCGTCAATGTTCTAACTTCGTTGACTCAAAACCCATTTTTATCATTTTTTTTTCGGCAAAAGTTTATAGAAAAATGCCCCATAGGTAAGAACAGCTTGTGCTTTTTATTTTTTCAATTGTCAATTAGCAAATATGTGTTTCTACTTTCAATTACAAAGTAATAAGTAAGTCTTGTAATCATGAAAAATTTCGAACTCGAGATTTCAACCTTCCCTAAATAGAATGTGGCTATTTTCGGAATGACGTCTGTGTGTGTGTGTGTCTGTCTGTGAACGCTCTTGAGCAAATACTGTCTAACGTGCAATTGTGAAACTTCAAACTTAAGAAACCGGAAGTGCATGTTTACTCTATGTATTTTTTGTTCTATTTCCAATATCACTAGAGCGGCTGCACTTATGGCAAAATTAGTTTTATCCATAATGATTGATATTAATGTCTCAAACAATTTTTGTATTAAATGTTTCTTCAAAAAAATGTACCAGTTTCGAGAAAACTGCTACCGAAAATCTTAAATATCTTATTTATGTTGCCATGTATTTGCATATAGTTTAATCAATTATTTTATGATTTGTGCCTGTCAATATTTTGATTATTTCTAGTAAACACTACGTAAGAGAAAGTGGAGTGCAGGCCACTCTAGCTTTTTTTAATACACTCTTAATTAATATATGTATAAGTCTGTTATTTATTTAATCAATTGCCTGAAATTTGATAACACAAGGTTTTTGGGATCGCAAATTATGAAACTGGCCTCTCAAAATCGGTCTAAAAACAAAATGGCATCTACAAAATGAGCATTTTATTCACTATTAATTTTTTGTATCTTTTTTCAGTCACTTATTTCACTTTTATCCTTTAAAAACTACAGTATTTCATTTTTTTGTATACAAAATTTCTGTGGAAGCCCTGTAAATGTATCAGAGCAGACATTTATAATTAATTTATTCATTTAATACGAAATTAAAAAACTAACGTTTCCATTTAAAAGTAAATATTAACTTTGTTATTTAGTTACATTAGTGTGTGTGTGTGTGTTATCTTACTTTGCCAATCCTTCCAGACAGATCCCCAAAACTTTTGTGTTAGTGGAACTCTTCAGGATGCGGAAATAAATACCAAAAACCACTTTGGTTATCTCAGTAAGATTTTTCTGTTTGTCCTCCCTGTTTTCTTCCGCTCTCGTTTCCAACATTTCTTTTTCTACTTCATCTAATTTCTTTTTACGCTGTTAAACGGAGAAAAAGATAGTTAAAATCGCTTGCCATTAACTGAATAAAAATAAATAAAATAGTGCACAAACTTTGCGTTCTTTTTTCGATAGTTTTAAGATTCGTGCCTTGTGCGACATTAGTTTCTTTTGCTTCATTTCTTGTTCTTTCTCTTCATCAAGATTAACATCTTTGATGCGCAGCACTAGAAGTACGTCTAACATTTCTACATTCACATTGTGTGCATGGGTTCGCAAATATTGGTTTATTATTCGCAAAATCTGCAAAAAAAAAAAAAAACCCAAGTGTTTTTATTTGATATTTTAAATTTCTTAAGTTAAACTAGTTTGGATACCTTAAGAGTAATTTCTCCTTTTTTATCCTCTTTGAAAATTGTTTTACAACAAGTGTTTATCATAGTTCGGACTGGTTGATAGCGATGGTTTAGAAATGGTATAATGGCTTGAGCGATATTTTGAGCAAAGTTGAAATATGGATGAATTATCAACAATTCGCACATACAGTGAATTGCCAATTCTCCTAGTTTGCATTCATCCTATTAAAAAAAAAAAAAAAAACTAGATAGAATGGGTATAAATCATGTTTTCCTTATATTTATTTATATATTAACTATATTTGTATGTTTATTGATCCGATGTTTTGGTTGACAGCAATATAAATAATACCGAATGCAATAAAAAAAATATCTGAAGTGGCCTGCACTAGACTTCCTTTTACGCAATTTTCACAAAATGTATATATAACCAAAACAAGCAGTCAAACTAACCAATACTCTACGAAATATTCTGAAATGTCATTTATCTAATTGTGTCTATTTTGTTTTCCTGTCAATATAGTAGATGATCCGATTTTATAAGCTACATGCGAATCCATGGCAACGTAAACAACATATTTATAATGTTTCGTAGCATTTTTCTCGCAACTGGTAAATTTATTGAAGAAATGTTTCAAACAAAAGTTGTGCGAAATATTAATCTCTTTCATAATAACATAACTATATTTGCCGTAAGTGCAGCCGTTCTAGTGATATTGGAGATAGAACAAAAAATGTATACAGTAAACATGCACTACCGGTTTGAATAATCTTTTCAAAAATAGGAGGTGCACATCTAGGGCATATACAAGTCTTAAGTTTGAAGTTTCATAATTTTTCGTTCGACAGTTTTGGCTCTAGAGCGTTCACAGACGTCATTCCGAAAATAGTCACATTCGATTCAGAAAAGGTCAAAACGTGTATATCCGTTGAAATCTCGAGTTCAAAATTTTTCATGATGACAATACTTACTTATTACTTCGTAAAAGAAAGTAAAAAGTAAACTTGTTTTCAAATACAAATATATTTCATACCTGTGTTCGTTTCCTAGTATCACCCTTCTTTTTAACTAAAGCTGAAGATAGTTTCTCTAGTTTTTGCAAGAAATTCTTGTAATATTGTAACAATAATGATTCATACTTTTGTAGTTGTAAAGTGTCTTTTTTCACTGCAAAACGAAAAGAAAAAACGGATTTATGCCAATAGTAGTGTTATAAAATATTAAAGTTGTAATTTCCCTAAGTAAATATATATATATATTTTATTTTATTCGTGATCGAGATTAATTATTCGCCAGTTGGCAAATACAAACAAAATCAAACACAGTCCACCCCGAACCACATGTTTGTGTTATCTATAGGCGTGTTTCTTCGCTAGTTTTGTGATTCAATCCAAGTAATCATAGAAATAATGTGATTCGCAAGGGGAAGGGGATTGTAGGTTTCTGATCACAAAATGGAAGAGTAGGGATAACTAATAACGAACGAAGAAACGCGATTCTCATAATCATGATTACTTTGATTAGTTAGAAATTCTGTGAAAAAAGTTCACGATTTACATAAGACAGCAAAATGACCTGAACAATCATTCAAATTTGCAAATTACGCGACCAGTTATAGAAATTCACTTTTGTTCCATATTGCCAATAAATGCGATTTAAAAAAAAGAAGAAAAAACAAGGAACTTACATTTAACATCTCCAGTTTCAATCTGCTTTATTTGATACGACGGCAACAGATCTTTGAAAACTTCTAGCAACGAAACAATAACTAACTTTCGCGCCGTGAAATATATCTCGGCCGTATCTTCTTCCATGATCTTCAAAAGCGACTTGAAATTGGTGATTTTCTCCTCGGGATTCTCAAGTAAACCTGAACTAAGTGTTCCGATGTGAATTTTTCGGATGCGTAGCGTTTCTTCGCGAGCTGCCAACATATCGGCGGTTGAAAGTGGTATTGATGGATCGAAGTCATTATCGACAAGTTCAAATGTTTCTTCGTCGCTTTCATCTGCATCTTGTTCTTCTTGCTCTGGTTCCGCTGCTTCTTCCTCGGGTGCATCTTCTAAAAAATAATTATAACAAACGTAGGTTTTTGGTTGGGAGACAAAAACAAGAATTGGTAGGCACTAATACCTCCAGCTCGCCAATGACAAATAAGCTTCCGCAATAGTCCTTATTGATAAGAACGATTTTGTATTAACGATTATTTTAAATTACAAAATATTTTTTTTCGTTTGGGGTACAAGAAATTTATAAATTGCCATGAAACAATATCAATGTGTGTAGTAATTAGGGAAACGTAAATATAATATGACTATTTTCAAAGACAATTTTTCAGTAAATGCTACATTATTCGAAAAAACTATTCAAACACAAGTTTTTATTTTTAATTTATATATATATATTTTTTTTTCTTTTTCTAATTAGTGTCGATTTCGAGACACTTATAAATATGAAGAGTGGCCTGTACTAGACTTTCATTTACGTAGTTTTCATTAAAAATATATATCAGAGACAAACTATTAAAAAATACCAATACTACACAGTAATTGCAATTTAGCTTATTATTTTATTACGTTATCAAATAATATTTCTTCAATATAAAATATAGATTGTATCTTTAATACTTTATCATTATTTACAAATATTATATTTAATATGTACTGTTGTTCAAAATATATTCCAATATTTATCTATAATAATTATTACACTGATACACGTTTCCAGTCGATCTATTTGTGTTAACCGGTGGAAAATGACATTAAAATTATTTTTATTTTGTTTCTGTTAAAATATTTTCAGGCATAGTTCATACTATATGTTAAACATATATACGTATCTATGGCAACATAAATAAGGTATTTTAGATTTTCCGTAGCAGTTTTCTCGTAACTGGTACATTTTTTGAAGAAACTTTTCAAACAAAAGTTGTGCGAAATATTAATATCTTTCATTATGAACATAAGTGCAGCCGTTCTAGTGATATTGGAGATGCATAGAGTAAACATGCACTGCCAGTTTAAGTATTTCTTTTCAAAAATAGGAGGTGCACATTTAGACCATATACAAGTTTGAAGTTTCACAATTTTACGTTCCACAATTGGCTCTAGAGCGTTCACAGTCAGACACATTCCGAAAATAGTCACATTTGATTCAGAGAAGGTCAAAAAGTGTATATCTGTTGAAATATCGGGTTCAATTTTTTTGGTTGTCCCTATACTTACTTATTGCATCGTATAAGAAAGTAACAAGCTTAGGTACAACGCACCTATGCGTCCAGCTCGCCTTATAAGTAATGTGATGCGTACAGCGGTTATTAATTATTATAGCCTTTTGGTTAACAATTTGAAAAAAATATTATGAATATAAAAAGTCTTTAGTGCATATTTTAAAATTCAAAATTGTATTATTAAATATTTTTTTATGGCCTTTGGGTTAACAATATGAAATAATGTTGTAGACATAAAATATCTTAGAATTATTAGTAGAATTATTGGGTGCTTTAATTATTTTTATAAGGGGGCTGCAAATTTTGGGGCCCTATAACTCGGGAAGTATACGGGCGATTGGATTTAAACTGCGAACGGATTCAAATGGGATGCTAAATAATATGTGCACCAAACTTGGTGTAAATCGCTCCGGTACCTTCAGAGGAGTAGAGGGCACAAATTTGGTCTTACGAGCGAGCGATGACTAACATCCAAGTATATAAGTTATATACATTTTTGGATTCAGGGCGACGAGACAAACACTTTTTGTTAATCCGAGAATGCTACAGACACACGACCGAAAGCATTAGCTTCTTCGGTACTTCGGCGAGCTAAATATACGTTATATGCAAATTTTAATTTCAAAATACCATATATGGCGTTTACATACAAATTTTGTATTCATTGTATTTAAATTATAATTCGAAATCGTATTTAAATTTAGCGTCAAAATTAGTAACTAAATTTACTGTTGGTGTAAATCTATTTTCTAGTTACAAAACTGAACTTTAGATGTTTATTTGAGCAAAATACCTTTATCATCGATCATAGATCGCTGAACAACGCCTCTATTTGTTTTAATTGGAAGTAAATTCTTTATTTTAACGTCATCAACCTCTTGGTTTTCATAATCTACTTCTAAGTCTTCGCCTTCAATTGCTTTTGCTTTACGTTTCCGATTACGTTTAACATCTTCAGCACTACAACAAAATCCGTTCAAATATGTGCATTTTTAATAAATTATAGTAATTAATGTAACCTGTTATATCGAACTTGTTTCAATAAAGAGTAAGATTTATTGGAAATCGCTTGCTTCAAGAACGTTAAATCGTCTGCTTCCACCATACCCAACATATCCTCCCCATGGTCGCTTTCCTCCGAATCATATTGTATCGGTGGTTGTACATGTACTTCATTAGACTTCTGAGCTGTTTTCGCTTTTTTGCCACTTTTTATAACCCCTTTTTTCACTAATTTATTACGTTTTTGATTATTTCGTTTCGCTTTCGATATTTTACTTTTCTAAAATATAACACAATTTAAAACATATTACCAATATATAATTTACATGAAATTGTATTACCACTGCCATTGTTGTATGTTTGTTTGTTAAAATACAGATTTATTTATTTAAAATGTATTATAACCTCAAAACACATGTGTTTGACAAACATGCTGCGTTAATTTTAAAGCCTGATTTACATTAACCTATATTTATTGCTGCAAAAAAGTGTTGGTGAAACGAAAGCTTGTTTTACACACTATTTTTACTTAAATCATATATTCAGGATCGTAGTTAGTATATTTGGGGCCCGAAGTAGAATTTGTAGTGGATGCTGTATTTTCGCGATCGAGATTTATTGTTCGTTATTATTCCTGTATATATTTTGTCGATTATTCGATATTAAATCGAATAGTTTGTATATATATATCGAATATTTGTATATATATATATATATATATATATATATATATATATATATATATATATATATGCAGGCTACGATTTGGTCGATTATTCGATATTAATATCGAATAATTTGTATATATATATATTCAGGCTACAATTTTGTCGATTATTCGATATTAATATCTAAAAATTTGTGTATATATATACAAATTATTCTATATTAATATCGAATTATCGACCAAATCGTATTTATATTTTCATTTATATATATATATATACAAATTATTCGATATTAATATCGAATAATCGACCAAATCGTAGCCTGAATATATATATATATATATATATATATATATATATATATATATTCAGGCTACGATATTGTCGAGAAACAATCTAGGATACTATATATATATATATATATATATATATATATATATATATATATATATATATATATATATATATATATATATAAATATATATATTCAGACTACGATTTTGTCAATTATTCGATATTAATATCGAAAAATTTGTATATATATATATATATATATATATATATATATAAATATATATATTCAGACTACGATTTTGTCAATTATTCGATATTAATATCGAAAAATTTGTATATATATATATATAAATATATATATTCAGACTACGATTTTGTCAATTATTCGATATTAATATCGAAAAATTTGTATATATATATATATATATATATATATATATATATATATATATATATATATATATTTACACACACAAATTTGGAGCCCCGTTAATACTGTCCCTTATAATAATAATTAAAACTCTCAAAAATTCTACTACAAATTCTAAAATATTTTATGTCTACAAGATTTTTTCATATTATTAACCCAAAAGCCGTAAAAAAATATTAAATATTATAATATTGAATTTAAAAAAATGCACTAATATTCTAAATTATTATTATTATAGTAATCTACAAAAAATTGTAAGACTTTTTATACCCATAACATTTTTTCAAATTGTTAACCAAAAGGCCATAATAATTAAAAACTGCTGCTTATAAGGTGAGCTGGACGCATAGGTGCGTTGTAGCTTGTTTTTTAAATTGCTATGAAACAATATTAATATGTACTATAACATTTGTATGTCTGTTATAATCTCGAGTTTGTAATATGTTGTGATTACAATATTTAAATATTGTAATCACAAATCAGCGAATGTATATAAAGAATTGATCAAAAACGAAAACTTATGTTTTAATGTAATACGGTCTCAGTTTCTTTTTTCTGTTTTGCGCAGCTAGCGCCTGTCTACGGTTTCGAAGGAGTACTAAGAGTCTCCCCGCCAAAATATTTCAGTCTGTTTTTGATCGTAGTGGGTGGTTGACGTGTATATTCCGCGCGCTTTTACGATTTTACTTTTACGTCAAGGAAACGCGTGTAGACTAAATTCTAATACATCCATTATTTTATTCTGTGGGTTGTAATTTGTTAGTCAGTTTTTAGAGATTTGATTGTTTGAAGTTTTGACCGCGGTGTGTTTAATTATTAAAGTTCGAAAACTAATTTAACTTTTGATGTTTCGGACCGACCGGAACTATTGCTAATTTGTATTTTGGTGTGTGACTCGTTGTTTTTCGTTGATGATGTTGATTAATTGTATACATTATTGACATGTATGTGTTCGCGATTTTTTAAGACACTGAGAAAATGATTCGCACGCTGCTCTTTCTGTTATTGCTGTCACTCGTTCTCAACTTTGGTGAGTGGGGATTTTTTTTTCTGACTTATTTTTTAAGGATTATGCATATTTAATTTGTTATATTATAATTAGGTTTAAAATTAAATCTATGGATTCAGCCATAGATGATTTTGTTTATACATTTATAAATAATGTTTTGTATATTCTTCTTCTTTAATTTCTAAATTTCTTATATAAAAAATCTAGAGTGGCATTTGATTCTCTTATAATATAAGTCTATGTAATATAGATTGGATGTGTCTACATTTCGACTGACATTAGACATTTTAAAAATATTTATTTTCCACCGTGATTTATTTTAATTATGTTATGCGATTTATATTACTTATATTAACTTATATTAAAAATAGGTCTATTATTAATTAAAATCATTTTAGTTTGTCATTGTTATAACTTACTTAAATAATTGATAGTATTATTATATTTAATTCGCGTATGACCAAGGACTTTACCATGTATATAGAAGACACTGACAAAAGGGCCTTTTGAAAGCCCCAATTTTTCATATTCTGTGTGTCTGTGTTTGTAAAATAGGATTAGATTATTTTCTAGCTATATACAATTATAGAAAAGTCAACATTATTATTAATCCTTAAGGATTGTTCACAGCGATACAATTAGTAATTAAGCTTAGATAATTATAAATAACAATCTAGTTTGTCAATTTATGATTAATTTTGTTGCTGTGAACGTTAACCTTGTATGTCATACAACCAACTGGAATTATTACTTATAATTTCTAAGTTTAATTACTAAATCTTTAGCTATGAATAATCCTTTAACTGATGCGAGTTTTTTCTTCTATTTATGTTTCCTTTTTCTTGCAAACGCGACAATCGTATATAAATCACTCATCCCCATAGACTTAACGGCTTACCGGGAATTACGAAGTAATCAAAAAATGGTCAGCGTGTGTTTTTTTTTTCTTAATGTCCATTTTAATTCGAAGAAATTTCGTTTCGCTTCGGTTTATTTCTATAGATGTATAGAAATTCAACTTGGTATATAGTCATATTTATTATTATTAGAAATATGCTATTTTTATGCTACAATAAAAATATTTCGTCGAATAATATCTGCGTAAAACGCACCAATGCGTAGAGCTCGCCTTTAGGTAATATATGCGTTGCGAGCAGTGGTTTTAATTATTATAGCCTTTTGGTTAACAATTTGAAAAAATGTTATAGATATAAATAGTCTTACAATTTTATATAGATTATTTTGATAAAAAATAATCATTAGTGCGTATTTTAAAACTCAACATTAAAATATTTAATATTTTTTTATGGCCTTTGGGTTAACAATATGAAAATATCTTGTTGACATAAAATATCTTAGAATTATAGTAGAATTTTTGGGTGTTTTAATTATTTTTATAAGGGCAGTATTAAGGGGGGCTTCAAATTTTGGGGCCCTATAACTCGGGAAGTATACGGGTGATTGGATTTAAACTGCGAGCGAATTCAAATGGGATGCCAAATAATATGTGTACTAAATTTGGTGTTAATCGCTCCGGTACCTTCAGAGGAGTAGAGGGCACAAATTTGGTCTTACGAGCGACGACTAACATCCAGTATATAAGTTATATATATTTTTGGATTCAGGGCGACGAGACATACACTATTTGTTAATGAAAGTTTTTGATCCGAGAATGCTACAGACACACGACCGAATGCTTTAACTTTTGTTATGGCGAGCTAAAAAGTACATAAAAGGATGTTCTGTGTTGGGCCACAACAGATTTTTTTTTTCATAAAATGTATTATATACTGGAAAATCGCTTTTGTAAATATTATATTTACGTTTCCCAAATTACCACACATATTAATATTGTTTCATGGCAATGGTAGAATGAATTTAAAACACAATAAAGCAATATTATGTATAGATAATAAAAGCACAAGAAAGTTGGGTGAAGGGCGCTCCAGTTTTTTTGATATGAAAATATAATGAAAAGTTTCCTGCTCTTCGGACATATGAATATATTTAGATTAAATTTAAATATTTAAATTTGAATTTAACGTATTCTCGTTATATTATTTATGGCAACCGAAAATATTTTAATAACTAGCGCATCTGTGTGTGAGAAATGTAAGAGATTTATTGCGTAACTTTCATTTGTGTTGCCTGTTACTTCAAAGGTCCGGTAATGTAACCTGATTGTGTATGCCTTGACTGGTTCGTTAAAAATAAAACGTAACTACAGTCTCAAACAACGTTTTAATTACATGTTTATAGAACTAGAAGAACTCACATCTTGTTGTATCTTGTATGAATATTATAAAAGGGATTTAAGGGGGCATACACTATGACAATAAGGTATGAAAATCGGTTGTGACCAACAAAACTTTCTTTTACGTAGTTTTTATTACAAATATATATATCAATCAAACTGTCAAGAATACCAATACTCCACAGTAATACCCTGAAATTGTACCATTTAGCTAATTATTTTATTATGTTATCAAATATTGTTTCTTCAATAAGAAATATAAATGTTGATGCTTCAAAATTCACCTTCTTAGTCGATCTATTTGTGTTAAACAGCGCAAAATGACATAAATTATTTATATTTTGTTTATCTATCATAATTCTTTCAGACAAAGTTAATATAATAATTATAAAAAAAATTCTTACAAATGACAATATAAATAAGAATTTTAAGAGTTTCCATTGCGGTTGGCTCGTAACTGGTACATTTTTTGAAGAAACGTTTCAAACAAAAGTTGTGCAAAATATTAATAACTTTCATTATAAACATGACTATTTTTGCCGTAAGTACATCTGTTCTAGAGATATTGAAGAAAAAACAAAAATGCATAGAGTAAATATTCACTTCCACACACACAAATAGAAAGTTCACATTCAGACCATATACATGTCTTAAGTTTGAACATTCACAATATTACATTCGACAGTTTTAGCTCTAGAGCGTTCACACACTGAGAAAAATGGATATTAGAGAAAATATATTTAAAATAAAAATATTTATGCCAAACTAATTTATATTTATACTTAAAACGTAAATTGTTATGGCAAATATATAAAAACTAATATCTTTAAATAGTCGTTTTCATTTGTCCTCTTTTTTTTATATAAATATCTGGAGTGGCCTACACCCGAGTTTCTTTTACGTAATTTTTACTAGACACATACATAAAACATGAGTGTAAATTTTCATAAATTCTAATGTAAAATTACACTTAAAACTCATCTAATTTTACAGAATTATAGTTAAATTTCTCTATAAATCAAGTATTTTTCCAAAACCCAATAAAATTACATTCTTTATTAGTGTAATTTTACATTAAAATTACATATATTTTTACAGTGTAACCAGTACTCTACAGAAATATTCTGAAATGTCACTTATCTAATTGAGTCTATTTTGTTTTCCTGACAAGACAGGCGCAAATGATCCGATTTATTAAGCTACATGCAACATAAAAAAGTTTTCATGTTTTTTCGTAACAGTTTTCTCGTAACTGGTACATTTTTTGTAGAAACATTTCAAACAAAAGTTGTGCAAAATATTAATATCTTTCAATATGAACATAACTGTTTTTGCCGTAAGTGCAGCCGTTTTAGTGATATTGGAGATAGAATAAAAAATGCACTTCCGGTTTAAATATCATTTTCAAAAATAGGAGGTGCACATCGTAAGTTGAAAGTTTCATAATTTTACGTTCGATAGTTTTGGCTCTAGAGCGTTCACAGACACACACCCACACACAGACATAATTCCGAAAATAGTTTAATTCGATTCAGCGAAGGTCAACACGTGTATATCCGTTTTAATCTCGAGACTTACTTCGTAATAGAAAGTAAAAATTGATTATAAGCTCGCCCTTTGGTGAGCTGAAGGCATTGGTTCCACCACGATTGTTTCTTCGTATAGCATTCCAACATTAAATTGGATAAATTATTTTGTTACTATCAAAGCTTGTAGAGGCATTATCGTCTTAAAACGGTTATATATTAAAGATAATATAACGAAATATGGTGGAGTTTCCACAAAATACATTATTTAGCTTATAATATTTATTGGTTATTGTATGTTTATTTGAAATTACAATGTATGTTTGCAAAATGAAGTCAAGTATAAATTTGCCATGTTCACTTAATCCTATTTTATGTTATGAAATTCAAATATACGTATCAACTTTAAACCCTACTTTATCCAATTTAAATGCATCTAAAACCCATAAATATAAATCAAAAGTAACCTATAAGAAATCATCAGATCTTCTCACGATCAGCACCAATAAAACTAGACAAATCGATGCGAATAAATTTTCATTCGTACCCTACGAATCAAAAATAAATAAAAATCAAATACATCCTAACATATACATTCTTAAATCGCATCGGAGATTCCTTACATACATATATATGAGGCAACAATTCAGCAACAACAACAAAATATAGCCGGAAAAAGTCGCGAACAGACATTTTAAGATCGGGGTAAAACAATGCAATAACAACTAGATAACACACAAACCAGTCTGTTCCTGTTTATGTCTTATATATATATATATGTATTATATTAAACACAACACGTTATCCGAATGGGTGTGTGTTAGAGTGAAACGGGTAGATGACAGTATGCCCGATATTAAAACACATTCATCTTCTTGTTCTTCTCCATTCGATGTAACATGTAACGAACTTGCTTGTTTTATCCTGTATATGTCCAGTTCGAACGTGTTTGTTCACAAATAAAATCATACAGCCACCTCTGAACTCTGACGTGAGAGGATGCAAATTTTATGTTATGTATGTGGAGTATGTCGGTTCAATTTTAATCAAATTGCGTTTGTGATTGATTTGAATTACATTATTTGCTCAACCTGATTAATATATTTGTTTCTGTACGTTCATACATTGGGGATTTGGTTTTGGAATATCTACGTTTATGTTATATTTAGTAACATATAATTATAATCTCAATGCAACATTCACAAAACTAAAATATTTAAATTTACCATTATTGAATCTATGTTTTTATTTTCTTTTACATTGTAATAAGTAAGTATAGGGACAACCAAAAAAATCGAACACGTTTTAACCTTCCCTGAACGAATATGACTATTTCCGGATTGACGTCTGTGTGTCTGTCTCTCTGTATATATATATATATATATATATATATATATATATATATATATATATATATATATATATATATATATATATATATATATATATATAAATTACAAAATAAACAACCAATGCCTTCAGTTCGCCGTGTATTATATTTGGTAGGATTTTTTTTACTTTCTTTACGAAGTAATCTTGTAATCATGAAAAATTTCGAACTCATTTCAACGGATATTTCATGTTTTGATCTTCTCTGAATGAATGTGACTATTTTCGGAATGACGTGTCTGTGTGTGTCTCTGTGAACGCTCTAGGGCCAAAACTGTCGAACGTATAATTGTGAAACTTTAATGTTATGACATGTATATGGTCTAGATGTGCACCTCCTATTTTTTAAAAGAATATTCAAACCGGAAGTGCATGTTATCCCTATTATACATTTTTTTTTGTTCTATCTTCAATATCACTAGAACGGCTACACTTACGGCAAAAATAGATATGTTCATAATGATAGATATAAATATTTCGCACAACTTTTGTTTGTAAAGTTTCTTCAAAAAATTACCAGTTATGAGAAAACTGTTACGTAAAATCATGAATATCTTGTTTACGTTGCCATGGATTCGCATGTAGCTTAATAAATCGGATCATCTACGCCTTTGATAGGAAAACAAAATAGACTCAATTTGATAAAAAGAAAGTCGAGTGCAGGCCACTCCAGATATTATTTTGACGCCATATTAAATATTTTTTGTATTCTTCAAAGTTAATAAACGAATTAAAACAAGAACTGGTTCTTTTATACATAACCTATAATCTGCATTCATAGCCAATTAGTAATAAATATTAGAAATTACAAATAATAATCTACTTTGTTTTATGGCAAACAACCAGCAACACAGCAACAAAATTAATGCATTAATTATAAATATTGCTGTGAACGCAAATATTATTTGTTATAAAACAAATTGGATAATTAATTGTACATTTATAATTTCAATTACTAATTGGTTCGCTGTGAAAAGACCTTAAGGATTGTTCACAGCGAAACAATCAGTAATTATAAGTAATAATTTCAGTTTGTTGTATGATATACAAAGTTAACGTTCACAGCAGCAAAATTTATCATGCATTGTGTTAATTTTGTTGCTTGGAATGCTAGCATTGCTTGTCATAATACAAACTAGATAATTATTTATAATTTTCTAATCTTAATTACTATTTGGGTCGCTCTGAACACGCAGCATATTTTATCATGCGTTGTGTTAATTTGGTTGCTTGGAATGTTAGCATTGCTTGTCATAATACAAACTAGATTATTATTTATAATTTTCTAATCTGAATTACTATTTGGTTCGCTCTGAACACGCCTTTAAGAAAGTTAAAAGAGAAATAATTTGAAATTTTCTTCTACAAAATGAATTAATAATTAAACTAGGTATGTGGAATTTGAAAGAAGAAAAAAAGAAAAGCCAACAATGTCAAAAAGACAAATGTAAGTTTGAAACGTTAGGAGGAAGACAAGCGTAGACAAGTACGTACGGTGTTTTTGTCACTATTTTCGTCTGTCGTCTGCATAGAAATAGCAACACCAGTTGTACTATACTGAGCGACTTTTACTTAGCGCAAACATAGGCGAATTCCACGCGACCAGACACTTTGTCGCTAGCCAGTAGTAGACAGTGCGACGTCGCTGCTAAAAATACTGTCGACAGTCGACAGATGAGACGCGCGCGCGAATATGGGAAACAATTGTA
This sequence comes from Leistus spinibarbis, assembly GCA_933228885.1. Taxonomy (NCBI): domain Eukaryota; kingdom Metazoa; phylum Arthropoda; class Insecta; order Coleoptera; family Carabidae; genus Leistus; species Leistus spinibarbis. The sequence continues at coordinate 14,559,568 of OW121791.1, forward strand.
ATGAAAAGGTGTAATGTGTGTGTCTGCTGTTTGTTCGCCGTTCAATTGTTTGTTTGTTTGTTTGTTTGTTTGTTGGCATCAGATGTTTTCGACGCAACAGACTGACTGACTGACTGGGTGTCATATGACAAAGCGCATAATCATCTCAAAGCCAAGGGAGCCCAAATGCAAATTTCATTGCTTTTAAATTTAGATCATCTGTTTTAAAATGCGAGCCGTGCCATATTAGCGATTTAATACTAGGCGATATTTGCTATTATATTCCGTTTAAGGACTTGTATAAAATGTATGCCATGCTTAAATTCTAATTTCGCATTCGTGATGTCAGCCTGATAGAGCTAATTCATAATAATAGTGCCTTTTTACTTTCTTTTACGAAGTAATAAGTAAGCCTTGTAATCATGAAAAATTTCGAACTCGAGATTTCAACGGATATATACGTTTTAACCTTCCCTGAATCGAATGTGACTATTTTCGGAATGACGTCTGTGTGTGTCTGTGAACGCTCTAGGGCCAAAACTGTCGAACGAAAAATTATGAAACTTCAAACTTAAGACTTGTGTATATGCCCTAGATGTGCACCTCCTGTTTTTGAAAAGAATATTCAAACCGGAAGTGCGCATGTGTACTCTATACATTTTTTGTTCTATCTCCAATATCACTAGAACGGCTACACTTACGGCAAATATAGTTATGTTCATAATGAAAGATATTAATGTTTCGCACAACTTTTGTTTGAAACATTTCTTCAAAAAATGTACCAGTTGCGAGAAAAATGCTACACGAAACATTATAAATATCTTGTTTACGTTGCCATGGATTCGCATGTAGCTTATAAAATCGGATCATCTGTTATTTTGATAGGAAAACAAAATAGACACAATTAGATAAATGACATTTCAGGATATTTCTGTGTAGAGTATTGGTTAGTTTGACTGCTTGTTTTAGTTATATATATATATATATATATATATATATATATATATATATATATATATATATATATCTACTGAAAACTACGTAAAAAACAGTCGAGTGTAGGCCACTGCAGGGAATCTTAATAAATCCATTCGAATGGAACGTTGTGGAATTAGGATTTTTCCCAATCCACAACCGTGTTTACATCTTTTCATAAAGTTATCTATTTGCTATTTACGGCGCAACGAAGTGATTTCTTTATTTTTCTTTCCGTATTATTTTGTGTACGATGTTTCCGACCTAGTATATATCTGTATATATATAAAGAAATGTATCGTATTGAAAATTGGGTTTCCGCTAAGTAAAAGCAACCGCGCCGTGCGCGCTCTCGTAAATCAATTGAAAAACTTTTTCATTAACTTCCGAAGTCACTCAAAAAAACGAAATAAAATTTCTTTTCCGGAACTCAAAAAAGTAACAAAAAGACAGCAACTGAGATTGATTTACCGCTACAAGAGAAAAAGCTAAGACTGAGTCAATCAGTTTTTCTTCAATCTGTTTCTTACTTGGTGTTTATTTAACATTTATTTTTTAGTTTCACAATTTGGATGTTTTGTTTTCACACTTAATAGTTTTAAAATTAAGTATTGAATCAACAAATGAGCGTATGGTTTTAGCTCGCCGTACGAAGTACCGAGAAGCTAAAGCATTCAGTCGTGTGTCTGTAGCATTCTCGGATCAAAAAATTTCATTAACAAAAAGTGTTTGTCTCGTTGCCTTGAATCCAAAAATATATATAACTTGATGTTAGTCGTCACTCGTAAGACCAAATTAGTGCCCTCTACTCCTCTGAAGGTACCGAAGCGATTCACACCAAATTTAGTACACATATTATTTGGCAACCCATTTGAATCCGCTCACAGTATAAATCCAATCCCTCGTATACTTTCCGAGTTATAGGGCCCCAAAATTTGGAGCCCCCCTTAATACTGTCCTTATAAAAATAATTAAAACACTCAAATATTCTACTATAAATTCAAAGATATTTTATATCTACAAGATATTTTCATATTGTTAACTCAAAACCCGAAAAAAATTATTAAATATTATAATTTTTGAATTTAAAATATGCATTTACTTTTTATATCTATAACATTTTTTCAAATTGTTAACCAAAAGGCCATAATAATTAAAAACCACTGCTCGCAACACATATCTTACCTAAAGGCGAGCTCTACGCGTTGGTGCGTTTACGTGTACAAAATCTTGTTTGTTATTTCGAAAGCAACATAGTACTACGTAAATAAAATATAAACATTTTCTTGTAACAAAACAAAACTGGAAAGAGATTTTAATGTCTTTAGCTTCAATTTCTATAATTTTCACTTTCTTAAACGAATGGTGATAAGGAGGTATTGCAATACATATTTTTATTGTTTCATGGCACTCTGAACATGAATTTAAAACCAAATAAAATATATATATATAGTATAAGAAAGTCGAGTCAACTGCAGCTTTTTACTTTTTCGTAAACATTAAGACGTTTTGTTTCCCCAAGTCGTAGAGATAGGTATTAAGATATCATGGCAAACGAGTTATAACAAAATAAACAATAAAACATCGAAAAGAAAAACTCGTTGGTCTTCAAGAAGCAAGTAAGTTCATAAAACTTAGAACCTTAGAAGACACAAGCAGAGATAGCGGAGCGTTCACTGATAAGCGATCACAAGACACGAGTATACCGTAACTGTGAGTATATAGGAAAGTGGGTACCGTTTACGTTACCGAACCGGCAGCGTTATCACTATCGCACGAAGAGTAACGTCTCCGACATGTCTCACCTCGTTCCACTCAAAAACAACCCGAACCCAACTTCCAAACAACACATCTTGAACAAAACTTAACCTTGTATAGGACCGTTCAATCGTTCGCCTTTATGAGTGGCACTAGAGTATCTACTCCAGCGTACGTCTCGGAGACATTTCACTGATAAATATTTGATAAAATCGATATACCTCTCACAACGAGTAGAGCTTCCGGAAACACTACTAAACAAGGTCAGTGTGCCAACGAGTTGTGGTGTACCAGTACCGTTGGGACCCGAGCGCTACTATATGCGAAATTATGCAACCTAGAAAAGTTCTAAGGCTAGTTTCGTTGCCTATATCCACTTCTCGAGGTTGCAAGAACGTTTCAAACTATAAAGTAAATATTTGTGCAAACTGCAATAACCGTTTCAAAAGATTTGTACTATACTATGTTTCATAGAAATTAAAAGTCGTTTATTTCTATGGAAACAATTGTTATCTCTGATTATCTAATTGCATTGGTGTAAATTTATCTGTCTCGTTGTTATTTTGAACACCTTTAGTGGATAAATAATAATGAGTATTATATTTTTAATTTAAAAGATATTTAGTTGTCTTTTTGTTTAACAAAATATTAAAGTACTTTAAATATGAAATATGGTGGAGGTGTCATAGAACTAATTAGTTATAAATCACACCTTAACTGAGTGATTCTAAAACTCCTCTGATGATACCACACCGATTTTAATCAAATTTGTTATGGAGTTAATAATTTATCATTTTTATACATTTTCGCTGATCTACATTACATTAGGGTTCGGTAACACAAAAAATCAAGTTATTACATTAGGACTATCATAAAAATAACTGATGATCAACCTCTGTTTTAACTATTCTGCCGCTTATTCGCGTATTCTCTGTTTAGGGCAATTCGCTTCTTTAGGTATTCTCTATTTAACAAGATTTGGTACGCGTAAAACGCACCAACGCGTAGAGCTCGCCTTTAGGTAAGATATGCGTTGCGAGCAGTGCTTTTTAATTATTGTCTTTTTGGTTAACAATTTGAACAAATGTTATAGATATAAAAGACATTTAGTGCATATTTTAAAATTCAAAATTATAATATTTAATTTTTTTTTCGGGCTTTGAGTTAACAATATGAAAAAATCTTGTAGACATAAAATATCTTAGAATTTTAAGTAAAATTTTTACGTATTTTAATTATTTTTATAAAGGCAGTATTAAGGGGGGCTTCAAATTTTGGGGCCCTATAACTCAGGAAGTATACGGGCGATTAGATTTAAACTGCGAGAGGATTCAAATGGAATGCCAAGTAATATGTGTACCAAATTTGGTGTGAATCGCTCCGGTACCTTCAGAGGAGTAGAGAGCACAAATTTGGTCTTACGAGCGACGACTAACATCCAAATATATAAGTTAAATATATATTTGGATTATTGAAATTTTTTGATCCGTGAATGCTACAGACACACGACCGAATGCTTTAGCTACATCGGCACTTCGTACAGTGAGTTATAAAATAGTATCAGTTAACTTTAAGGACCGATTTGTTTTCTTCCGGACTATATACAGTCCTTAATATCGTATTTATATTTTCAACAGTTTTTGATGTAGAGCGTTCACACATACACACAGATGTCTTCTCGAAAATAGTCAATATCAATTTAGTAAAGCTCAAAACGTGATTGAAATATTTTATGATTACTATACTTTCTCTGACTTTATCCTAGAATGTAAAAAATTGACTATTTACTGGAAAATCACATTTGAAATTAGTAAATGTATTTGTGTACGATAAGTTTGAACTCTGCATTTCCATATTCAGCGGGCCTGATGATCGAATATGCTGTTATCATCGAGCACGGTATATTTGACTTGTGTGTAACAAAACTTTTTGATAAAGTGTCGAACACCAATATTGCAAAATCGATAGCCGGAATGCAAAAACGAACGAGATATTAACCATCAACTACAGATACCCAGCACTATAATATATTACTGTTGCAGTATTGTATTTTATTTCTATATAGTAGTATATCGTTCCTTCATCACATAATACAAAAGAATAACGACGTGGCGGTGAAAAAAATGATGAAACACCAAGGGGATATATCAAAATAAATGTGAAGCTATTGCCTTATATTTCATCGCTCTCTTCGCGCGTTATATTTTTCACGTGTCCTCACGCTTCTCTGCTGCTGCTGCTATTTGCAACAAAATAATGAAAGTCAATGAGATGGAATTGTACTGATAATATATATATTCGATTTAAATGTAGTTATTATTTTCTTGGAGGAAGTATTTTTATTATTTATTATTTTAACGGCAATTCAAGTTTTTTCCATCCCTGAATCGAACCGGACTATTTTAGAAATGACTTCTGTGTTTAACAAAATTTGGTACGCGGTACGCGTAAAACGCACCAATGCGTAGACCTCGCCTTTAGGTAACAATTAACAATTTGAAAAAATGTTATAGATATAAAAAGTCTTACAATTTTTTGTAGATTATATTAATAAAAATTTCATTATTAAGAAATTATAATATTTAATAATTTTTTTCGGGCTTTGACTTAACAATATGAAAAAATCTTCTAGGCATAAAATATCTTAGAATTTTAAGTAAAATTTTTGGGTGTTTTAATTATTTTTATAAGGGCAGTATTAAGGGGGGCTCAAAATTTTGGGGCTCTATAACTCGTGAAGTATACGGGCGATTGAATTCAAACTGCGAGCGGATTCAAATGGGATGTTAAATAATATGTGTACCAAATTTGGTGTGAATCGCTTCGGTATCTTCAGAGAAGTAGAGGGCACAAATTTGGTCTCATATGCGATGCGAGTAGCGGACTCTTTCTTTTCATTCCGCGTTTGCGCATTAAATTTAATAATAATTGTGAGTAATTATTGTGGCCCTTGTGTTCACAATTTGAAAAAAGATTATAGATATAAAAGTTTTAATTATTGTATATTTTAAAATTTAATCTTATATTATTTAATATTTTTCTTATTTATCAGTATGAAAATAGCTTGAAGACGTAAAATATCTTAGAATTTTTCAATGTTTTAATTATTTTTCTAATAACTCTGGAAGTATACGGGCGATTGGATTCAAATTAATTAATTTATAAAAAATCTCTAGTGTCCTACACTGGATAATCTTGTTCGTATTATAAACGAATATAGATATTTTGTGGTATATATATTATTTTTATTTAACTATATACATAGAGACTGCGCAAAATATCCGAGCAGAATCTCGTTGCACTTTTGTTAATAATTTTGGCAGAATCTATATCGTTAGTATGAACCAGTTAACTTTCATGCAATTCATTCAAGACTGCCGTGCTAATCCACTTACTGCGAGGATGAATCGTCATTCTCACTTATGAAAGTCTCAATAGGACCCAACCTAATCTAAATAGAAAGTGTCTTGTTGCTCCATCACTATATATACTTACTCGCACAAAGAGTACGAATTACGAAACGCACTATAGTAACCCTCTAGAGAAGACTATATAAGGGTCGTTGACGGGTGCTAAAGGGGCGGGGGGTGTGTTCAAGGTCTTTGGTTCAATCCACGGTAAGTGGCCGGGATTATTCGTAATTCGTGAAGGAACGGTGGTGGGTGCGCTGTACGGGGATCAACGGCACATGGCATCGCTATAGCGCATAGGCAATGTGTGCGTTTTCCCGACTACCGGCAACCGGCAACCGGCTTCGAGGACGACACAAAGAACCAACGTGAACGTGAGATCATCATCACTATCACCATTGCGCGCCGCTACGTCGCGATATGGTAATTCGGGAATTTGTTAATTAGATTTGTTTTAATTGGGATTTACACCGCTCGCGGCGCTTTCATGTTCAAAGATTATAACACTCTCGACTGTTACACTAATAATAATTCGGTTTTGTGTTACATATACTGTGGAAAGGGGCCGTTATATTTGTACTCAGTTTTTAGCTCGCCGTACAACCATGTATAATTGAGCTATAGTATTCGGCCACGTGACAATAAAATTCTTAGAATTAGAGGATTCTTTTACTCGTACTCTAAATAATTATTGACTCGATGTTTATAGTCTGATTTACTTTGGTAACCAAAATCATAGCTATAACGTATTTAAGACAAACCATTAGTTCCATTAGTTCGAAGAAATGGCGCTTCGCTCCGGGTTATTTCTGTAGGCGGCGCCACCAATTAACTTCGAATATTAATATAACCAGTGCCAAGCACATTATTTTTAGCTCGCCATACGATGTACCGAAGAAGCTAAAGCATTCGGTCGTGTGTCTGTAGCATTCTCGGATCAAAAAATGTCACTAACAAAAAGTGTTTGTCTCGTTTCCCTGAATCCAAAAAATTATATAACTTATATACTTGGATGTTAGTCGTCGCTCGTAAGACCAAATTTGTGCCCTCTACTCCTCTGAAGGTATAAATTTAACAAATAATTGTATCGCTTTCAGTTTCTTGTGTGACACCCGCTACCATTGAGGATGACGACGACGATGATTTAGACTCGGATGACGTGGACTCGGGAGAGACGGATGGTGTCGGCGAGGCAGATGACGATGGCCGCATTTATAAAAATCCACGGAACTCACCGTCAGTCCTGTGTCCACGGGACGAGGTGCAAGCTACACTGTTGAATCAGAAGTGCTTGCGAAAATGTTCCAGCGACGAGGATTGCAAGAGCAAGAAGAAGAAGTGCTTGTGTGACGGCGCCTGTGGAATGAGCTGCATTAAACCTGGTAAGTTCCAAATCATATTAAATTTTTGGACGCGATTTATGGTTATTATTTGCACCGCTGCAAGTTAAAATTATAATATTTTGAACAGCAATTTTATTTTCCCATAAAACATGTTATTTTACTTTTGTCGACCGCGAAATTTTAATGGAAATATTCGTTTTCAGAGTCTCAGAATGTGTCTGTCGGTCCGTGTGTATATACATAAAAATATAATATATCGAATTTAAGATTTGTATATGTCGGTAAAGAAAACCATCTATTTTTGTAAAGAATATTTAAATCTGAAATGCTTGTTTATTCGGGTGCTTTCTTAAGTATCTCAAAAACGACCCGAGTTATAGAAATAGTGAATCTCATAAATGTTAAACTTATTAATTTGTATGGAAAGTTTTTCCGAAAAATTTACTAGTTACCATTTGCGTTTCTCTAGTTATTGTTTAATATTGTTCCATGGCAATAGTAGAATGAATATATAACATATGTATATAGTCACTACTAAGTAGATGAAAGTCGATTGAAGGGCATTTAATTGTTTGTGTGTGTGTGTGGGTCGTATTGTTTAAGAACCACTAAGCGTAGAACAGCGAAACTATATAAATAGTTTAATATATCTGCGTTCGTTCATGTAGCTAGTTATTGTTTATATATTGTTAGATTAATCGATTTGAAATATAGTGGAAATTAAATTTCATATACGAATACACACATAGAACAAATATGTTCGTCTTTGTACATTGATGTGTTTTGTATAAGACCTTTTAATGTTACCGTAACAGTCTCTACAAATTATACGCTTTCAAACAGTATAATAGCAAGCAACCAAGCATTAGTTTGATGAGAAGAGAACGTACACCCACTATCTATCTTCATACTATTTCACCTTCAGACAACATATTTTCCAAGGGTTACTGTTTGCCCTACACATATAGAAACAAGCATTGGTGCACGCATCAATACCCCCAGCTCGCCGTACGGCGAGCATATATTCAATATAATTTAAGAAAATATTTTTATAAGCAATTTATTTCAAACAAGATTAAATTCAGGCACTTATAACTATATTCTACAGGAATACGCTGCAATGTCTTTTATTTAATTGAGTCTATTTTGTTTTCCTGTCGAACTATTGACAGGCGTAGATGATCCGATTCATTAAGCTACATGCGCATCCATGGCAACGCAAATAAGATATTTATAATGTTTCGTAGCATTTTTCTCGCAACTGGTAAACTTTTTGAAGAAACGTTTTAAACAAAAGTTGTGCGAAATATTAATATCTTTCATTATGAACATAACTATATTTGCCGTAAGTGTAGCCATTCTAGCGATATGTGAGATAGAACAAAAAATGCATAATAGAGTGCACTTCTGGTTTGAGTATCCTTTTCAAAAATAGGAGGGCATATACAAGTCTAAAGTTGGAAGTTTCATAATTTTAGGTTTGACAATTTTGGCTCTAGAGCGTTCACAGACACACACACTCCGATACACACACACACAAGCACACACAGACGTCATTCCGAAAATAGTCACACTCGATTCAGGGAAAGTCAATACGTGTATATCCGTTGAAATCTCGAGTTCAATATTTTTCATGATTACATGATTACAAGATTTACTTATTACTTCGTAAAAGAAAGTAATAGTGTATATTTTTATGCCCTTTGGGTTATCAATATGAATAAATCCCGTAGATATAAAATATCTTAGAATTTCTGGATGTTTTAATTTTTTTTTAAGAGCAGTATAAACAAGTACTCCAATTTTTTAATTCCCAGGATGTTACAGACACACGACCGCACATTATATCTGTCCATACTGTACAATGATCTAAATAGAAACACATATATTTCTGACAATAAAATAAATAAAGAAATACTGCATTTTGAAATATAACTTAAGCACCTGTCACTTTACAAATACTGTCATTTTAACAAGTAAGAACCTGTCCTCAACATTTCAAGTTATTGGCAGAGTGGATAAGAAAGAAAAGCAGTTGACATATCGACAAATAAATAAATAAAATAGCGTATGCTGTTTTTCGGGAATCTGTCACAGTCGATCCTAATAACAAGCAATGAACATTGAACACACGACCTATAGGTCGCATAGCGCTTTGTGCTTTGTCTTAAGAGCTTCGCGACGTATAGAAGTGGGATTATATATATATATTAATGGTTGCTGGGTTTAATGTGTGTATGGGGCGGGACTAAGATACCTCGTTCTTGTTGAACTGACGCGTTTCAATTGCTTGATCTAGCATTTGGTATTCGTAAAAATAGTTCCAAGCTACGACGCATCAGCATATTTCATAATAATAATATTTGTTTATGATGGATAAAGCATCAGACAATGACATTTTCGCAAATCTGTTGACACGTTTGAGTTGATACGCGATTCACGACCGAACGAATGAAACCCCATTAAAATCCCATCACATCGCTCTGTGGCAATGATTTCAAATGAAATATGGAAACTGGAGTGACATTATATATGCCAATGGATGGCAGGGGGGGGGGCAGGGGGACAGGGGGGACAGGCAATGTGCGGTTATATTACGCGACGGGGTGATTCAGCCGCAGCTACACAACTGCAAGTACCTACTTATGACAATCAAACACTGCTGCCATACTTGTACGGTTCCATTTACCGATGTAATAATAATAATAAGTGGATACTCTATAACGGAAAATAATTGACTCCAGTATCTGAAAGATATGTAGGTCACGGGTCAAGTATTGAAATCATGATTTTGAAGTTACAAATACATTTTGTACGAGACGTAAACAACTCTTACAATCTGATTTAGCAAGTTGACTGTCTCTTGTGCAGTCAAATACAGTGTACATACAATCTTTGCTAACATTATAATCAACCTTAAAAAGAAGAAGAAGCAAAAACCCTCGACTTGTACATTCACTGTATAAAATAATATTACTTTATTTTGTTTTAAATTCATGCTGCCATTGCAACTAATATCAATCTGTGTAGTAACTAGAAAAATATGGCTATTTTTAAAGACGATTTTGCAGAAAAAGGTACATTTAAAAAAAAAAACTTTCCAACGCAAGTTGCTAAAAATTTTAATATCTTCACTTTTTAATAGGGCTATTTGTTCTCTAACTCATGTCGTTTTCGAAATATGCAAAATATGGCACGAGTAAACAAGCACTTCTGGTTGAAATATCCGTTTCGAAAATAGGAGGATTTCCTCCCGGAATATACAAATCTTAAATGCAAGTCATCACATTTTTATGTTCAATGATATTGGCTGTAAAGCGTTCACACACACACACACGTCATTAGAAAATAGTCAAAATAGATTTATGGACTCTCGAAACGTATATTTCCATTTACATTTCGAGATTGATTTTTTTTATGATCACAATACTTTCTTTTATACATTACGTGTAAATAAGTAAAACATTATATGGCGGAGTTGCCAAAAATAGTATAATAATTTTTAAAATAAAATTTTATAATGTATTACTCAGTTTTATTCAATTTTGTAGAACTTTTTAAAATTTAATATGTCGTGGGTAGTAATGTGAAATACCTATTTTGAAAATTGATTTTCCAGTATATGGTACATTTTTCGAAAAAACTTTGCGCATAATAGTTGCTTGAAATTTTAATATCTTTAATTTTTATTAGTGTCATTTTTTCTCTAACTCATGCGTTTTCGAGATATTGAAATAGTAACGAGAGTATACAACTACTTTCGGTTAACATATTCTTTTTAAAAATAAGAAGTTTTCTTTCGGTCCCTATACAGGTTTTAAGTCATTTTATCATCAATAGTTATTGCTGTAGAGCGATCACAGACACACAGAAATTATTTCGAAATTAGTTAAAAAAGATTCAAGGATGGTTAACCCGTGTATTTCCGTAAAAATATATTATAATACTTCTTTATATATGTATATTCGTATAAGAAAGTCGAAATGAGAAAAATTATCAGAACCTTTGGTCCAATTGAGTACAGATTTATGGTAATAGATCTGGTGTACTAGAACAAAAATTGTATAAAGAAAATCAACACTGTATAGCAAAAAGCTTTTATTAGCTTTTCAAATTCCCACTGGAGAATAAATCGACAGGCAAGCTGTCTTCAGAGAGAGAGATAGAAAGCGACCAAAACAACAATCCGTGTATATTCGTCTTGCACAGTTCGCAGAAGAAACAAATAGGAAAATTAAATTTTCATCATTCAATTCGTCGTAGAGAAAAAGAAATCATCCTCATCTCCAGTACCCAGTAGCCCAGTAGCCAGTACGGCACTGAATTGGCATCGGTACTGGTGGTGTTCTCTGCCGGTATGGCACTGCAGCAGAACGAGGCTTCGGGGATTCACCGGAAATTAGTCCCAGATATCTCCCGCGGGACCCGATGCTCCGTCCACCGTTCTTAGAAATAGAAATGCTGTGTGCTGTATTCTGTCTATAGCTAAGCTACTGTACTCTGGTGGCTTAAACCCCTTATACCACACATATACATTCACACACATCTAATAAACGTCACGTGTGTGTATATGTTTGTTTGCTCACTTGCTATTTACTTGGGTCACTGCGGATTGAGTAATTGTATGTGTGAGTGTCTGTGTATCTTTACACCTAAATGTAGGGGTGCTATGCACATGTATGTGTTCCACACTGTGATTAACATGCCGTATTAAATTACTACACTTTATAGTGACCGCGTAAAGATGGATTAAGATATATTTAATCATCCCTGGGCTTAACTTCGAATCACTTGATTATACAAACAAAACAAACCTAGGTGCAGGCATTGGCGGATCCAGGCCAACTTAACAAAATGATTTAGATTCCTTACATAAATGCCAGAATACAAAACAAAAGAGATATTTACGTTAATATTATATATATTTAAATGATACATGAACGTGTAGGCAGAAATTTTAGTGCCTAAATGTTGGTATGCACTTCCATTAGTGTATATACGTATACGAGTTTGTGGTTGTTTGTTAATTGCAGTGTGTGTGTGTGTGTTAGTTTGTGAGAAACACACGTGACAAAACTGACTACTGGGCAATTGCACTATCTCCAAAACGCGCGCAGAACACCATGTCTCACGTCTGATGGTGTGAAGGCACCCTTATCTTATCCTTAATTACAATCGGACGATTTATTTACTTTATTCTACTTAGTTCGTGTGTTATAACTTAAGGTGAAACATCAAGATCGGAAAAATTGAACAAAACGTATTTAAATTCAATCGATGCTTATTTGTCTATAGAATGATTGGCAAAAATATTATTTAAAAATTGTCATGTTTATACAAATACGCATCGATTGATGGATCTAGGAAGTAATCATGAAAAAATGCGGGCTCGATATTTTAACGGAAATCTTTATATACATTCGCTGATTCGTGATTACAATATATAAGTATTGTAATCACAACATATTTCGAACTTATAAAAGAAATACATGTTTTGACTCTCCCTGAATCGTTTCTGACTAGTTTCGAACTGATGTCTGTGTGTGTGTCTATGAGTCTGTGTGTCTGTGATCGATTTACAGCAAAAACTATTGATAAAATTATAAAACTCTAAACTTAAGACCTGCAAAGGGCCCAGAAGAATATTTCCTATTAGAGAAAACGTGAATAATATAAAAATTGAAGAAATTTAAATTTCTAGCAACTTTTGTTTGAAAAAGTTACATCGATAAATCTGTCACATACTAGAAAATCGCTTTTTAAAAAGATTTGTTACATTTACGTTTCCCTAATTACAATACATATTGATAATGTTTCAAAGCAATCGTAGATACAATTTAAAACAAAATAAAGCATTATATGTAGTGACCGTATAACAAAGTCGAGTGTAGGGCATTCCAGTTCTTTTTTTACTTTATATATATATATATATATATATATATATATATATATATATATACGGAAAATTAACTGCATTAAACTATGGTAAAGTATTTGTTACAAACTTTACTATAGTTTATGAGGTTGTGGGGATTGAATTGAAACTATAAATTATGTAAATTAGTTTCATTTGGTAAAGTTTTATAAGCTCTAGTTTCTAGTTGAACAAAAAAGAAACGATTTATTCGATTCAAACTTTTCCCACTTGCAAGACAGCAATTTAATTTAAATGATAATTTACTATTATTTGGTTTAAATTGAAATGGAACATTAAAAATCCTTACCTACAGTGAATATGGTCTAATAATAACCATAATAATAATAATGAAAACATGTATTTATTGTTGTGGGAAAAATCATTTCAATCAGAAAAAGAAACAAATATTTAATACAACTGTGAAACAAGATAACGTATACTTTTCATTATACATTAATTTGATTGTGTTTTATTATATAAACCAAACAAAAAGTGCAATTTACAAATGATTACAATCTGTGTGCATCAGTGTTTTCTTTAGATCATTTCCCTGTTTTTGCTTGGTTTTATAGTACGTACTATACGAACCTGCGCCGCAGGTCAGACGTGAAATTAGTTGATGTCAGCCCCTATCCGGGTAGCTTTTGTTTTCTTCTTCATTTAGACGGTGATCTTCTCACTATTTATTTCCTATAAAACTCGCACAGTACCATTAAACCTACTTTTTATATAAACTAAAGGAATAACTATAATTTAATGGGAGCATATTTAGATATTTAACAACAACTTTTAGACAAACATGTGTATAAACTTGATTGGTCCACAACGACAATGAATACTTAATATTTTCAATGGGGTTATCTCTCGTATTCCCCTGATTTTAAGGGGAACAAGTGTCGGTCAACTTAACAGTTGTGTTCTGCGCGCGTGCGCCGATTTTCTCACCCCTGTGTGTCATCTAAGAGAGAAATTGCGAGTTTACTTTATCTCTTTTTATTCTCCGCCTCCTATGGTAGAATGAGGGCCCTCTGTATAGCGCACAATCAGGGATATTCCGTTTTATAGAACCCTATAACTCTGGAAGTATAGGACGAATTTAAAATGCGAATTGTACGAATTACTTGGTTCAAATCGCTCCGGTATCATCATAGAAGAGACCACAACATTTGGTTTACGAGTGAGAGATATAATCCAGCATATTTTCGGAATTAGAAATTCTATATAAGAGTAGTTCAATTCCAAGAATTTTAACTCTTTTTTGCTGAAAATGTATTAGTCATTTTGTTAACATAGTTTCAAATTAATATCGTTAGCTTTTGCTACCATAAGAAACGCTTATATCTAATGCAGGTGCTGCATTCTGTAAAATTTGCTTTTAATTTAATTTATATGGTCATTTTTCAACTATTTAAATGTCAGAACAATTGTAACATTTACCATTCGCCCTGTTTCACACTGCAAGGTTATGATATTAATTTTGTCATGGCAAAAGATTAATGGCATATTTAAACCCAGTAACAGAATCATTTCAATGTTTAGTTTCTTATACGAATGAATATAAGGAAGTATTGTATCCATGAAAAACGAACCAGAGATTTTAACGTTTTGATTATTAAACCCATTTAATTAAATATGTGATTTGCATAATACATTTTGTTAAATAGGGACTAAAAGTTTTTTAATTTTTAAACGCGATTTTAAATGTATATGAGTATGTGTGCTAAACGTCGCTTTGAATGAAAAATGGTGGTTAATATAAATGTAAGTTTTGAGCGCCATCACCAAAATACTCAGAAGTCATTTTTCGTTCTTTATATAGAAATTCTGACAGATATTAATAGATATGACGACATATCTATTTGACTGCTGCGCTCTATCGTATCTGTTTGAGATGAACTCAGATCAAAACGATCGTTCGCGTGTCATCTTTCCATACCGAAATCTAATCGCATATTTCTACACCATCACACATTTCTCTTACATGATGTTCGGATCATGCGATTATCTATTATAAAGATCAACCGAATCTGACATTGACTATACGTTATTTTTTATTTCTTGTTACATTTTTTTATTTCTCAGTTTTACCAAAGATAACGTACAGAAATAGGAAGAAAGGGTGATAACATTTCTAGACATAACTGTCAAAAATTGTAGTTAATATAAGAAATGATTTTTTCAACTGAGTGAAATTTATCTTTCAGATTCTCGAATTTTCTACTTTATCATTTAGAATTTTTCTGCTTTTAGCGCTAGGCTATTAAATATCAGTCAGATATAAAATATATATGTTTACAACACTCTTAAAAGGCTACAACTGTTTATATCTCGTTCTTTCTCTTGCAATGGTAAATATTTATTAATTTCAGACATATTTAGCTTTATAGAAATATTGCAAAACCTGCTGTCTACAACCATTCAAAATCGATAATAATTATATTATTGTAGCTTTAAAATGGTAAATAAATTTACTACTTTATTTTGTTTTAAGTTCATCCTACGTTAGTTATGAAACGAAATCAATATGCATTGTAACTAGGGAAACGTAAATATAAAATATTCGTCCCTGAATCGAATGTGACAATTTTCTGTGTTGTCTGTCTGTCTGTAAACGCTCTACAGCCAAAACTGTCGAACGTAAAATAAGACATGTATATGGTCTAGATGTGCACATCCTATTTTTGAAAATAATATTCAAATCGGATGTCCTTTCTCGAATATCACTAGAACGGCTGCACTTATGGCAAAACAAGTCATGTTTATAACGAAAGATATTAATATTTTCACAACTTTTGTTTGAAAAGTTTCTTCAAAATATGTACCAGTTACGAGAAAACTGCTACGGAAAATCTTAAATTTCTTATTTATATTGCCATAGATACACATATGTATGTGGATTATATTTAATAAATCGTATGAACTATACCTGACAGTATTTTAACAGGGATACGAAATAGACTCAAATAATTTGATATTTATCATTTGACTTGCTGATTTTTAGCTCGCCGTACACAATACCGAAGAAGCTAAAGCATTCGGTCGTGTGTCTGTAGCATTCTCGGATCAAAAAAATTCATAAGCAAAAAGTCTCGTCGCCCTGAATCCAAAAATATTAATAACTCATATACTTGGATATAAGCCGTCGCTCTTAAGTGCCTACTCCTCTGAAGGTACCGGAACGATTTACACCAAATTTGGTACACATATTATTTGGCATCCCATTTGAATCCGCGCGCAGTTTAAATCCAATCGCTCGTATGCTTCCTGAGTTATAGGGCCTCAAAATGTAGAGCCTCCCTTAATACTGCCCTTATTAAAATAATTAAAATACTTAAAAATTCTACTAAAAATTCTAAGATATTTTATGTTTATAAGATTTTTTCATATTGTTAACCCAAAGCCCGAATAAAATTATTAAATATAATTTTGAATTATAAAATATGCACTAAAATTTTTTTCTACAAAAAAAATGTAAGACTTTTTACGTCTTTTTTTCAAATTGTTGATCAATAGGCCATAATAATTAATAGCCACTGCTCGCAATCTTACCTAAAGGCGAGCTTTACGCACTGGTGCGTTTTACGTAATGTTTAATTTGTAAATAACTTCTGAATGTTTAAAATTATAAATGAAAATAAATACTAATAATGTACCGAACAAGTAAGCATATATCAAACAGCGGTATTCCTAGTGGTATAGCTTGTAAAGCAACAAAATAATCTTTGCATAAATACATAACTTCGCAACAAATCCTTCTAAAACCATTGCAACCTTGTACTCATGTAATGCCTCTTTATTTATGTATTTATAAACCAAGCAAAAAGATATACAAGAAAAACAAAGAAAAAGTAGGTTTATGTAAACAAATAAATTTATTATTTACCAGCAATAAAAAAGTCACATCGCTTTTCCAAGAAAAGCGAGAGAAGAGCAAAAAATGCTAGTACTAAGAAAAGCGGTTCGAAAACTTTTAAAACACGAATACCCTATAACGTACATCTCAACTGCCACCAAATGTCGCCTACACCATACGCTTTGAATACTAATGCAGAACTCGACTCAAGTTTCCCAGTTGACCAATTCTACAATGCTAACATTCTGCCAACAAACATAAGTAGAATACTTGTTTGAGTAGGTATATGTTGCGAAAAAAGTCAGGCAGTTTTAAACATCCGGATAAATTCTGTTTTCAAGTACACTAGATCATATACGGCGTTTATCTCGAGATTATCTCCTCGCTACATTTAGTAGAAACTTTACAGCTTAGCAACGTGTAACGTGTGTAGATTGCAAGTTTTTTTATTTTAACTTTAAAAGTGGAAACAGGAATCAGTGTGCTTATCATCGCTGACTCGTCGTTACAGAGATTTACCGATACGACATCATGATGTTGAATAAGTATTTTCCCCACCAGACCAAACGAATTAACATCGAAATTTCGCTAGATCAAATTTACAGTTCTTTAGTTTGAAGTTTCATAATTTTACGTTCGACAGTTTCGGCACTAGAGCGTTTACCTACAGACAGACAGAAACACACACAGACGTCACTCCGAAAATAGTCACATTCGATTCAGGGAAGCTCAAAACGTGTATATCCGTTGAATTCTCGAGTTCGATTTTTTTGGTGATTCCTATACTTACTTATTACTTCGTAAAAGAAAGTAAAAAGCTGGAGGCTTCTGATCAATCCAACGTCATAATGAAATGTCAAAGTAAATAATATTTTTGTGATAAATCAATTAAATTATTAATTTGATGTGTATTTAGTGTGTAATTTGCAGATAATGGCATCTGATATATTATATTGATATTGTATGCCATTGACAAATATAATAGTAAATATTTTATGTACTTATTTTATACAATACAAACGCTTTACAGAGAAAATAACAAAAATAGAAAAAAAAACCGTGCTCATAAGGAAATACCGTGTAAGGGAAATGCCTAATTTATATAGTGTAACCATGATTAGGTCCACATTTACCAAAACAAATACAAGAAACTTCACCACCCGTTAAATTATTCAATTAGACAGATGGATCGATGAGGAGTGAACTGTATTCTGTATATGATATGGGTACATGGTGCCCACGGGTTAACCTAGTATATATATATATATATATATATATATATATATATATATATATATATATATATACCCAGATGTATGTGTTTGTTTGTGTGAATGTTGTGTGTCTGTAGGACGCGCTTTGTTTATATGTTTCTATGGTTATTACCAGAAGCGGGACCAGGTTACAGTGGAGGACTGTTTGTTTAATATATGAATATAATGAAGATTTGATGTGTATTTAGTGTGTAATTTGCAGATAACACTATGTTCTTTAATGTTAAAATAAGTAATACATGCCAAATAAATATATTATGTGGGTATAAAAATAGAAGCAGTACCTAAGTTTAATTCATGTGTGAGTTGTGAGAAACTAAGTTTATTTATAATCACAGCGTTTACACCACAGATAACTTCACTAACTATTATTTGATTTTTAATAAACGCAAAAATACCCACAGTTTATTGCATATCGAATCCTTTTGTTGACTTATGGAGAAAACAACGAACATACCGAAATGTTTTTCCACAAGGAAAATGCTTTATTAATATGATAAATCCATGATTAGGTCGACGTTTACAAAAACGAATAAATTGCATGAAGAATTGAAACCAGTCAAATTATTCAATTAGACAGATTAATCGGTGAGGAGTGGACCGTATTTTGTATATAATATGGGCACGTGGTGCCCACGGGTTAGCCTAGTGATATATATATATATATATATATATATATATATATATATATATATATATATATATATATATTTGGAAAATCAGTGAAACACATTTGTATGGTTTTTTTTTAAATTCAAAGGATGTGACAGACACACGACCGAAAACTATAGTTGTAATATACTGTACGACCATATAAAACAAGACTACATTCCTATGATTTTTACTTTCTTTTGCGAAGTAATTAGTAAGTATTTTAATCATGAAAAATTTCGAATATACATATATCTATATCTAGTAAAAACTGCGTAAAAGAAAGTTGAGTGCAGACCACTCCAGATATATTTTTTAAATTATTGCTATTATTACTTGATGGAAGTCCTAGGAATTACTCATATACAAATTGGACTCGATACATAATAATACTAGTAAATTTAAATAAATTTTGAAAATAGCAGGTATCTCGCTTCAAGAGGTACAATTTTCAATTAATTTGAATTCCAAACTAAATAACATCTCTTTGAAACAATATACCTACCTACTTTGAATAGAACTGGTATGCGATGGAATCAGATATGCGAGACCAGTCCTTCTAAACTGTCAAAATTTGTGAAACTGTATCCGAGTGTATTTAACAGGCACTCGATGATCGTCTCTTGCTACCAAACCGAAATGGAATTGAATACTCCTGCTGCGCGAGCATGACTGTTCAAAAGGGGTCTCTTTTGACTCTTGGAACGAATTAACCACCGCAGCTAACGTAACGTAACGTAATGTGCACGATCCAGTTTTGTGTGCATTCTCAATAGCCTCTATTCATTCAAACATTTGCGGCTTTTAAACTCATCAAATTTCGCTGCTCGTTTTCATTCAATTTGGTCGTTTTCTTTGCTTCCATGCCATATTTCTTTACTTGATACGTTCTTAATCTGAAATGAATATCATTCGGAAGCCAGCGCAGCGCATTCATTGGAATGGTTTAAAAAAAGATATAACAAAAGTATCTGAAGTGGCCTTCACTCGACTTTCTTATACTTAGTTTTTAATATAAATATAATTGTGCTTTAAATTCATTCTACCATTGCTATGAAACAATATCAATATGTGTGTTAATGTAACATGGCTATATCCAAAGACGATTTTTTAGTAAATGGTACATTTTTCGAAAAAACTTTTCTAACTAAAGTTGCTAGAAATAAGTATATCTTCAACTTTTATAAGATTCATTTTTCTTTAACTCGTGTTATTTTCGAGATATACAATAAATGAAACATGTATATTTAAAATGTCCTTTTCAAAATAGGAGGTTTTCTAATCAGGTATATTCAAATTTTGAATTCAAAATTGTATCATTTGTTTATGGCCAATGGTATTGGCTGTAAGCGTTCACACAAACAAGGACATAATATCAATATGTGGGGTAACTAGGGAAGCGTAAATATAACATGGCAATTTTCAAATGTAATTATTTAGCAAATGGTACATATTTCGAAAAGAAATATTTATATCTTTAACTTTCATTTTCTCTAACCTGTGTTAATTTCGAAATATGCAAAAAATTTACGAGTGAACAAGCGCTTGAAATATACGTTTTAAAATAAGAGGTTTTGTTATAAAAATTTTAAATTATGTTTTTGTCGAATGGTATTGGCAAATAGTGAATGTGGAATCAGGGATCAGTAAAACGGATATTATTATTAATATATCGTAGTGATTGTTTTTGTGATCTTTATAATAATATAATACTTTCTTTTGTACATTACGTATAAGAAAGTACAAATATTTGTCGTTTTACAAAACGGTTTGTTGAATGTGGGTTATGCGCTCTCTGCGAATGTGAAGTATGCAACACGGTGTACTTGAATATTGAATAGGTCATGCCCATGCAACACCCGAAACGAAATACGTGGGAAAATGGAAAAACATAAATATACATCACAAAATAAGAAGAATGGAAAATCTGTAGTGCCCTACACTGGCCTTTATTTTATTTATTTATATGTATATGTGTTACGATGCGTTTTAAATATAACTATATCCGTTTATTAAAAAGGATATTATGTGAACACCAGTCTTCTTTAATTCTTTATTATAGAACGTATAACCATTTACCGTCTATCTACCAATGAAATAGGTCGTGTATTGAGAGTGATTTAGTCAGTGATAAAAGTGTTTTATTATAAGAGCTGAGGTTCATAGCTAATCTATAACGTATTATGATATTTGGTTATTCTACTATATGCAGTATGAATCAATGTGTGAAAGAAGACCAATCTGTAGAATTGTTATGTATTAATATATATGGACGATGTAGAATTGTTATATATTAATATATATGGACGATGGGGCGAAGTATCAGATTTGGTATTAAAGTATAATTATGGAGTAAAGTAAAGAATATGAGCTAGATATATTAAATGAGTTTTGAGATGATACTAACGAGTTGATTATATAATAAGTGTTGTGTTGAATATGTGAGGACGATAACTATTGGCTGGCGATGTGTTCGGGGGTCCAACGGTGGTCTGGCTGGTGTATTCGGGGTCCAACGGTGACACCATTGATGTGTATTCTTCAGGAGGTGGTCCCAACGACGCGACGGTCAGAGTGAAATGAGTGTCGCCCACGGAAGACCCCTTTATACGTAACCTTAACGCTTACGTATGAGGTTTGACCTGAGTAAGACGTTTGAGGGTTAAATATATGGGGTTTTGGTATGACTGTGTGTGCATGTGTGCGGGAGAATTATAGACTGGCTCCTCACTCAAACCTGTATTCTAATTTCAGAGCCAAAATAGAATATAAATATTTATATATTTATACTTATGTAATTGTATGATAATATTTTAATGAAAGGAAAGGTAACAGTGTTTAAATATCGTCGATAAGCTTCCAACTACAACAAATCTACAAGTTAGAAAAGCCATATTTAACGAAAATAGTCAAAATGCATTGAGGGACCCTCAAAACGAATATTTCCAGATCGTTATCAATTTAAAATAAATATTTCGAGATGTGTTTTTCTTTTAAATTTGTTACTTTTTGGTTTTCGTATAAATGTAAACATTAATTCAAAATGAATTATTTTATTACAACAATTTGGCGAGGAAGATATTTAAATAAATTAAGAAGAAAATTAAAAGTTGATTGGTGGGCATAAAACAATTCAATACACAACAACGAAATCAATTGTTATATTGCATATTTTATGCTTCAATATTAACATTGTTATGGTTAGTTATTTTTTATGATCTTTAGATGCAATGTGAATAATTAATAGGCGCGAGTTGCGAACATTCGTAAATCGAGAGTTACAACTTGTTTGAATTTATTAAACTAAATAGGAGTAATAAATAGCTTTTTTTTTTTGATTATAGATCGAGAATGCCCGGAATTGACTGATCCAGAACTGGGTCGTGTTGCGGTGTCAGGTCGTTTATTTGGTGACCGTGCAACATACACGTGTCAGCATGGATACCACGTGGTCGGTCTACAGAGTCGCACGTGCCAAGCGGACGGCCAATGGGCCGGAGCACAACCTGCTTGTAAACAAAATAGTGAGTATATAATTACATTACAGTATTTTAGTCGTCATTTTATTGGCATAACAAATTTGTTTCCACTTAGTTTGGCTCATTTATTAGATATTTATATTACAGTTGTATTATACTTTGAGACACACCACAATTTACTAATTACAACCTAAACAAACAAGTATCATCTGTCAAATTGAAAATAAACATGGCGCTAACAAACTAAAATAAGTTAGTTCATTAATTTGACACTGGGATAGCGTATCGTTAATCACTTCACCAAAAGGCACCATTTAGTATTTAACAAGTACTATTTATGTATAATGTATAATCAGGGTAGCCTTAGGTTACTTTGAGAACCTATAAGCCCATTATAACTGAGGCGCCAAGTTTGTCTCGTCGCCCTGAATCCAAAAATATATATATAACTTATATACTTGGATGTTAGTCGTCGCTCGTAAGACCAAATTTGTGCCCTCTACTCCTCTGAAGGTACCGGAGCGATTCACACCAAATTTGGTACACATATTATTTAGCATCCCATTTAAATCCACTAGCAGTTTAAATCCAATCTCCCGTATACTTCCCGAGTTATAGGGCCCCAAAATTTGAAGCCCTCCTTAATACTGCCCTTATAAAAATAATTAAAACACTCAAAAATTCTACTAAAAATCCTAAGATATTTTATATCTACAAGATTTTTTCTAATTGTTAACCCAAAGCCCGAAAAAAATTATTAAATATTATAATATTGTATTTTAAAATATGCACTAAAAAAATTATTTTTATCAATATAATCTACAAAAAATTGTAAGACATTTTTATATCTATAACGTTTTTTCAAATGGTTAACCAAAAGGCCATGATAATTAATAACCACTGCTCGCATCGCATATCTTACCTAAAGGCGAGCTCTACGCGTTGGTGCGTTTTACGCGTACCAAATCTTATTTATACTTTAAGTTAAATCTACCATTGCCATGAAACAATATTAATATGTGTGGTATAGTTTGTTCAGCGCTATCTGAAATAATCTGATAATTAATTACCCTCAATAACAATCTTACAAACCACAAACCCTTATTTGGTTATTTTGTTAAGCGCGTGCCGGTTCGTTGGTAAATATTATTTTGGAAAAGGGTTCGAATTGATATTTACATGGGGTATATACATATATAATTCCATCGTAATTATATATATTTGTATATTTTGAAATTAATATGGATGACGTTATAAATCCTTGGCTGGAATACTTTTAAAAATTCATATCTCCGAAACTAGAGTCTTTAAAACAGACTCTTGCAGTAGGAAGACGTAAAACGAATATATATCCGATTTTTTTTTTTGAATCCGCCTGTGTTACAGAATCACGATTGAACACTATAACTATATTGTACTATCGTACAACGATCTCAAAATACAATTCTATTTCGGTAACAAATTTACAAAATGATATATTTTATTAAAAGGAAAATGTAACACATACCGTTAAATGGAGCCGGTGTTCATTTGTGTAACCTCAGCAAATGTCCATGTGAGCCATTGTTAGCATTTGATGCATTGTCCCGTTCATGTTAATCACAAACTAAACCAATTAGCAAACATTTGCACACAACTATAATGAATGCAATTGAATGTTTTTGCCTGTTTCTAGTTTATTGTTTGGCACCACCAAATATAGACCACGCACGTCATAACGCCCTGCCTGAACAGACGACCTTTGACCTAGATTCTACACTTCAGTACTACTGTCACACCGGTTACGTAACAAAGGGATTCCCAAGAACTAAATGTCTCGCCATCGACGGACAGGTAAACAGATATTGGCACATTGCACACCACAAATAAACAAATCAAACAAATTTGTCACTGACCTGGAAGATCTAGCAAACTTTACAGCCTGGGTTCAACAATCACGAATATCATATTGCTTTCATGCAGAATTATCCAACTTGAAACCTGAAATATCTTGTATTTAACTTGCTGAAATATTCACTGTAAATTTGGATTGCAATTTAGAAATTTGAATGTGTTTGTGCAATCCATATATGTGAATATATAATATCTGTGTTAAGCCCCTTTCATCACATAAAACATGTCATAAATTTGGTCCAGCCATTCATACGATGTGATGTGTGTGTGTGTTTATAGGCTAGTTGGTACGGGCCGGATATTTCATGTGAACCCAGATCATGTGGCCCGCCGAATGACATAACCCACGGTTGGCACGCGGGCGAGTGCTATACGTACGGTTGCCGCGTCAGCTACCACTGTGCCGATGGCTTTGAATTGGTTGGCCGAGCAGAACATTTTTGCCAAGCTGATGGCACATGGTCACCCAAAGAATTGCCCACCTGTGTTCGTAAGTAAAACTGATTATTCACATAACATTATTTTCTTGTGTATGACATTTATTTTGACATAAACAAGTAAATACCAGCAATAGTAACTATAATTTATAAAAGAAAATTACTATTTTTTAGAGAATGGTGCTGTTTGGGTTTAAAATTATCTATATTGGTGGATAACCATTATTTGGTCTATTTATGAGTTATGGAGTTCTACCCCGGTTCTGTAACTTTATCGTTGATTTCGTCAATTAATAATTCTGTAACGATGGGGTATTAATTTTCAGCAAGTCAGGACCTATGTCAAAAATGGCAGCGACCACTGCTGACATACGGAATTACAGTTCACAGATACCTAAATGAGCGATTGCTATCCTTTTAACGACTCCTCAAATAACTATACAATTATACTAGATAACCCTGAACTTTCGGTACTTTATATAATATAATAATTAAACACATTAAACTAATATTTTATATTTGTAATCATGCTAAAATAATTATATAATTTTGCTTTAATTATCAATTTTTAAGTATGTGTCATTTATATGTATATATATATACCTAAATATGAGGTCTGTTCAGAAAATAACCGAACTTTGTTTTTTTAAACTTTATTATTAATTTTACAGATTATTGCGTTGCGCATAACCTCCTCTGTAACCACATGTTCTTGGATTGTTGATATCTCGTTTAGTTTTCGTGATATTGTTATTGGAGTGTAACGTGTTCAAGTGTGAGTGACGATTTTGCACATATCACAAAAAGTAAACGAGATATCAACAATCCAAGAACATGTGGTTATGCGCACCGCAATGCTGCCCACCAATAATCTGTAAAATTAATAATTAAGTTTAAACACATAAAGTTCGGTTATTTTCTAAACAGACCCCTTATGTATATATTTACTATTTCTATATAATATTTTCAACGGGTTTATGTTTCATGTTTTCACAAATTATGTATGTCAATTTTGCACACCTAAATTGATGATGCCGGAAAAATAATCGCTGACAAACTAAATTTTCTTCCTTTATGTCAACCGTCATTTGCTGGAAAATTCGTTTCACAAGTAAAGACAACTATTAAGAACAAATACTTTCTGAAATTTTTAGAAATTTTCTTCAACTTTTGTATAAAACACTTTTTCTCTAATTAATGACATTTCCAAAATATTGAAAAAGTAGTAAACTGGAGTAAAAAGGGGCAAATTGTTACTTTCATTTACCAATAAGTTTTTAGTTTCATAATCTTGATATCAACAGTTTTGCCTCTAGAGCGTTCACACACATACACAAACGTCATACCGAAAATTATCAGATTCGATTCAGGGATAGTCAATACATGAATTTTCGTTAAAATCTCGAGATCGAAATTATTTATAAGTAAAATACTACCTATTAGATTTCTTCCAAGAAAGTAAAAAGTATTTATTACAACCGGAAATTTTTATGTACTCCTATATGATAATTAAAACTAATTGTATCTAGTAAATAAAACTAATCTAGCCAGTAAAATTACACACTTGGTATTAATCCTTTAAAATGGTTAATAAAGTAAACGAAACGTGTACAAGCTCAGGAATGCGAGATACACATAAATAAAACGTAAAACGAACAACGTCTTGAAACGGAACTCGTTCGTAAACCTAAAGTATATCAATAGTAAATAATAATGTTGACATTTCTCTTTTGTACAATCGCATATAACTTATAAATAGCACCAAATAAATGAAGATTATAAAAGCTTTAGTCAATTTTCTAGAGAACTGTATTCGAACCATTTAATGTTGACATTATTTGCTCAACAAATAGCAAAATTGGCAATAGATCAAATACTAAGAAACCAATTACTTTGTATTCGGTTAACATTCGAATTTGACGTACAAGTAGACAGTAAAATGAAGATCAGTTGCTACATTTAACAGAGAATTTGTTGCGGTTGCACCAGGACTCAATTTAGTTAAATGGGTTAGTAAGCACTACAAAAACAAACAATCTTTTCATATAGTATATCAAAATTAATAAAAATTGGTAAGAACTATTTTGCTGCTTCTTACCGTTCCATTTGGCATACGGCCGTATTTTGTCTGTGGTTTGCGTGCGATGTTGTTACAGCGGTCCAGTGCACCCCACCCGAGAATCCCCGCAACGGAAAAGCGATATACACGTCATGCAGTTATAACAGCGTCGTCTCCTACGAGTGCAAATACGGCTACACGCTGGTCGGTGATAGCACCAGACGGTGCGGAGCTGACCGGAAGTGGACAGGCGCACAACCGGTTTGTAAAGGTACGAGTACTTTTAGTAAGAAGTAAGAATGATTATTATTAATATTATATTGTATTTTCTGGTATTTAGTTTGAATGAAAGATCAGCAAAATTTAATATTGCAGTATGAGTAATTTGGACAGTTGAATTGGTAGATGTAGTAATTGCACTGTAATTATTGACTAATATATGATTAATTGTAAAAATTTCTTTAAATAAACAGATCGACGATATTTGGTAAAACGACTCGAAATTTGATTTTAGTTTATTTATCGGTAAAATAATCGTTAAGGCACCGAGAACCAGTGTGGACATTTTTCTGGGTGATTTTATACACTTTATATTGTACTTTGTCAATTCAAGGGTTACGAATTAATAAAATGTACGTCTGGCAGTCGATTGAGAACCCGTTTATAGAAAACGCTTCATGAAAATGTATACATTTGTGGGTACTGCTTATTTTCATCCAAAAAAATTACAAAATTACCAGACAGATGGGGTGGAGAAATGTTTTTTTTTTAGAGTTGATTTGACCTAATAAAAAATTAAATTTACGTGCGTCTGGCACAGTTTCCCACATTCCCCTCTCCCTCCCTCATTAGCCCGTATACTAGGTTCTTGTTTTACGATTTATTTACAGTACATTACAATTTAAACTGTATAAAATCACCCGGATTTTTTTTCCCGCTGGTTGACAAAATTTACCGAACACAAAATTAAAGCACCTTAAGGATTGTTCACAGCGAAGCCATTCAGTAATGAAGCTTAGAAATCATAAGTAATAATTCCAGTTGGTTGTATGACATACGAGACCTGTCCGACAAGTACTTAGCCTGACCGGTCTATGGCGCCACTGTCGCAAGAGACATAACCTATTGTGTACAAGGTTAACGTTCACAGCAACAAAATTAATCATATATTGTGTTAATTTTGTTGCTTGGAATGTTAGCATTGCTTGTCATAATACAAACTAGTGTATTATTTGTAATTTTCTAATCTTAATTACTATTTGGTTCGCTGTGAACAATCCTTTAAAGAAAAAAAAAAAAAAAAAACGTTTGTCACGGTGTATAGGAGTCGTTAGTGTTAAAGTTTCAGTAATCAAATATTACATTTTTTATTTAAAACAATATTTTCGAAATTCTAACTATTTTATAACCAAAATAAGGACAGAATTTCGCAGTATAAATGAGAAATATAGAATCATTTAATTTTACTGAATTTAGTAAAATTACTTTTAATAAATTATCACGATTTTTTAGTGTACTCTAGATTTATAATTGATGTAATATTACACCAATTTTTAATGATGTACTCGGTAACGAAAGCTGTAACTCTAGAAGATTTATATACCCCATTTAACAAATTAACAAAATACAGATTAATTCTCTTAGATGTAACCTTATTAAAAGTAAGCGCTTCTTCTTTAATCATTTTGATCCTGGACGCGTTTAGAAATAAACTGCGGTCACCCCGGTCGACTATGGAATGGTTGGCTGGAGAATATCGAAGCAGGCACCGGACTTGGTGCGTCCATAATATTCCGGTGTCACGATGGCATGACAATTGACGGCCACACATCGACAGTGTGCCAAATTGACGGCACATGGAGGTATCCATTACCAAAATGTCTCGGTAAGTTCTGGAATGCTTCATTTATTTATTATGAATCTTCTACTTCTTCTTCTTCCTGCCTCTATACATACACGCTCTTATACTTTTCTTGCATTCTGTATTTACTATAGCATCATTCATTCCATTTGTTACACGTAGTTATTTTTTAGGTATTTTGCTGATCTTTCGTTTGAACTTGAAATTAAATTTCTTAGTAGTTTTATGATGGCCAACAATTTATTCGTAGCATATGCTGATTTTGTAATGGTCGTTTTTAAATTATTCGAGTGTAAATTCTTCGTTTAAAACTTTTGTCTCGTTGTTTAAATTTGCAACTAACAAATACGCATAGGCAATTATCTGCTTCAAATAAGGTGATTCGTCTTCTTTTTGTTGGTTGTGCGAATGTATCACTACAGTCAATACCACTTTGCTACATTTGCCAATTTCGTATACTGTGGCAAGCGCCCAATATATTTTCTAGTAAGATATCTTATATAAAAAAAAGTTCTAGGCGACGAAACATCATAAGAAAACGAATATAAGCGATTTATTGGCAATTGTTTTCCATTTTTCGACTGTGTTTGTTAATGAAAGGGTTTATATTAAAAGTAAGATGCAGTAAATGGTTAAAATTACATTTAAAAACCTTTCTCTGATTCTCTGATTAGTACTCAGAAATCGTAACTATGAAAAGGAAAGGATAAATCTTAAACCTAAACTGTAATATTGGGCCTTAGTGGTTGAAACACGTACTTAGTTTTGTGAAATACTTTCTGGTTAAGTATAACAGCCATAAATTCCAAAAAAAATCTTTTTGTAAAGTAAATAAATTAAAATATGCTTTAAACAACAATAATATTGGCTATAGGAAAGAATTTGTAAAATTCATAAAATGTATACGATTATTTCCAATTCTGCATAATTCATAATCCAGCAGAATGTTGACATGAAAGTAAAATCAACTATAGTAGAAGTACGAAATGTTACGGAATTGTTCGCGGAAATGTCTGTGTCGTTGTAAAAGTTTTGAAAAGTTCCGAGCTTCTGAATATTTGGCAGTTTTGTGAGACTTTAACAACGTGCGGTTTTATAAGTTTTCTGGCAAAAGCTTGAATATGCAAGGAATTCTTCAAAACACATTACTTTATTACTTCTTCAGCTGTTTTCATAATACATATTATATTTACATTAAAATCATGTCATTTTTCATAAAATCATCACTGCGTACATATTCGTTTATTTCAAAATATTTACATATATAAGAATTAATGGGTCGCGCTGTATTTTTATGTTATAGGACGATTTCAAACTAATACTACTTATAAAACATCTAAACAACTAATATAAACCTACAACTTTTTAAATACTTCTAATAATAATAATATTTATAAAGACATAATTTATAAGCTCAAAAAATAGTAAAATAACAGAAGAAAAAATTAATAGTACTTTTAAAATGATATACAATTTAATTTACTACTAACAACATATTGGAATCAGTTAAAATTTGTACCAAATCTATTATAGGTCATAATAAGTTATATAAATAAATGAAATCAATGGGAACATCGGTGATAATTCAAACTTGAACCCATCGGGGATGGATTCCCGCTGAGTTTAATTGTTTACTTTTTAGCTCCTTGTGTCGTCCCTCAAGTATCTCAAGGTCGTGTCATCCTTCTATCACACCCAAACGACACCATCTTATCAGCGACCGTGGTCCAACATGGCGAAAGTTTAACAGTTGACTGTGAAGACCAATACGAATTTCAACTAGCAAATCATACACCGGTCACTTGTAACAATGGAACTTGGACTTTAATTCCTAGGTGCCAACCAGCACGATGCAAGCATATGCCTAAGTAGAGTTCATTTGCTGCCAGTCATCGTTTTTTATTAACTGGTAAATGTTTTATACCAGGTCGCCGAAAAATGGTATGGTAATCGCACCTAAAACCGAACATGGTATGCGAGCAAGGTTTCGGTGCAAAGATGGATATACGTTAAAAGGAAGTCATTTTGTTGAGTGTTCGTTTGGCAATTGGACCGGGGAAATTCCCTATTGCCAAGAAGGTAATATGCACTACTATACTGTAACGGAAAACCCGTAGAATCGCTTAAACAGCTGAAGTTCAGTGAAAACCTTATAAATCGGTATTGAGTAAAACGAAAAGAATTTTTATATTTATTACAAATAAAATAAGACATTTTTTAAATAAACCTTTGCGTATTTATAAGAATGCTTAAAGAACCCTATTAAAATTTGTCTTTTTTTTTGTAGCTATTATATCTCCTACTTTTTTTACGAATATTGGGTTTCAAGATATTTCCAATAGTTGACAACCCTTTAATTTTAAAACACAAATTATATTCACTAAACTAATTTGAGATACAAAAAAAATGCATCAATCCTAAGAACCCTAAATTTTCTTACAGTTTACTGTCCGTTCCCGGGATACATCGAACACGGAAAAGTATTATTAGTCGGCAATATGGGCCTCTACGATTACAGACCGTATGTTCGTAAAGTCACAAATAATAAACAAATTATGTATGACTGTGATAAAGGATATGTTCTTTTGGAAGGCCCTCCAGGTGCCACCTGCATTGGAGGACATTGGTGTCCCAAAGATCTACCCAGGTATATCTTTACAATTAAAATACAATATAACTGACGAATTCATATTGTTAACTGAAATTACCAACGCTGCAAGCGGTGGCAATATATCAGTTGAGTGAAGGCAGGTAGTTGTCATTGTACATACGTTGTATTGCACTTGTGTATTTTTATTATAAATAATACATTATGTGTCGCCATTTTAATTTTACAGACATATTTGAAGGCTACAGATTCATATCGCCCATCATTATTTTTATTCATTCTTATGACTCAATTTAACTCATGTTTTAAGTAGCTTGTATTTCATCGAAAATTTAATAAATAATATTTCAGCTCTGATGTGTATTGCGCAATATCAAATGTTCGCTAGTTCCGTCGTATACTCCATGAACGAATATGCATATGTTAGAGAGAAAGGTTACACTTCTGGTAGTCTTAGATTAGAACATTTTTTATTGCATAATTCTTATCAAAACTGGAATATACTATACCAGGAAATAACTGTATATTCAACCATACAAGGATGCATTACCTGCCTTCATTAAATACTTGATCTTTCCTAATAATATTTTTCATAATCGTAAATCTTCCGAATAATTTATGCCTGATGCTGAATTGTTCATAAATAATTTTCCCGTAAATGTATATATTTGAAAATTAAATTTATCCAAAATGTATTTTTCTTTTCGAATTGTCGAATGGCCGAATGGTCGAAACATATTTCTTCCTAAACGAAATTAAGTAGAAACATATTTTAATTATATATATATATATATATATATATACGTTTATGATAAAATATTATTAGGCTCCCAAATTATTGTTTCGACACCAGATAGCGTGTCAATTTGGATATAATAAATGATTCCTTTAGGTGTGTGCCTGGACTGCACCCACGGTTACGTTGGAGCCGCCGAAGGCGCTCTATATCAATGCACCGTTACCGCCAAAAATTGCTAGGTCATAGATCCGCATTTTTATACCAACGTAGACGTCGGGCATTGCAACATAAAGAGCATCCTTCACATACGCATCCCCAAAAATGGGATAACTTTATCAAACATCATTTCCCAGGTAACCGCGGTAGAAGATCACCGAAACCAAAAATGGGCGCTAGTACTACTGTTCGACAACCCGTGAACAACTTGAAAAACTTACGACGTAATAACGGAGATGGACGCAGGAAAGGCAGGAAGAAATTGGGACTTGGATTACTGGATAAAGTAAAGACAAATTAAAATTATTTTAGGGAGCCAGAATTAAAGTTGTTTGAAACTTCTTATTTAACTTCTTTACTTCTGAGCCATTTAAATATAAAGTGCGACATATGTTATAATAATGCATTTTTTCAGGAAAAAATTAAGCTAAAAAATCGATCACCATGCGAGGAAATCTCCAGTGAACCATTCGTTAATCTTGAGATTGTGAAATATGGTAAAGATCCGAATATTACATTTAGTGCAGGTACCGTTGTTCGAGTTGCTTGTGGAAAAGGATATGGATTGAATTTGGAACCAAATACAACTGCTAAATGTGCGAAAGGAAAATGGAAGCCGGCGAAACCAGCTTGTTCAATAAGTAAGTATTTTTCGAATTATATCGGTTTATAGCTCGTTCTCTGTCTAGCAACAGTAAATATCTATTAATTAAACGAAATTTTATTATTGTAGCTGTAAAATGGTAAGTAAATATTTTTATAATTAACCATTTTACAGTTACCGCCCATATATTTCAAATTAGGTAATCTTTTAATGCAAAAATTACTATGGTGAATAGAAATTATTTATTATTGTTTTAAATTAAATCACTGGGTTTTACGTTGTAAAATATAAGAAAGAAATATATTTATTCAAATTCCCGACGATTCGAACAACTAAAGCGTTTCTTCAGGATACATAAAATGATAATTATCATGACAAAGTTTGAATTTAATACTAATATGAATACATGTGTGTCTTTTCGTCTATCAATTAATAAGATGTTATTGATTTTAAGTTCCATGTAATGTACCAATGACTCCGAACGGATATTTCCGTGTATCTACACCAGAACAAACATCCACATCTGATTTTCAACTTCCATCTGATTCCAATAATGTTTTAAACGAAACAGTCGACGTTCTAAACGGTCAAGAAGTTGAATTCTCCTGTTCATCCGGATACAACATACAGGTCCGTATTTTTTCGACATTGAATAATGAATAGTTGGTCCATAATACCAGAAATTTACAAACTCCCAAAATTGACTTTATTGATCAAAATGTTACAATACTTAATACTTTCTTATAGGAATGATTCGTATAAGATTTACATGTAACATTTAATATAATAAAAATTCGTAGCATTACAATGTATATTAGAAAAGAAAATCTTTATTATTTAATTAGTCCATCCAGGGTTAATAATTGTGAATTTCTATATAGGGTCCAAGTAACCTGCGATGTTGGCACGGCGAATGGACAGTCTCTAGTTTTCCACGCTGTCTAGCAGCCCCATGTCAATTGCCGCAAATCACAAACGGGCAGTATCTTTCAGGATATCGTCCAGGACTGATGATTGCCAACGGTTCTTCAGTGACTTTTCAATGTGACAGTGATTATAGTAAGTCTACAGCACAGCCTGTTGAGTGCATACTGGGTGAACTATACCCACGCACGCCGGCATGCAAACAAAGAGCGACTCCAATGCCTTACAGTACTCCGGAGGGACCCCATTACTTAGGCGGGTCGGATATTGTGGAAGGAGGGGATATAAGTGTGCTGGATTTTCGAACTGGAATGGATAGATCTTGCGGACCTCCAGCAAGGTTAGTTTTTTTGTCCATTATATCATTAGGATCTAAATATGTGATACAATATATAAGTCTATAGAAGATATGAGTAGATTTGGAGGTGTGCCTCATATAAGCTCCTCTAAAATGTTTAAGTTATAGAATTTATTTACTGCATCTTTATTTTTCTAAAGAAACCTGAATACAGATTTGGAAATTATATCTTTATTTGTGTATTTTTAGGGTACAAGGATCTTTGGTGTATCGGGACGGCGAGCAGATTGTAGATGATGAGCGAATATTTCCTCACGGAAGCGAAGTTACATTCCATTGTATTGAAAGTATTATGGGGGAGAAGACAACATGGAGAATAATTTGTGAACACGGTAGTTGGATTGGACGTTCATTGAACTGCGGTGAGATGTTCATTTTGTTTATTGAATTATATAATTCATAAAAATGGCTAAACAATAACAATGTTGTAACCTTGAATTTCATACCATAATAAACATATTGTTAAACTTGACTTTAGGCACGCAGTAAATATCAATGAAGCATTATTATTTATTTTTTAATAATTTGTTTATAAACATTTAGACAAAATATGCCTACTGCCAACTAATTTATTTATAGCTGCTGCTGTATATAAATATTTAACGGAAATATTTGTAGATGCAGACGAAATAATGTCAAGTACAATTATCAACAACAATAATACTTGTACATTCCGTAATCAAGAACCAAACGTTGTGTCATTTTACAATGATCAGCAAATCCGCGAAGATATTGTTGAATTTCCACCGGGAGCCGTTTTAGTTAGTCGATGCACTGATATAGGTTTGTTCATATGCACCATACACATGTTCATACCATTTCTCAACAAAATTAGATTGAACGAAGAGTATCTGTTGAATACTAAATTTTAGGTATCGTATTGAATGTTTGCATGACAATAAATAAATCATATTCGTCTTGTGTATCAAAATACATGATGAAGTCTTCACAAAATGTTTGAAATTATGTAATTTTACAACTAATATCATTTTTTAAATTAGTCTAGTCTATTCAGGCGCGGATACAGTAGGGGGCGAAATTTAGCACACATAATTTGAATGCCCAAAATATTCCCGTCGCATTTTAAATTCAATAGCCTGTATAGCTCCGGAGTTATAGGACTAAACTGACCTTAAAAAATATTAACAAATATAAAAATATATAAAACAAAAAATGTAAGATATTTTATGCCTTCAGGGTACATTGTTATATATAAATATAATATTAGGAAGATATGAATGGAATATGTATGCATTTTCCTCGACATAATTGGATAAATATGTTTGAGAATGATGTATATGGAATTTTTTACAATAAACGCGGGCAGCGTGTAAGGAAAGAGATTTTATAAAGCAAGTGCTTGAAATAAGAATCCTGTTATTCCTCTTTGAATAGGTAAATACGCTATGATTGGTTCCAATAAACGACGTTGCATCGGCGGCGAATGGAACGAACAAAAACCATCCTGCTTTGGTCTAAATCAAGAGAATGATTACGCAATGGCAAAACCACCAACTATCTTATTTCGTCATGAGGATGGACCAATCGCACAATCAAACGATGGTAAATTAATCGTATATCCAGGCACAATCGTTCATATGGAGTGTTTGTGGATGCGACGATTCGGGAACCCCAAATGGAACGTCAGCCATGATTATAGGTAAGCAACTATTAAAAAAATTAACATGTATCTTAAGGTCCTTGTTTATCTTTGACAGAATTATGTAAGTAATCTATAATGCCTCTCCTCAGTCGGTGCACTAGGCGGGGATTTCTGAATTTAATGCCGTGCACTAGGCGAGGTACAAGTGTATATGTATTTTGACAATGTGTAATATATGCATAGACAAATAAGAGTGGCTTGATATATTGTTGGAGGTTTTCGTGTATGTGTGCCATTTTTTAATATTTCAGAAAATATCCAGAAGGTTGGAGTACAGATCCTGGACGAGATTCACAACTGGAGTATCGAATATCGATTTTCCATGCTGCTAAAGATGATTCAGGCGTGTTTACTTGTGTTACACCAGCTCGACATACGCATTCTGTTGAAATTATTGTTAAAAGTAAAATACACAGCCTTCCATTAAAATCCAAATGTCTCTTAACTTTTCTGCCTCAACTTTTTGTACAGCTGTACATTGTTCAGTTGTACCACATAGACGTGGCCTTACCATCAGTTCCGAAAGTACGAAAATGAACACCAAACTACAGTTCAGTTGTATGAACGGCAACTCGTTGATCGGAGCATCAGAGATCACGTGTCTTCCATCAGGCAACTGGAGTTCACCATTTCCAATATGCGAAAGTAAATATCCCTTTTTGCTTGAT
Organism: Leistus spinibarbis; assembly: GCA_933228885.1. Lineage (NCBI taxonomy): Eukaryota > Metazoa > Arthropoda > Insecta > Coleoptera > Carabidae > Leistus > Leistus spinibarbis. Next base: position 14,596,237 of record OW121791.1, read on the forward strand.
ATAGTGGTACAAACATAGGTGTCGTAGGTCGCGAACGCTATATGGTGCTTATAAGCTGAGTCTTTAGTTTTTATCGATCGATGATTGTCTTTTTTGTGTACCTACATGTTAGATTGTGTTTCTTTTTTTGTTGGTGTCGTGTTATTGTGGAGGTATCGAATGCGGAGAGGTGGGTAACTCTGGTGGTGGTGAGTTGGGGCCGCATTTACGTGTGTCTATCGTGTCGCGCGAGGTTGGCGGACGAGCCGTGTTCTCGTGCACACACGGCTTCGGCATCCGCGGTCCACACGAGACCGTGTGTCTGTCATCGGGCGATTGGGCCGTGCCGTTCCCTAGTTGCTCAGGTAAGTGCATGGCTCTCATTCATCATCGTTAGTTACATGTCGATTAATTAGAAACAATTATCGCTGCTCCAAACATTCTCCCAGTAGCTATTCGTGAACGACATTAATTACTTGCTATCTTGCGGAGAAAAAATCAAACATAATCCGTCTGGAACAGAAGTCATGCTTGTATGATTACAGCATACCTCAGACATATTTGAAAACCCGGATGAAATATATTTGTTCGTTTGTGCATTTCTTGCTCAGGTCATTATCCTTTTTCTTTATTATAAGTGGAAGAGAAATAAATCATGAACTGAACAATCAGTGCAGGAAAAAAGAAAAAAGCTAAAATCTCCTAAACAAATATATGCCTATTTAAGATTCAATCACCATTATCCCAGATCAGCAACAATTGGTAGAAAATTAGATTTGTATCGACTGAACCGTTACTTTTCATTTTTTCATTAATATTCGTTGTAAGATGAAAGCTGAATACATTATCTCAGGACAGAGTGTAACCGACGCAAGAAATTTATATTCGCAAAGTGATTTAACATCAACAGCATTAGCAAACGGAAACAGCACTTGCTTGTTTACAATTAGTTTTAGGTGTTGTATTTCAATATTGTTTAAGACAAAACATACCTATTGGTCCCCAAATTATGAGGATTAATTGTATATTGTATTAAATAGACTGAATATGTAATATAATCTCCAATATGTAACATAGGAAACAAATAATATGGCATAAGCCGAAGGAAGTTTTAGTTATAAGTAACAGGCGTTTGGTTAAGTCACTTTACGAATAGATAAATTTGCCGAACTGTAGTGATTTGCCTGTAATGAATGTGTTGCAAGGTGCTTTTTCTAGTTTTATTTTTGTAATTTAGGTTTAAAGTAGCACAACTTATTATTTCATTGGGGATTTATTACTCACTTGAAAAATCAGTACATATCATAAATTAATATTTACTTCGACTGTTTCAGATTTTCTTACCAAATATCAAATTTATTTAGTGGAAACTGGCAACCTGTACTACAATTTATTTGTTTTATTTGTTCTTCATTCAGAAGTATTTTGCCCTTATTCACCTATATTTCAATTTAAGACCATTTATTTGTACTGTAACTTATTTGTGCATAGAAAGATATGTGAAGGGAAGATGAGATATTAAAGAAGAGTGTTGTAAGACTAAAATGCAGACTAATTAAATTAGGTGTATTTGGTGTTTCTGTAGAAGTACAGTGTGATAATCCAGGTATACCAGAGAACGGTTACATGCAAGGCACCGGCCCATTCAAAGCTGGCGACGTCGTGCAGTTCAACTGCAATCCCGATTTTATGATGGAGGGACAACCTATCATTGCCTGTCAGGATAATTCACGATGGTCGGGACCACTTCCAAAATGTGTACAGGTGAGAAATTTTCTTTTCTTTGATTTTCATAAATATTTTATAATAGTATACAGGTAACCCTCGGTTTACGATAGTTAGATTTACGAACATACGCTATAACGTCATAATTCATCAAATATTTCTTAAAGTCGCAAATATATAGATTCAAACATACACTTTTAAAATAATGTATTAATTATAATAATTATCTGAAAAATATTATTTATATGATAATGAAAAGTAACTGTGTTTGGTAAAAAAAAAAACTAATCTAGTCAGTAAAATTTTGAACAAGGTTTAATACTTTAAAACTTAATTAATCGTTATAACATATAAGATACGTATTGCACAAGCCCAGAAATACAAGATAAAGATAACGAACAACACTTATAACGAACAACTTGAAATAGAATTCGTTCGTAAACCACGAGTATTGTCTTTTATCATTTTATCTCTCTAAAATTCAGTGGTTAAATTAAAATATATATTAAATATTCACGAGCTGAAAGCATTGATGCTTGTACCTATGCTTGTTATTCTCTCTGTAATGTTAAATTAGCTGCGCTTTTATCAATTTTAAACTGACAATTGTATATTTTATACTTTGTTTATCATATATAATTATATTCTTTTTTGTCTGGTGTTGATAAAAAAAATTATTAGGAATCCTAATAATTGAAAAGTTTTTCTTGAACACCAGACAAAAAATCTTTATTATATGTATTAATGTATGTTTTGTTGAATGAATTACAGGCTTGTTCGTATCCAGGGACAACAATAAGTGGCCGTATGTCTGCCGTGAAATTTTTCTACAAAATCGGCGAAAATATTACGTTCACATGTGACGAGGGTTTAACATTACGTGGGGCGGGCATGTTAAAATGTCTACGCAACGGCAAATGGTCGAACGCAATCCCAACATGCATGACTAATAACACAACTAGTTCACGGTAATCAGGTAATCAAACATATTTGCTTATTAAATGACAAATTAAATTGCCGACTCGAAATAAATAATGATAACAACATGGTTAAAAAGAAATGGAAAGTGGCTTCACTTTTTCAATAGTACGTTTGCCGTTTTACAAGTTTTTCCCCATCTTTAATTCGTCGAGAAAGTAGGGAATTTACACATATCGACAGAGCAATTTTAACAAGTTATAATAGCCATATTCTTTATTATCTATTCGCTTAATTAAACTAATAATTTTGTATGTGTATTTAAAAAAGTCAGAGATCAGAATTTGTGACATCATTTTACCTGGTCAGTACATGATTTAGATATATATTTTTGTGCAAACGTTTGGATTTGGGAAGCATTCATAGGTATTGATTATGCAGATGTAGAATTGGTCAATAAAAATCAGTTCTGAAGAATATGGCTATATTGCTTATAATTTTTAACTGTTTTTGAAAGAGTTGAACATAATCATGAGTTATTTTATGAAAAAATATTGGATAGTTTTGAAAATAAAAAAACGCACAATTTTCCAAAATATTCGAACTATTCGATATAATGTAGTGTTCACCTTTATAAAAAAAATAAACAAATAAACATATCCAACGTTGAATAGGTGTTGTATTTGAATGAAAATGAATTTTATAAAATGAATTCATTATTTGATACTTAATAATCAAGATTATAGATATCCAGTATTTAAATACTGAAATAATTTTTATCTTTTAACCCAAAACGCTATTACATAAAATTGTGCAATATTTGCTCATTAAAGATAATTTATTTTGTAAAATTTGCCCGCTACAAGCAAATGTTTTTTCTGTAAGCGCAATTTAGCTGAAACTAATTTCCCTGATATATTTGTAGCATGTGTTGTTCCTATACGCAAACATTTAAGAATAGTGCCAAAAAGAAATCAAATTATAAATGCCAAAGAAAAATAAGTAATAGAAGTGTTCCTAAATTTAGATTTTTTAAAAATCGATAAATACAAATTATAAATTGTATAGTTATTTTCAATAATGTTTTGCTTGCTTGGTAATAAAACAAAGATGATAACCATACATTATTTTTAGCTAAATATATAAGAATTTCTGGTACTTAATTGCTGTATTTATTGAAATGATGAAATATACTATTTACTGCCAGCATTTACAATGTTTTATTTCGAATTTCAGTATTATTTTCTATTACCTATAATTTAATTCTTCATTGAATACTTGCGGTCTAACCGACCGGCAGTATAATTCGTATATTATTTCTCGAAATTGTGCAACATTCCTTCATGTACCAGTACAACAATATTGTTGAACTCTATTCTCGCTCTTCAATAATACAATGAAATAACTATTCAATAATCCATTTTGACGAAATTTTTACTTACACGAATCATGAAAATTTACGAACTTGAGATATTAACGGAAATACTCTATGCAGTTTTTGTCCTTTCCCCAATATCACTAGAACGGCTGCACTTATGGCAAAATTAGTTATGTTCATAATAAAAGATATTAATATTTCCCACAACTTCTATTTGACAAGTTTTTTCAAAAAATGTACCAGTTACGAGAAAATTGCTAGGGAAAATCTGACAATATATTGTTTTATTCAAATTTCGAGTGGATTGTATTTTGATAATAACAACACAAAAACAAAAGATTCACTGTTGAATTTGACGGTTTGGACAGATTTTGGTTAATTTTATTTGAGAATTTAGTGGAAATTGTACTTCATATAAGGTAAGACATTGTGAAAATCGAAAAAGTTACTGTAAAACATATATATATATATATATATATATATATATATATATATATATATATATATATATATATATACATATATAAAATATATATGTAAACACCCAGATGTATTTGTATGAATGTGTGAGTAGAACGCTTTGTTTATATATTTCTATTATTGGCGGGGTCAGGTCTATTTTACATAATGAAACTTTTGTTGTACTAATTACAAAAAGAACAAATGCTACGGAAAATCTTAAATATCATATTTATGTAGCCATAAATACGCATATATGCCGAATATGTTTAGCAATACGTAAGAACTATGCCTGGAAATATTTTGACGAAGAAGCAAAATATACTGAAGTAATTTCTTTTTGTCATTTTCCATCGATTAACATAGATCGATCGTTTAGACAACGTGTTTCATTGTAATGGTTATTATTATTGGATAAATATTGAAATACATTTTGAAGATACAATATATATTTTATATTGAAGAAACAGTAATTGATAACTTAATAAAATAATAAGTGGTTTGGGATATATATTTCTAGTGAAAACTACATAAAAAAGAATAGAGTACAGGCCACTCCAATTTTTTTCAAATTATGAACTCAAATGCCATAATAATTACAAATAATTGTATTACATTTGTATAATAATAAAATTGTATAATACTCGTCGGCGCACAGGTCCACTGCGGAGATATTTCTAATGAAAACTACGTAAAAAAAAGTCGAGTGCAGGCTACTCCTCATTTTTTTTAAATTCTTTTTCAAAATATTGGCCAATATTAGTCAGTTTTATGATCTTAGAACCCTACAAAATAGTCCCACGAGCCATTAAATGGTCGTGAAGCACAGTTTACGCATCCCTAAACTACTAGAACACATGCTGCGCGGTCGTCATTGCGGCAGTATCCTAGAATTCCCCCAAAATAATTCAGTCAAACGTACAACGTAGGGATCACAAATTCATACTATAGTCTCCTCTGTGATCTACCTGGTCGTGGTTACGCCGTCTCACCTGCCTCATGTTGCACACAACACACAAGGCGCGCAGGTGAGGCGGAGGCAGAGAGACGAAGTGCATCGTGCGCTGCTATTGTTACCTACGAGCAGTAGTGTGCGCACCGCACCGCTCACGTCAGTCCAGTACTGAAAACGAGTGGGGGCGTACCGTCTGTCGTAGTACACAACGGCTCTTTGATCATTATTAAAATTTCTTTCGCGCGAGTCTAGTAAACGGGGTATTATTTTATCGACATAATAAATTCCGTTGTTTACGCTCAACTAAACTGTTAAACGAACTATAAAATTTTGTAATTAATTCAAGTTGCTGTTACCTGTGTTGTTATAGATTTAGTTACGCTAAATTACAAAATTGTTGCTGTTTTTAAAGGGAGTGATGTGATTGGATAGTGAATAATGTTTGGGAAAGTGTTAGTGCCATATAAGTTAGGGTTTTTTGTGTTATGACAGTATGAGTGATGCCGATAGTCACTTTTTCGACGACGAACCCGAAGAGGAGGATGATTTAGATGAACTTCCAGTTAGGAGTTTTGTACGAGTGAGTACACTTTTTTGCGTAAATATTTACACTATTTTTAGAAGACTTTTGGTCTTTATTGAAATTATAAATTTAATACCATACAAAAACAACATTTAATCGTGATTTATTTACAAAAAAATAACAAGCTTAAGCACCTATGCCTTCAGCTCACCAAATAAAAACCGTCCGCTGGTAGTTCAGCGTATATAACCTTTGAGTTCACAATTTAAAAATAAATATTATTGAAAAATAAGTCTTTTATAATTTTCTTAAAAAAAAAATTGAATATTTTAAAATTAATAATTATTACTTTTAATATTTATTTATGACTTTTGGGTACAAAATATGTAAAAATTTTGTAGACACAAAATATTTTAGCATTTTTGTACACATTTGAATATATTTTAATTTTTTCTTTTTAAGTCTTTATTAAGGCGGGTTTTGATCCGACATAAGACTGCGTGCTTAAGCGCTTCTGTACTTCGTACAGCGAGCTAAAAATATATGAATAGTGGCGCGTTTATTATAATTGCGCGAAATTGTATATTTTTTAGTAAACTAATGTAATTAATAATAATTGTGTAATTAATAATAACATTAGGGAATATTTTATTTCAACAAAACATAATTTTGTTTTTAAGGGCAATCGTAATTTAATTTATTGTTGGATTATCGAATATATAATAAATAGAAAATATTGTTAGCTAGAAATTATGTACTTTTAGGAACTTTTTTCGGTTTTTAGGTCTATTAGATTGGCAAAAACTCAACTTTAGTTGAAGAAGTTTGTGTTTTTTACAAACTTTTGTGTTTTATATGCCATATTTTAGTCATATTTCCTTAAATAATTTTTTTAAAAACATTTATAGAAAAAATATAGAAAATTCTGTCTTAGGTCCTGAGTTGTTCGTACGCTCTATTAGTTCCCCTCCTTAATACGGCTCTGATGCTAGGTTCCTATGTTCCTAAAAACTATACAACAATTAACAATGCGAAAGTGAAAGTGGATGTTGTTTGCACATCTTCGTTAATGCATTTACTGTATTCTACTTTCGGTGTATTTATGTACATACTTTTGTATTTAGTACTTTTAAATACGTGTACAGTACAGAGAACTATAGTGTTGGTATAGATTTCACACAGTATTGTTGTTTCGATCAACTACGTTTCAGCATTTGATTGTTTTCTACGTCACAAATTCATCCAACGAATTGTCAAGGTCTAAACCAGCCAGCATCAGAGGTCTTTTGTACTATTGTTCACTATTCATGAATATGTCGCCTCTCTATTCCACTATTGTTATTATATTCTTGTTTGGATTTTCGGTACCAAACAATTCTCCTATTTTTATTTAATTTTAAATTTAATTTATATTTGCATTTCGATTCTTATTGTATTTAAAACAAGCTTAGGTGCAACGCCCCTATGCGTCCAGCCTTATAAGTAATATATGCGATGCGAGCAGCAGTTTTTAATAATTATGGCCTTTTGGTTAACAATTTTAAAATATATTTTAAAATTCTAAATTATAATATTTAATAATTTTTTATAGCCTTTGGGTTAACAATATGAAAAAATCTTGTAGATATAGAATATCTTAGAATATTTAGGAGAATTTTTGGGTGTTTTATTTATTTTTATAAGGGCAGTATTAAGGGGGGTTCTAAATTTTGGAGCCCTATAACTCGGGAATTATACGGGCTATTGGATTTAAACTGCGTGCGGATTCAAATAGGGTACTAAATAATATGTGTACTAAATTTGGTGTAAATCGCTCTGGTACCTTCAGAGGAGTAGAGGGTACAAATTTGGTCTTACGAGTGACGACTAACATCCAGTTATATATATATTTGGATTCAGGGCGACGAGACAAATACATTTTGTTAAGGACATTTTTTGATCCGAGAATGCTACAGACACACGACCGATTGCTTTAGCTTCTTCGGTACTTCGTACGGCGATCTAAAAAGTGGAGTGCCCTTTACTCGACCTTCTTTAGTTTTTACTATATAAATTTAACATGGCAATTTTCAACAGTGGTTTTTCAGTAAATGGTATATTTTTGGATGAAAGTTCTCAGAAAAAAGTTGCTTGAAATTTTAATATCTTTATCTTTTATTAAATTAATTTTACTCTAACTTGAGTCATTTTTGAGATAGTTAACAAATGAAACAAATAAATAAGGGCTTCCGGTTTAAATTAATTTAGGTAACTTCAAAACCGATATTTCAATAAAAAGATCACGGTCGATTTTCTTGTGAACACAATACTTTCTTTTATACATAACGTATAAGATAGTAAAATAAGTTTGTATCTTATTCTACCATTAATATCTTTTTATTTTCTACCCTTTTTAGCAGTGGCAGATTAAGCATTTGTGTTTAGGTCTTTAATGGGATTTATTTTTTATGGGGCCGCTCCCTTTGAGAGGGAGGGGCTCTAAGCCGCCTTATGGGTGATTCACCACTGATTTATATTACTGGTACATAGGTTTGAAGACATCTGAAACTAAAATATTCGCGATTGATATTTTTCAATAATTATTTCCTAATGTAACCGGAAGTTTATTAGACTAAACACGTAATTAAAATATATGAGTATTCCACAGGTGATTCATACAAAATAGCAGAAACTAATTTATGTTTGTTTTTATTATATTTTATTGTACATTTTACATAATTTAAAGTGTTTTCCTATCAATTCATTAGGTTTGTGAATCACAGAAATAAAAAACCCCCTGAAACAATTTCTTTAAATTTAAATATTTCGAAATATCTACAAGATTATTATATAATTAGTTAGCTATTCTACTAGAATAAAAACATTATAAATATATATTATAAAAACAGTAGAACAAATAAAAACCGGCATACATCCAAGTATATATAAGTTATATACATTTTCGGAAGCAGATATGAAACTAATTTCTTTGCAAATATTATAAATTAATTCCGAGAATGTTACACAAAATCCAGTTATAAAATTATGAATATGATTAAATTCGTTAATTTTCCGTCGTGATTTACTATGAAATCACTGTAAGACTATAAACCATGGCACTTGCATGTTTTAGCGGCATTAACTGTGTTTCATATGATTTCGTACATCTGACAATTTTATTATTAAGAATCCTCGGAAATTTTTTATCTCTTACTAAATTAATCTTAACAAACATGATTCATTTTACAAGATGTGTTAAGGTGAATGTAATTTAATCGGTCTTATCGTCAGATAAACGTACCTGCATGTGTCGTGACAATATTAGCTTCATTTTTATCTCGCACTGTGCCTGAGAATTAAAATATTCCTACAGTAAACAGAGACTAGAACATAGAACTAGACTAATGCACTCAGCATAGTCATATAAAAATCTCGAGTGTTCTCCACTTGACTTTCTTATGTCCACAGTGCATGTTTGTTTTAGTTAAATAAATATGTCAACGTTACTAAAAAGTTATTATAATAATTACAATAATAAAATTGAATAAAAGGAAACTGTAGCCAAACCAAAAATATGTAATCAATGCCTAAGGAGCAAAAGTAAGCCATCACTTCCGCGGTTCGATTTCCCAAATTCTAATTATCTTTTCCGTATATATCTCTATGCTCTAATTCGTTAAACGAATTATAATTTAATTTTTTTTAATATTTTCTACCCAGTGTCATAATTATAAATTAATAAAATTAATTTATTCAGTGATTTTTAATGCAACTGTCGTACAACGAGCTAAATATAGTAATGAACGCAATTGTTATTGAGTGTTTAACAAATTGATTGTTGCAATCATGCGAACAATTAACTAAACGCATTTCAAAATGTATATATTTTATTTGCTGGCTTTTGGAAACGTATTTCAGTTTTAATTTTAATGTTAGTCCCATTACCGAATACTATAGCTCTTTTAAGTATTATATACTGTACAGCGAACAAACAAGTTGAACATATTGTTGATTAATAACTATTTCAAATGAATCACAGATTAAAATAATTGTGTTATTTTTCGTGGAATATGAAAAAATACCTACGATAACACTTTAATATCAACATAATAATGCAACTGTTTTTCAAGTATCTAGATTATTCTAGAATTGTCAAACACGAAGCTACTTCCGTTGTTTTCATTTCAAAATGAATATTTTCGATGCGATTAACTCGCAATTTTTTTATTTTTGCCATACATTGAAAAAACAAAAACAGTTTTTTGCCTAATTGTAAGAAGGAAGCGTTATTAAAATAAAGTCATTGTTTGAAATTATTTATCTGATCATAACTTTCGGACGAGAACTAAATTGTTGTTTTTAAATTAGATTTTTTGTTTGCTTGCTTAGTACTCACGATATTAGTGCATGATAAGTGGCAAAAATCGTCAAAATGTCACGCAAATATTGTTGGCAAGAAATAATACATAAGGAATATATTGCTGTTTTATGTATGTTTTATCTTTATGGCGTATGAAGGCCACATGGAAACAACATGCGATTTCAGGTTTACATAGTTTTGAGATGAATTTATAAGTTGGAAAAATAATACTTGTAAAATACTATGACTGGCTAATATTGCGTGTCTGCAAATACACAAAAGAAATCATACTTTATTACTATATTTATATCCATAATAGGGGGGCGGTGAGGGCGTTCGCCCCACCCGAGAAACCATGATTTTTATTATGTTTAACATAAATTAGAATTATTTTATTCTTCCTAGTTTTTCATTAATATACTCTTACATTACATAAAAACTGGGGGAAATATTTGATCATAATCTTCTTGAAAATGTAAACAAAATACGCCCCACCCGAGAATAACATCTGAATCCGCGCCTGTAACTACATATTATTCATGATTACTACACTTTCTTACTTACATATGTATACGAAATCATGAATAATATAAAACTCGATATTTTAACAGAAACACAAGTTTTGATTATCCCTGAATATTGACTATATTCGATATGATGTCTGATAAAGGCAAAAAATTGAAATTTTAATACTTTTGAGTTGTATTTAAGATTTTTATATCCCTGGAAAAGAATCCCCTTATTTTTGAAAAGAATACTTCAATCGGAAGTACTTGTTTACTCGTGTTATTTCCGAGAATGACACGAGTTAGAGAAAAACCGTACTAATAAAAGTTGAAGATATTCAAATTTGTAACGCATTATGTTTGAAAAGTTTTCTCGAAAAATGTACCATTTACTGAAAAATCTTCTTTGAAAATACCCAAGTTTGCCCTAGTTACTACAAATTTAGATATTGTTTCACGGTATTGGTTGAATGAATTTAAAACACAATACAGCTATAAATCAATATTATAACTTTCAAATCGACTTGGTGGAGAATAAAAACACTTATTTTAACTTAAACGCTACTTACTTTATTTATTTATAACACTAATACTACAATTACATTTATCTTAACAATCGATAATTATTTTAACTATAAAGTATTTATTTTACAACATAATTAACTTATTTATTTCTCACGAACTGCTTATCTCTCTTTGACTATTAGTTTCTGCCTGACAATGGCTGCCTATTTATTTCTGTCAGCATAGCACTTTTTTGAACACCAAAGCTTCTGAAAAACATCGAAGTCTCTAGAACAATCTAGACTTTAGGTGTTATAAATTCCCATGCCACGATATGCCCGTATCATATACAGAATACAATCTACTCACCGAACCATCTGTCTGTGTATTTAGCTTTCTATCCGAAACACTACTAACATATACAACACATGAAATAAAGCAAACGTATTTTTCCAATATTTAATTATTTACTTAAAAACTTAAACTTATAATAATGTTGAAGAAAAAGGATATAATTATTTATGCTAATGTTATGATGAATATATGTATTTTCCTAGGTGCTATTTTATATGTTCTGTGGTGTTTTTCATGTTCCTAATTTATTTAAAATATAGTTTAGAAATTCAAATTTAAGATGTTCATTATATTTTATTTTCTTGTAGTATATTTTTTTATGTTTACGTGCATATTATCTGCCAGTACGCATGGTGCAATTATCAATAACAATTAACAATTAAAATTGATGATTTGAAGGTTAAAATATAGTTCCGCGTTATTATAATACATTTTTATTTTCTATACGCTGCATGAGATAATTTTTCAATGTTAATTACAATGAAGAAGAGCATTTATAATTGTTTGATAATAATTGGAATAAAGATCTAGTTTATACTTTCTTGGTTTTAAGCAGTTTAAGACTTGAATAGATTATTTTTAATTAAGTGAAGAGATGTGAGATTCTTTTAATTTTCATTATTAATATTTATAAAGTAACGTGTTATTATAGTCACATTTACACACTTTACTTGTTGATCTTATAACTCCGGATGTATGGGGCTTATCGAATTTAAAATACGAGTTTGTTGAATTAAGTACCCTTATTGAACCCAAATTTTGGTTGTTGCAATCAAGAGTATTGTAAATATAATTAATTATTAATTAAGGTTGTACCATGATTTTTATTTTTTAATGGCAACCGTGAATAATTCCATGAACAGAGGTTATGCTAAATTGATAAAACGACTCAAAATCTAATTTTCCGGAATGTTCCAATTAACTGTGTTGTTTTAAAAGAATGAGATAAAATAAGAGATCCCTTGTAAGTGCATAATAAATTCTAGGAAAGAGTTCATAAGACAGCAAAATGATCGAAACAATAATTCAAATTTTCAAATATCGCGGCCGGATATAAAAATTTACTTTTATTCCCTATTGCATGTGTTTCTTTGTGAATCCGTGATTGTTATTCAAGGATTTTATCTTTATGTAAAATTACGTTTGCCGCTTAGGTGTTAATTTGTTATGTAATAATTGGAATCAATTCATTTACTATAAAGTAGGAAGTTGATTTAAATTAAAAATTAGTTAATTTATACATATTTTAATATACCACACACACACAAATTTGCATGATTACTGACGACTCCTCGTTTATTCAGTAAATCTTGAATTATAACAATAAAAATTTAATCAGCTTATTTCATAAATGAAAATAAAGTGGGTGTTCTAATCATTCTTTAGCAAATTTCATCATGACGGTTAAATAACTACATTAAACGATTTACAATTTTTTAAATCTTGTGCAGTTTTTACAAAAGAGCTATAGTGCCCATTCGTGTATCTGTAACATACTTTGCATCAACAATCTTTGCACAAAAATGCGTTTCATCGTACAATGGGTTGGAGGCATTAGTGCCTTCACGAATGCTTGTTTTATTAACTGCTTGTATAAATATAACCGTAAGTAAATGAATTTAACCCGTACGCAGAAAGAAACCATTGGAAGACGAAGAAATCGTACAAGAAATAAGTAACCGTACTTCCTTATACATTTCCGATATTGATGCGCTTACGGAGAATCCATTGCAATTATAGCCTTTAAACGGTACGTTTCCGTATACGTATACTTACGTTGCATTTCTTAAGACTTATTCTTGCGTAATAGATTTTTCTTTATTGTGTCTTTTTGTATTTGGTGGCCGTGAGCATAGATGCAGATAATTATTAAACAGTTGCCACATATTTCTGACAACTCATTTTTGCATTAAAGATGGCAATTTTACGGTTGCTTTCTCTACAACTTTCAGATAGGCAACTCTGCCAACGGATATGTGCAGATTGTTGAGAATCTACGGGTGCATTCACGACGTACCAATTAGTAATTAAGATTATATTAATTATATATAATTATATATATAATAATTATAAATAATAATTATAAATAATAATCCAGCTTGTATAAAGACAAATAATGCTAACATTCACAGAAACAACGCATAACTATAATTTTTGTTTCTAGTGTTATTTCTAATCTTAATTTCTAATTGACTCGCTGTGAATTAACCTTTTTTTTTTTTCATTTGAAGTTTTCCTATACATGAATGAATAATCTGCTAATCGAAATAATGTAATTTTTTATTCAGCAGTAGCATTTGGTTAATTAAAAATTCCATAACATGAAAAATACATTAAATTATTTAATCAACATATGTTCAATAAAAAACTTACAAATTTTTTAATTATGTTTTCAGTATTATATCACAAAGCTATTAGAACCGTTAGTAATTATTAAAAATAACATATGTATTTTATTTTATTTTCTATGCCAATGTCAATTAGGTCACATGGTAAAATTCTTCATTTAACATTACCTACATAACTCTGCGACAACAATGTAATTTCAACCTAAGAAATAGGAGTATTACTTTATATACCCAATCAAATAATTAATATTATTTATACTTTGTTCCTCGGTTGAGATTCATTATGCACATTTGGTGATATCTAGCAATTTTGACAGGCATTATAATAATATAGGGGTGAGTTGCTGTAATCGTACCCTTTAGAAAATGTGTATTCGGGCAAATTTAGTTTACTCATATACTTGGATGTACGTATTGCGCTTGCTCGGTCGATCGTAAGATCTAAATTGGTGATTGAATCTACTTTGAAGGTACCGGACCGGTATTAAATAAAATTTGAGTGTCCAACAAATTCCCGTGGCATTTGTAAACTTTTAGAGTTATAGAACTCAGATATACATATACAAAATAATACAAAGGATAATTATACGACTTTTTAAATCATTAACGATTTTTTCGGATTGTGAACTCTAAGGCTATAGAAACATAATAGTGTATTGTTTCAATCACTCAATGAATAATTTTATTTCATCATAATTTAGAGGTTATAAATAGGTTTTTTTCAATTAAACACCAGGGATCAAGGAAATATTTAAAAAACAAGATTTGGTACGCTTAAAACGCACTAATGCGTAGAGCTCGCCTTTAGGTAACATAGGTTTTTAAATTATTATGGCGTTTTGGTTAACAATTTGAAAAAATGTTATAGATATAAAAAGATTATATTAAAAAAAAAAAAAAATTATAATATTTAATAATTTTTTTGGGCTTTGGGATAACAATATGAAAAAATCATGTAGATATAAAATACCTTAGAATATTTAGTAGAATTTTTGAGTGTTTTAATTATTTTTATAAGGGCAGTATTAAGGGGGGCTTCAAATTTTGGCACCCTATAACTCGGGAAGTATACGCGCGATTGGATTTAAACTGCGAGCGGTTTCAAATGGGATGCCAAATAATATGTGTAGGAAATTTGGTGTGAATCGCTCCGGTACCTTCAGAGGAGCAGAGGGCACAAATTTGGTCTTACGAGCGAGCGACGACTAACATCCAAGTATATAAGTTATATATATTTTTGGATGCAGGGCGACGAGACAAGCACTTTTTGTTAATAAAACATTTTGATCCGAGAATGCTACAGACACACGAGCGAATGCTTTAGCTTCTTCGGTACTTCGTACGGCGAGCTAAAAATCCGCTTACTAGATTATACGGTGAGCTGAAGGCATTGATGCCTGTAATGTTCTCTACGAATCTATAAAATATTATTAAATAATCAATGCGCTGGGTTATGGAAATTAATAATAACCAATGTTGTTTATAAAATTGTTCAAATAATCGAAAGTTAATTTTAAGGTGTTTAAGTACATTAAAGTGATGGGTTATTTGTTTTCCACTTTCTTGACAACCAAATATTTTAGTAATGCCGTTTCGCTGTATTTCATAGAACCTATAAAACTTCATAATGATACATTTCTGTTATTCACTATACCGTGAATGATTCATATAATATAGTATTCACATAACGGAACCCCTACTGTAAAACTATTAAATACCATATTCAAGTAAAAATCCCTAGTTTGTACCGAATGAGGACAGAATCCTGTTAATTAATATAGACTTTTTATCATGACTTATACAATCTATTTTATTCTGGAGCAAACCGAATTAATTGTATGCTGTGTGTCGAAGAGTCTGTTGTACACAAGTACCGTAGATTGTAAGAGTGGTTTACCCCTGTGAATATATGGCAGAAGTAGCACAACTAATTGCCTTTGTTTTTCAAAAACAATTCGTTTCCACAAATTGTTTTTACGATTAGCTAAAAACAATAACATTTTTCATAGCTATTTAAATACATGTACAACCAAGACCAGCTGTATCAGACTATTGATTTGATGGTTACCTTGAGTAATCAGGCATAATATGACGTGATAAAAATGATCTCATAAGATATTTATTTTCTTATACGTAATATATAAAAGAAAATATTGTGATCACCTTGAAATGTTAATAAAAATATTCCTTTTGAGTCCCTCAACACATTTTGTCTAATATATATATATATATATATATATATATATATATATATATATATATATATATATATATATATATATATATATATATATATATATAAGTATAAGAAAGGCGAATAAAGACCACTCTAGTTTTTTTTTCTTCTTCTTTATAACGTAAGCATTGTGATGCCTTACCTTAGTTGTTTTTTGTTGGTAATACACCTGCGAGGGACACACAGGTATAGGTACAAAAGCCGATAAGCCGCATTCTTTAGATTTCTTGAGGTTATATGACATAAATACCTGGGATTATATCTATGTTTATTGCTTGAGCCCCAGGCCGAAAGAGGGTCCGGTATTTTATTTACCTGGCCTATTATATTTATATTATTGGCTTTGAAAGTTTTGTCGTTTTTTGTATGGATGGGATTATAGGTTTGGTAGAGTTGTAAGGAACAAGTGTAGGTGTTACTTAGGACAATTAAAATGAATTGTTTAGTAGAAAATAAGTGTCACAAAAACAAACATTAGTGTAAACATTTATAAACGCATGTACAAATTTGATTTTTTAATTAACTTAAATAACATTACGCGAAGTGAAGACACAGCACAATTCTGAGCGCATAATACAATAGTTTTATTATACATATCTTATATTGTAAGGTGAGCTAACTAAAAGAAACAATAAAGATATTTGTAATCCAACGATCGATGAATGAATGGATAACGGTTAATCATCTTATTTTCACTTTGGTTGGTTGTTAAAAAATGGAACACTTGTTAATAAACAGTTACCAGGAATTTTCGTCGAAAAGAAAGCAGCAGCTCAAATTAAGTTAATATAAGCTAATTTGTGGTTTGCGGAAAGTTAATATTTTTAAATCAAAGTGTTTACGCAAATATATATGTAGGTAGATACCAACTTTCCTTAGTCAACAGACTACAAAGTAAACTTGTAATAAGCCCAATGCTAAAGATAAGTGGTAAGATCGCCTAAAGGAAAATACCAATGAAAATTTCTAAGCGATTACAAATCAGCATTGGAAACAATCACGTTTTTCTTCGTCACGTGTGTTTACAATATTATAAAGAATTTTGCTATTTTATACTGCAAACAATATTGCAAACATGCATTATTTCCAAGATTAACAACTTTTTATTTTCTTTTACGCAGTAATTAGTAAGTCTTGTAATCATAAAAAAATTCGAACGCGAGATATAAACGTTAATAAACCTTCCCTGAATCGAATGTAATTCTTTTCGGTATGTCTGTGTGTCTGTCTGTGAACGCTCTAGAGCCAAACATAAAATTGTGAAACTTCAAACTTAAGACCTGTATTTGCTCTAGATGTGCATCTTTTATTTTTGAAAAGAATATTGAAACCGCAAGTGCATGTTTACTTTATGCATTTTTGTCCTTTCTCCAATATCACTAGAACGGCTGCACTTATGACAGAAACAGTTAGGTTCATAATGAAAGATATTTATATTGTGCACAACTTTTGTTATAAAAGTCTCTTCAAAAAATGTACCAGTTACGAGAAAACTGCTCCGAAAAATCTTTAATTTTATATATATATATATATATTTTTATTTTTTTCTCACGCATATGTATTTCGGATGCTGTAGAGTCTATTTCTATAGTTACTTTGGCTCCAAAATTTTTTGAATGTATGTTTATATATCAATAAACAAGTTGTGAAAATTTCAAGAAAATATCTTCCTATTGTTCGCCAAAAAAAAATCCCAAAAAAGTAGCGATCAAAAACAGCTATTAATACTGCGTATAAGAAAGTAAATATTTATTGTTATGAACATTTAAGGCGCACGTATTTTAACTATTAACTTATAACTTTTACTATTAGTAATTTGACGTCTGATATTTTACAAAATATTATCACAAGTATCTAGATGATTTGACAAAATATTTCACATAATAATGATGTGTCATGTTTCTCAATTTTACATATTTCACGTTTGTAAATACATTTTTTTGATGTCTAATTCCCCAATTATGTGATTTTAATTTTATTTATTATTTCCTGTTGTCTGGCATATTATTAATTATATATTTATCCATATATAGGATGACAGTACTAGTAAATGAACACGCATCAGATAATTATAACATTTTGCTCATTCATAGTTTTTGGCCTGAAAGGTTAATGTTTTCAGGCAGACATTCGATAAAAATTACGAAATAAATAATAACAATATAACAACAATATTGTAATACCAATTTTGAGATTTGAGGCCTAAAGCGGTCGTTTCATGCTGTAACCGGCGCGAATTTTTCTATATGATAACATCAACGTGATTATGCATTTAAAATGAAAGTAGATAAGACATCTATTAATAGCTTTTCTATTTTCCTCACTAGAATGTCTAAATTCGCCGCCAGCTAACACGCGCTATGTTCAATTAAATGGTATTTTATTACATATTTCTATAAATAAAAGAAGCTGGAGTGGCCTTCACTCGACTTTCTTGTACTTATATTATCTGTATTTATAATAATGTTTTATTTTATTTTAAATTCACCCTACGATAACTACGAAACGTATTGTAACTTTAGGGAAACGTAAATATAAAACAATCATTTTCAAAGACGATTTTTCAGTAATTCATACATATTTTGAAAAAACTTTTCAAACAAAAGTTGCTAGAAATTTAAATATCTTCAACTTTTATACTATTAATTTTTTCTCTAACTCATACCATTTCCGAAATATTGAAGAATTAGCAGGAGTAAACTGTTACTTCCTGTTAAGATATTGTTTTCAAAAATAGGAATCACCGTTCACACACACACACACAAACAGATGTCAGTTCGGAAATGGTTATATTCGATTCAAGGATGATCAAAACGTGTATTTCCGATAAAATCTAGTGTTCAAAAAATGTCATGCTTACTTTTTAGACTACGTCTAAGAAATGTGAGTTCAGATTCTTAATCGGCGTTAATGTATACGGAAAACGGCATTTAATTAGCAATAATTTTCTTGAACTGCGTAATTTTATAGACCAACATGATAAAACGATGATTAAATGCTATATATTTAATGTTCTCATTATATTTAATTGAATGTTTGTATTCCCAGTTTCATCGTATAACTGTATCTTTTTTATAAATCTTATATGAAATTTTCCAATATCTACACTTGAATAATTATATTATGAAAAACAAGAATTACACTATACTTTCAACAATAAAATTGTATCATTAAAAATGTACAGCAATAACAATGAAAACAAGACAAGTTTACAATACACATTTACACCGAGCAGGCCTATAACTGATTCCACATTGAATTCGCATATATCTCTTTACAGAAATCAGAGTGAACCTCCTCTGTAACCACATGTTCTTGGATTGTTGATATCTCGTTTGTTATTTGAGTGCAACGTGTTTAAGTTTGAGTGACGATTTTAGTTACGTATGTTTAGGATAAATGAATTTTTCCGCGTATTTTAATAAAAATGGCCTTGGCATTTAACGTGTTAATGCAATAGGAAGGAAGCAATGTCAATCACCTCTATCTTAACTAGCATATTGATTGGAATATTCCGTGACAAACTCACCATTTCCAGACATGCATAGCATAAGAATATGCATTTTCCTACAAACAAAACAAATATTCCACACAACATTAAATTTGAAATCTCTTTGTTTTATTGTTTACAATACAGGAAAACACATGTCCCATTGTTGCTTAGCAACATATCCATGGCACACGCGCTATTTTGTAGTTAATAAATAAATATTATCACCATGCGCGGCAAGGTAAATGTTTACTTATCTAGTATTGATTTGAAACATGCAGGTAAGTGTATGATATTAAATGAGTCATATGCAAAGTCATGAATGTTTTATTCTGGCTGGTCAAGGGCGGCTATGACATAATACAGAGGTGGATTTGGTAATTATTTACTGATTACCATCATTGTGTTTGTATTGTTTGTAGATTATGATTGATTGAGTTAATTGTCTTGTGTAATCAATAGATTGGTAAAAGCATTTACCTATATTGCAAAAGCATCATTGTTTTGTAGTTTTAACTCGCGGCACAATAATATAGAAAAGAGCTATAGTATTTCCTTTCAGCTATAAAACTACCAAAAAGATAATAAAATCATTATCACCGACGAGCTGAAGGCATAGGTGCCTGTACCTAAGTTTGTTTTGTATTAATTGTCTTTAGTAAAAACATCGATTTTTATATTATTTCACTTATGAGATGGGAACCCTAATTAGGGCTCAAAATAGTTCCGTACAATCAATATAGGACAATTGTTACTCAACAATTTATACTAAGTATAGGTCCTAAGAAAATTAAACTTTTGATGATCTACTGATGTCACAATACAGAAAAATAAATAGTAAATTTCTAGCTAAAATTAAATTACAAGGTTTGTATAAACGAAAATTGCACCAAAATTCGTCATACGTCTCTGATTCCGAAAATGTATTTAATTTGGATGTAGTTCGTTCGCATTAAGGCCAAATTTTGTGGCTCTATCTCCTCTGAAGGTAACGAGAAAAAAATTCATACACAGTCCGCCTCGAATTGAAGCCATGTTTATGTAATAAGAGTTCATGTCAATCAACGTAATACATTTTAAATATGTCCATGATTTACAAGATTTCATAATTTTGTGTGCCAGAATGTGCTGTAAACAAATTTGCACGCCCATAATAACATAATACACACACTCGCGTCAAATATAACCAACAAAACGGGCCTATGGGTTCACAATTTGAAAAAAATGTTAAAGATGGCATTTTTGATATTGTCAATAACAAGTAGCGAGAATAATAACATACGGAACTGTAATGCCATCCATTGATGGCTAGATTAGTTAATATACTAACAATAAATGGCACTTTATATTATTATTTATCATTTTTAGGGCTTTTGTGCTTAAAATTAGAAAATATGTTATAGATATAAAAGTCTTACAATATTTTGTAGATTATATTTAATAATTTTTTTCGGGCTTTGGGTTAACAATATGAAAAATTCTTGTAGATTTAAAATATCTTAGAATTTATTGTAAAATTTTTGAGTGTATAATTGATTTTATAAGGGCAGTATTAAGGGGGGCTCCAAATTTTGGGGCCCTATAACTCGGGAAGTATACGGGCGATTAGATTTAAACTGCGAGTGGATTCAAATGGGATGCCAAATAATATGTGTACCAAATTTGGTGTGAATCGCTTCGGTACCTTCAGAGTAGTAGACGTAACAAATTTGGTCTTACGAGCGAGCGCCGACTAACATCCAAGTATATAAGTTATATACATTTTTGGATTCAGGGCGACGAGACAAACACTTTTTGTTAAGGAAATTTTATGATCAGAGAATGCTACAGACACACGACCGATTACTTTAGCTTCATCGGTACTTCGTACGGCGAGCTAAAAATACTTAAAACTAATACTTATTGGAGTTTAAAATATAACAACAACTTCTTATTTATGATTTTTTGCATATAATTTTACTCGTAATTATAGGTATTGTTTGCAACTGTACTTAATAATTTAAGTCAGTTTAGAGCAATTTTGTTGTAATTTGAATTTCATATTTGAGTGAATTTGTTTTGTATTGTAAACGAAATAATATGTGAGTATTTAAATTAGTTTTTCAATGTCAAAATACTTATATAAAAACTTAAAAAATAAATGTACCATATTTTACAAATGGTGTCCTCAATATTATCAGCCTACTTAACATAAAAAAATAACTACATATCAAAATTTATTAATTTATTCAAGGTTTATTGTATTTATAGAAATACATATATGTCCTTATACTATATAAACTTTACGATAATAACCTGAATTATAGTTTAAATTTACAACAAAAAAAAAGTATTTCGAATGATAAGATATGCGCATATAAAAGATATTATTAACCTTAAACCAACAGAATTATTCTGGTTGCTCTAGAAAACTTGGCAATGAAATTGATCGTCATACTTTGATAACAGAATTGTTAAGCACTTCTATAGATTAAGTTATAAATATACATTATTTAAATATTGTGGTTTTATTTTTAGATCTGACATAAATTACAGTTTGCCTAAAAATAGTTATTCATTCGGGTTACAGAATTACGTTAATATTAATACAGCATCAGTAGTGGAATTCTGAGTTAATCTGTAGATCTCTAAAGATATTCTTTAAACGCTTATAGTTTCAAAAAGATTATAATTTTTCAGTAAATTCTTTAGATAAATCAGACAGTTGTTTATTAAGTAATGATATTTTAAAATCAACATAACTGTTATAGCGTAATAATTTATATGTAATTCAACTTCTAATAAATTAAACAATTATCCTAAAGAAAGTGTATAATATTGATATATACAAAAGAAATAATGGTATTTTTGTATTGAGAGATGCATCTCGGCCGCGTCCCCGTTACTTGGCCGAGGTCGCACGCCCTCAGGGCCCCCACAAACCCAGCCCCACTGCCCCCCTGTCTGACCCCACGATCACTCCGTCACTCACGTATACAAACCAATCTTTCATACGATAAACAACACAACTACATCTACCTACAACGAATAGAACCAAAACATCCTTTCGTGCATATAGTGTGTAAGTCATGGCTCATTGCATGTAATTAACTGCCTGTAGATAAGTCGTCACACACGGACGCTGACTGTAAATGTTTGAGGTTCTCTGGAATTTTTCACATTTTTATTTCAAACTTAATTCAATGGTTTAAGTAGGCCAAAATATGAAGATTGATGCTGTGTTAAATTATGCACGGAATTTAGAAATATGATATGTTGGTATTGCAGTTTTTAGCATTCTCGGATCAAAAAATATCATTAACAAAAAGTGTTTTTTAGTCGCCCTGAATCCAAAAATATATATATATAACTTATATACTTGGATGTTATTCGTCGCTCGTAAGACCAAATTTGTGCCCTCTACTTCTCTGAAGGTACCGGAGCGATTTACACCAAATTTGCTACACATATTATTTGGTATCCCATTTGAATCCGCTCACAGTTTAAATCCAATGGCCCGTATACTTCCCGAGTTATAGGGCCCCAAAATGTGGAGCCCCCCTTAATACTGCCCTTATAAAAATAATTGAAACACTTAAAAATTTTACTAAAAATTGTAAGAAATTTTTTGTCTACAAGATTTTTTCATTTTGTTAACTCAATGCCCATAAAAAATTATTAAATATTATAATTTTGAATTTTAAAATAAGCATTTTTACAAAATAATCTACAAAAAATTGTAACACTTTTTATATCTATAACATATTTTCTAATTGTTAACCAAACGGCCATAATAATTAACAAGATTTGGTACGCGTAAAACGCACCAATGCGTAGAGCTCGCCTTTAGATATGCTTTGCGAGCAGTGGTTATGGCCTTTTCGTTAACAATTTGAAAAAATGTTATATATATATAAAAAGTCTTCTATTATATCGATAAAAAAACATTTTAGTGCATATTTTAAAATTATAATATTTAATAATTTTTTTTGGGCTTTGGGTTAACAATATGAAAAAATCTTGTAGATATAAAATATCTTAGAATTCTTAGTAGAATTTTTGAGCAATTTAATTATTCTTATAAGGGCAGTATTAAGGGGGGCTCTAAATTTTGGGGCCCTATAACTCGGGAAGTATACGAGCGATTCGATTTATACTGTGAGCGAAGTCAAATGGGATGCCAAATAATATGTGTACCAAATTTGGTGTGAATCGCTCCGGTACCTTCAGGGGAGTAGAGGGCACAAATTTGAGCTTACGATTGACTAGCATCCAGTTATATATATTTTTGGATTCAGGGCGACGAGACAAACACTTTTTGTTAATGAAATTTATTGATCCGAGAATGCTACAGACACACGACTGCATGCTTCTTCGGTATTTCGTACGGCGAGCTAAACACGCATATATTACTTATAAGGCGACCTGGACGCATAGGTGCGTTGGACCTAAGCTTGTTTAATGAAATACTTCAATCATGTGTAAATTTAATTTCAAGAAGAATACTTAGTACGTACTGCGAGCTAAAAATTACAACACACTAGAAAAACGAGCTAAAAAATGCTTTTATAATTCGTTTCATAAAAATGAAAATTAAAATTAGAATAAAAAAGTTTTCTTATAACAAATTGATATTTATTTGCCAGGGGCACTAATAGGTTAAATAATGGCTTATATCATATCTTAAACTAAATTTAGCTACAAATTCTAATGATTATATAATCATCAAATCAGTAAAAACAATAAAATACAAACTAAATAATAATATACATTATAAATTCATTAATTTACACCTATTATTTGCCACCAGCGAAAAAATGCTCAAAGAATTTAACCGCCCAGACATAAAAAGAAGATGTACAAAAAGCGTGATTAATTATTTTTTTGTGGTCCAGTTTCTCGACATTCTACATCATCAGCAAACTGGGACATACTTACCTATATATTATGCTATACTTCCTACGCGATACCTGTGATATCGCCGGTATCGCGGTATCTTTATGTATTTAAAATTTCGATCGTACGTGCACCTGTTGCGCAGGCGCGGTAATTACGGTTACATGACCTTGGAGAATATTGGTCACCGTAACTGAGGTTAAAAAATTGATTAACCAAAGGTCAGGTTGTTATATTTTATAGGTGTTATAACACTTTGATTGTTGATATGATGAATGTGATATTTCAGAAAATTCCTGCGATTCTTTTTCTTTTCCATTGTTATTGCCTGTAGGTTATATAAATTGTTTTTTAATTACTATTCAATTGTTGTATTATAATTGCACGGTTGGTGTTAATTTTAGTTATTACTTCGGATTTAAGAAACTTTTATGTTGTGCTTTTTAATTAAATTTTAATTAATATTAGAATGACTAATAGTAAAAAGAAATATGACAGTACATATTGTCAACTTATTGAGGAAATTATCTAGCAAAACGCTGTTTTCCGTAAACCATAAAACTAATGAATTCCTGTCACCATAGCTTTATTATTTTTAGCTCGCCGTACGAAGTACCGAAGAAGCTAAAGCAATCGGTCGTATGTCTGTAGCATTCTCGAATCAAAAAATTTCATTAACAAAAAGGTTTTGTCTCGTCGCCCTGAATCCAAAAATATATATAACTGGATGTTAGTCGTCGCTCGTAAGACCAAATTTGTGTCGTTTACCCTTCTGAAGGTACAAAAGCGATTTGAACCAAATTTGCTACACATATTATTTGGCATCCCAATTGAATCCGTTCGCAGTTAAAATTCAATCGCACGTATACTTCCCGAGTTATAGGGCCCCGAAATTTGGAACCCCCCTTAATACTGCCCTTATAAAAATAATTAAAACACTCAAAAATTTTACTAATAATTCTAAGATATTTTATGTCTACAAGATTTTTTCATATTGTTAACTCAAAGCCCGGAAAAAAATATTAAATATTATAATTTTGAATTTTAAAATATGCACTAAAGGCTTTTTATATCTATAACATTTTTTTCAAATTGTTAACCAAAAGACTATAATAATTAAAAACCACTGCTCGCACCGCATATCTTATCTAAAGGCGACGCATTGGTGCGTTTTATGCGTACCAAATCTTGTTTCAATTATAATTTTCCATCTACATTGTAAATGAAACTTGGCTATTTTCAAAGGCGATTTTTCAGTAAATGGTACATTTTTCGAAAAATCTTTTGAAACAAAAGTTACTAGAAATTTTAATTTCTTTAACTTTTATATGAATCACTTTTTCTCTAACTCATGTCGTTTTCGAGATACAAGTAAACAAACACTTCCGGTTTAAATATCCTTTTTAAAAATACGAGGGTAATGCAAATCTTAAATTTAAAACTTCATTTTTTAAAGTTCAGGCTGTAAAACATTCACACCCACACACACACACATACATACATACATACATACACACATATACATACACACACACATACACACAGACATCATTGTGAAAATAATCAAAATGGATTCAGGGACCCTCAAAATGGGTACTTGCAATAAAATTTCGTGTTTTGTCATCACAATACCTTTTTACATTACGTATAAGAATGTAAAACGAATGGAGTGTAAAATAAGAATTTAGTATTTCAAGTTATGTAAATTTAAGTAGATTTTATTAGAAGTATGCCAGCTGTCAATCGACCTTCCCGTACCCCGCTATTTTCTGAGAATCTCTGATTTAAAACACAATATAAATTGCTCATTAGTGTAGTTATGAATGAAATGAGAATGTAGAAGTCGCCTTGTTTCGATTATCCTCGATTCATCCGATAGAAATTATTTAAATATTACTCATTTAATCTGGGTTTCTCATCAATCGGTATTTCTATGTGTAGTTTAGAAACTTTAGGATTGAATTCGCATGAATAATCAATTTTTCACTCACTAACGGCAGCAGTCGTCAGGGAATTCCACTAAATAATATCACTAAATGAATCACATAGAAAGAAATCTTCCTGTGTTAAATGGAGATTTGTTTTTTGCTCAAAATAAAAACCCCATTGCAAGTTTGAATCATTCTTATTGTGGCGACGAAAAAGAAAATATTTATTTATTCTCGAATAATTTGATGACATATATAGTAAGTTTTAGACAGTATCTAGTCCGATAGCACCTTTTCATTGTGAAAATCTTACATATATATCATTGTTGTGAATACATTTTAATACATAATGTGCTGTTTCTCTCTGCAGCTATTACATTGAATTTGCCCCCAATTTTCAATAATATTGCATATAGGAAAGTATTATCTATCGATCTACAATAGTCATTATCATTTTAGATCGTTGAACTGAGAGATTGCCACGGTAGAAAGATTGCTATAAACACAATATTTATATGACAGCCAAATGATTAATTTATTCACACTGACCACTGAACAATTTCCAAGCGCGCTGAGAATTTAGTAAAGAAAATAAATATATAATAGTACGATATACGTGCATAATTAATGTCTAGAAATTTCTTTCTTTTAAATTCGCGCGCGATCGACTTTTAGAAAAGAGGAGAAAGTGCTTGGCCTCGCCCGTGAAACCAACACTTTGATTTTTATTTCATTTTATTTTTGTTATTTAATCCTTTGCGCACGATCTGGCGGGCGTGTCTAACATATAAACAATTCATTTGTCCAACACTCCCCCCCTTAATACGTTACTGTTATAGTTAGGTTCAATGCTTCTATAATAAGCGTCAGTCACTCTCTACCGGAATTTTAATTATTCAATATGATGTGTTCGCTTATTTTTGTTTTCTATACATTTATTATTTGTTTTCGATTTTGTTTTCGTTTTATTATTGTTTTATAACGTTTGTCACATTCACACCAGGTGTGAGAATGTCCTTTATTATCAAGGTTTAAAAAATAAATTTTCTATAAAATAATTGTTTCATTATTGGATATTAAAACAACACTTAAATATTTAATTGCCGTATTTTAAATTATATGTAATTTTGTTATGTATTATTTTAAAGATCTAAAACACGCATATTGCCTTCAGCTCGCCGTATATATTTATAAGAATACAATTTTGAAAAAGACATAAATAACAAGCTTAGGTACAACGCACCTATGCGTCCAGCTCGCCTTATAAGTAATATATGCGATGCGAGCAGTTTTTAATAATTTTGGCCTTTTGGTTAACTAATTGAAAAAATGTTATAGATATAAAAAGTCTTACATTTAATTTAAGATTATATTAAAAAAAAAAAAAAAAATTCAAATTTTGAAATTCAAAATTATAATATTTAATAATTTTTTTCGGGCTTTGGGTTAACAAAATGAAAAAATCTTGTAAACAAAAAATATCTTAGAATTTATAGTAGAATTTTTAAGTGTTTCAATTATTTTTATAAGGGCAGTATTAAGGGGGGGTCCAAATTTTGGGGCCCTATAACTCGGGAAGTATACGAGCGATTGGATTTAAACTGCGAACGGATTCAAATGGGATGCCAAATAATATGTGTACCAAATTTGGAGTGAATCGCTCCGGTACCTTCAGAGGAGTAGAGGGCACAAATTTGGTCTTACGAGCGAGCGACGACTAACATCCAAGTATATAAGTTATATACATTTTCGGAATCAGGGCGACGAGACGAACACTTTTTCTTAATGAAATTTTTTGATCCGAGAATGCTACAGACACACGACCGAATGCTTTAGCCTCTTCGGTACTACGTACGGCGAGCTAAAAATGATACCGCAAACTAATAATTTAATTTAGGCGCAATCCCGTAATAGAACAAAACAGAATATTTGTGTGTAGTAATGCCACATAGAGATGGCAGCACATGCAGTTGGTTACCTCTCACGTAGGAACTGCTGCTGATATTCATATAGGTGCATACAGACAACTCCTGAATCTTTAGCTTTGCGCAGAGGCGATATCGTAACCGA
Organism: Leistus spinibarbis; assembly: GCA_933228885.1. Classification (NCBI taxonomy): domain Eukaryota; kingdom Metazoa; phylum Arthropoda; class Insecta; order Coleoptera; family Carabidae; genus Leistus; species Leistus spinibarbis. The sequence goes on from OW121791.1 coordinate 14,624,824, forward strand.
TGAGGTTTTACCGAGGTGCGATTATTGCTAGTTGAAAACTTTAACCAATACCCCGCCACGTGGACGTGAAATACCGTCCGCTAACGGCAATTTTTGAAGGTCTCTCCGGAGGCTGCTTCATATAATTCAAACATAGTTACCATCCCTGATACCGATATAATAACATACAATCTGTTAGGACAAATTTTGATTGATCTTTTTTTTTCACAACATATTCGATAGACTAATACATTATTTGTGAAGTTGAAGATATTAAAATGTCTAGCAACTTTTGCTTTTAACATTTTTTTCTTTACGGAAAATGTTCCATTCATATTGATAAATAATTTAAGTGTCCCACGTTACCATACATAGTGAAATTGTTTTATGGCAATGATTTTAAATCACTATAAAGCTATATTAAATAGATAGTGAAGCATAAGATAGTCGAGTGCAGGCCACTCCCACTTCTTTTAATAATATAATTAAAAGTAATTGAATTCTTCGTTTAATATACGATTGAAATAGATATTGATTTTCGCAATTGCCCTTAATTAGTAAAGATAATAAGAAAATGATTTTTAAAATGCAGGAAATATACTACGTTATCGTCAAATCATGTAATAAATATTTATTTTATAATTATGATAACATAATTAATTGAATTCCAAAATAGATTATTTTCCATAAGAATTCTGGTATTTAATTATTAACGGTTTCAAAATCAATTTTATTGATGTTAAAATTGACTAATTGTAACAATAGGCAAACTATTAATGCGATTACTAATATTCTATAATTTTGAACAATTATTTAAATAAATATACTTGTCTTTGGGTTGTATATCTGTAATTACTTTATTGTCTTATAATTTTTTAAGATATTTTAAATTATTATAAAATATAGTATATTTTATTTTCATAATTATTATTTTCGCTAGACAAAAAGTATCTTTTCAATTTTTTTCTAAAGACAGTATTAAAGATGGACGGACGATTGGATTTAAAATGCGACGAAAGTTTGGAGATACATACATTCAAGTATGAGTTATATACATTTTTGGATTAAGGGCGACGAGACAAGAATTTTTTGTTAAAGACATTTTTTCAACCGAGCACAGATACACGACTGCACATAGACAAAATTTATGTATGTTACTGTAGTAACAACGTAAACATGTAACTCATAGCGCACGCTTATTGCTATTTGCACTACAAGTTTTGCTCGTGTGCTATACTGGTTATCCATGCTTAAGGCGCTAGATATCTATTACGTGAAGACTAATTACACAATAATGCCATTTTCTCTTTATAAATACTAACAGATTATATTTAATTTAATAATGGCAAATAAATAAAAATAAAATTATAGAAATTCGTCTAAACGTGTTACTAATATTAGATTTATAACATTTACTTTCTAGTAATTTAATAACATTAATAGATAATTATGATAAAAACGAAATTATTTATTTTACTTAAAAGTTTCCTGTACTGTAATTTTCTGCTTGATAGTTATTCAATGAATGTAAAGTGACAAAATTGAAGTAATTTTAATAATGCGTTCTCCTTTCTCCCTCAACCCGACTTTTTATATTATTATTTTCTTTTATAATAATGTAAGATTTTGGTAACTGATACCGAATTTTATATTTTTTGAGACAGGTGCCTGGTCCACCCCACTTGTACCGTATTGAAACGGTCCGTTTGGCTTTAACAATGGTCGGTACTCTCTCATCATCTAACACAACATCGTTAGGTCTTTGTCTGTGTAACGATTTTGTACACTTTTGCACGCAATCAACTAAATGCATTAGAGTGTAACTTACAAACATTTAAAATACGAAATTAAGGGCACCTGCCAATTAAAATTATATTTCGAAGAAAAATATACCTTACACAAGTATAATTTATACGAAATGAATGGCTCAAAAATCATTTTGAGTAATTAATTTCGTTCCAGAAAATTTCATGCAAATGCTATGCATAGACATTAAATATTCGAGATTATTATGGTGAATTTAAAGCTCGCTGAACAATTTGTACAAAAGAGCTTTAGTATTTTTCACATTGTATAAGGTTTCGTAAACACTTTCAAATAAGATAAGTCAATATTGTGGTCCCTCGAGGCTATAGTTGGTTCGTTACACTCCGGAAATGACCACACAGCACCTGGTGTCCACTTCCGGTCCAGACTGCCATCTTCTAGACGCACATCCTGTTCTTAATATCCACAAAAAGCCCTTCAAATAAATTTGATACAGTTAATTCCTGTTCCACCATTTCTAATCAGTAATTCAATAGTTACGTTTAATTCGATAAACGAGTCCACTTTCCCAATAAGTAAATTTCATGTTATTTGATACGCAGACAATAAGATGACTTCTAACTAGAGGACGTTTTGATTGTTTAATACGATTAGAAATCGTATAATAATTACAAGTTTTTCGCTCCGTTGCGTTCTCAATGGTTGGTATTTTATTACGATTATTTCCGATGTTGTGAAAAAGCCATTAAAATGTGTGATGTGGAAATGTTTCCAGATTTCGTATTTCTATAGATTGTTCAATTGAACAGTTTTATTGAACCTTTTTGTATTGGTAGCATCGACCTCGCCTCTCTCCGATTGTCGACGGCGACGTGAGTGAAAATCACAGAAATTACAATCGAAAGTACATGGTGACAATTCGCATTCAATAGGCGTCATATTTTATTTGTTTTCTCTATAAACTAAATACAATAGCTTCTGTGTGTAGTGTACTATGCTTAAAACAATCAAATGTCTTTTTGTTTGTTTGTTTCTTTTAGTACACATGTATTGTTTACATTTTCATTGCCAGTTTCAGACTTTATTGGAATAAAGTAGCTATATGAGTTATATATCTTTTCGGAATCAGGGAGGCGTGACACGAATTCTATGATTTATTGCTCGCCGAACGAAATACATACGAGTCGTGTGCCTATATAACATTCTCGGATTAAAAAATCCTCAACAAAAACTACTTGTCTCGTCGACCTGAATCCAAATATATATATAGATATATATATATATATATATATATATATATATATATATATATATATATATATATATATATATCATATACTTGGATGTTAGTCGTCGCTTGCTCGCTTGTTAAGATCAAAATTTGTGCCCTCTACTCCTCTGAAGATACCGTAGCGATTTAAACCAAATTTGCTACGCATATTCATTGCTATCCCATTTGAATCTGTTCGTAGATTAATTCCAATCGCCCGAATATTTCCAGAGTTATAGGGCTTTAAAATTTGGCGCCCCCTTTAGAAAACAAGATTTGGTACGCGTAAAACGCACCAACGCGTAGAGTTCGCCTTTAGATAAAATATGCGTTGCGAGCAGTAGTAATTATTATGGCCTTTTGGTTAACAATTTGAAAAAATGTTATAGATATAGAAAAATTTTAGTGCATATTTTAAAATCATTTTTTTCGGGCTTTGGGTTAACAAAGTGGAAAAATCTTGTAGGTATAAAATATCTTAGAATTATTAGTAGAATTTGTGAGTGTTTTAATTATTTTTATAAGGGCAGTATTAAGGGGGGCTTTAAATTTTGGGGCCCTATAACTCGGGAAGTATACGGGCGATTGGATTTAAACTGCGAGCGGATTCAAATGGAATGCCAAATAATATGTATACCAAATTTGGTGTGAATCGCTCCGGTACCTTCAGTGGAGTAGAGGGCACAAATTTGGTCTTTCGAGCGACCACTAACATCCAAGTTATATATATTTTTGGATACAGAGCGACGAGACAAACACTATTTGTTAGCTCGCCGTACGTAGTACCGAAGAGGCTAAAGCATTCGGTCGTGTGTCTGTAGCATTCTCGGATCAAAAAATTTCATTAAGAAAAAGTGTTCGTCTCGTCGCCCTGATTCCGAAAATGTATATAACTTATATACTTGGATGTTAGTCGTCGCTCGCTCGTAAGACCAAATTTGTGCCCTCTACTCCTCTGAAGATACCGGAGCGATTCACTCCAAATTTGGTACACATATTATTTGGCATCCCATTTGAATCCGTTCGCAGTTTAAATCCAATCGCCCGTATACTTCCCGAGTTATAGGGGCCCAAAATTTGGAGCCCCCCTTAATACTGCCTTTATAAAAATAATTGAAACACTTAAAAATTCTACTAAAAATTCTAAGATATTTTTTGTCTACAAGATTTTTTCATTTTGTTAACCCAAAGCCCGAAAAAAATTATTAAATATTATAATTTTGAATTTCAAAATTTGAAAAAAATTTTTTTTTTTTTTAATATAATCTTAAATTAAATGTAAGACTTTTTAAATCTATAACATTTTTTCAATTAGTTAACCAAAAGGCCATAATTATTAAAAACTGCTCGCATCGCATATATTACTTATAAGGCGAGCTGGACGCATAGGTGCGTCGTACCTAAGCTTGTTAATTAAATTTTTGTTTCGAGAATGCTACAGACACACGATCGAATGCTTTAGCTTCTTCGGTACTTCGTACGGCGAGCTAAATACATGAATTATGAATTTTAATATATGCAATATATATATATATATATTTTTTTTTCTTAATATATCAAAAAATCTACAACAAATTTAAAGATCGTAATAATTAAAAATAATTTAATTATTAAATTTAAAATATTATAGCCAGCGAACTGGAGGGGGTATAGTACTACACTCTGCGCTGTTAGGCTTTATTCGGCGAGCTGAAGGCATAGGTGCCTGTACCTATAAACTTGTTTTACTGTGTAGCTGTTAGAAATGTGCTACTGCCAAAGGTAACGTAAGTTCTCAATATTGCAAAAATCTGTATTTGTTATAATTCAAACGTGATGAACTCGGAAAACAAAAATATGTTTATTTATAAAGCATTCGTACACAAATTTAGCAAATAGTACGCCACTGTCTGACATGGGAACTGCTGTAGCAATTTGCCGTGTCCGTTCTTAAATGAACCAGTTGTGAAATGAAGAGAAACACCGTTAAATACGACCAGCAGCAGCAGCAACAGAGGAGAAAGAACCTTCTATAACTTATACTCAAACACAACCGAACATAACTCTTAACTTTATATATGTATATACTTAGGTATATGTCAATTTGACATTGTCAAATAAAACAAAAGACAATATAGCAGTAAGTATTTGTTATTTGACGTGTATACAGTACAGTCAACTGTACTGTTAAACAATGCACAATCAAAGACACGGAAAATATTTTAAAATATGAAGTACGATGCAAAAATGTTTACGTTATGTATTAAATTATTGTGTTCACGCAAAAATCGACCTTTGAATGGAAATATTAAATTTAAAGGTCGTTGCATTCATTTCAAAAATGTCCTTAACAAAAAGTGGTTTGTCTCGTTGTCCTGAATCCAAAAATATATAACTTATATACTTGGATGTTAGTCGTTGCTCATAAGACCAAGAGATGGCAGCACACGCAGTTGGTTACCTCTCACGTAGGAACTGGTGCTGATATTCGTATAGGTGCACACAGCCAACCCGCGAATCTTTAGCTTTGCGCAGAAGCGATATCGTAACCGATGAGGTTTTACCGAGGTGCGATTATTGCTAGTTGAAAACTTTAACCAATACCCCGCCACGTGGACGTGAAATACCGTCCGCTAACGGCAATTTTTGAAGGTCTCTCCGGAGACTGCTTTACATAATACAAACATAGTTACCATTCCTGATACCCCGATATAATTACATATAATCTGTTAGTTTGATGTTCTGTTCAGGCAAAATTGTTGATTGATTTTATTTTCCCTGCCGCACAATATAAAATATCTTACGGTATTTGATTCCGAATATATGTAAATATAACTCGTCATATACTTGGTCGTGCAGTCAGACCTGAGATTGTGGCCGCATCTCCTCTGTTAGTACCGGATGTTTGGAATACGTTTACAATTTGAGTGCTCACTTTATACACTTTTATTTTGTATTAGGAGTTTTTTCAGAACTCAAAGGTCATAAAAATTATATTTTTGAAATATTTAATTACACAATTGGGTTGATTATCGCAGGTATTATGTATTTTTTTGATCGCCGTCTTCTTGAATAATATAAGTTCTATAACTAATAATTATACTTAGGTTTCCATGGTTATGCTATGGTTTACCATTGTTAATCACTACATATAATAAATATCTATTTTCAAACGCGTCTTTTAAATAAATGAGACGTTTTTGAAAAAAAATTAAACAACCGTTTAATAGTTGCTAGAAATTTTAATATCTTCAACTTTTTACAAAGTACCGAAGAAGCTAAAGCACTCGGTGGTGTGTCTGTAGCAATCTCAGATCAAAAAATTTCCTTAAGAAAAAGTGTTTGTCTCGTCGCCTTGAATCCAAAAATGTATATAACTTATATACTTGGATGTAAGTCGTCGCTCGTAAGACCAAATTTGTGCCCTCTACTCCTCTGAAGGTACCGGAGCGATTAACACCAAATTTGGTACACATATTATATGGCATCCCATTTGAATTTGCTCGCAGTTTAAATCCAATCACCCGTATACTTCCCGAGTTATAGGCCCCAAAATTTAGAGCCCCCCTTAATACTGCCCTAATAAAAATAATTAAAACACTCAAATATTTTACTAAAAATTCTAAGATATTTTATATCTACAAGATCTTTTCATATTGTTAACCTGAAGCTCGAAAAAAATTATTAAATATTATAATATAGAATTTTAAAATATGCAACTAAAATTCGCTTTTATCAAAAAAATTACAAAAAACTGTCAGGATTTTTATATCTATAACATTATTTCAAATTGTTAACCAAAAGGGCATAATAATTAAAAACCACTGCTCGGAACGCATATCTTATATAAAGGGAGCTCTACGCATTGGTGCGTTTTACGCGTACCAAATCATGTTCCTGTAACTCTTGCCGTTTCCTAGATATTCTACAATTAGCAAGACTGTTACTTCCATTTAAGAGTTTAAAGTTCCATAATGTTATCTTCCATATAGTTTTGGTTCTAAGAGCACATACAGACACACACACACGTTATCTCGCAAATAGTTAAATTCGATTCGATTACAATTCTGTCTTTTAATCATTTTCAAAAAAAGTAAACATAAAATTGAAGTCGTTACAAATCGACCTAGAAGTTAATTATAAGACAGAAGGCATATGGGCACTAGACTGTAGAAGCACTTCCGTTCTAGGATTACTTTTCTACTAAATTTTTAGAATATATAAAATTCTAGTATACGAAATTGAAACTTTAAAACCATAATCGTAATATTACGATGAGAACCACACATTTGAATTATGTATAAATTTCTTTGCTTCTCATAGTTACCATTTCCCTTATCCGCATTTAATATATAATCTACAATTATAAATTCGGCTATTACTGTTAATATACATACACCTTTCCAAAGCAAGAGCTCTTCTATTTGCCTCCGCTGCTATACTTTTTATGTACAAGTCGCGCTTTCTCGCATATCAGACTCCCGCGTCAGCTAGCGGTCAGTCGTTCGAATACAGTTCCAGAAGAAACAACGGCAAATCACTGTTAACACAACACAGCTGATCTTGTAGATTTTTCAGAACAGCATCTGTCCTCATCTGCGTCATTAGCAACATCTTAAACGCTTTCAAAACAATAGCGTGACGTCGACGGTTAACAGTTAACATTTGCTACATTAGAGTTCTGTGTGCAGTTTGTGTTCTCGCAATTGTTTTGTGGCTTGAATTTTGTGTAATATTTGTGGAAAATGATTGTGACATTTGTGATGTTTTGAGTGCACTATGAATAAGCTGATAGCGCGCACTTTCTGTGATGAGCAATATAAAGGATTATCGATGGCCCCCGATCTTATTCCGTCGCAGGTAACCATTATTTTTCGAAGCAGGCGGTTTATAATTCACTCGACTTTCTTGTATTTATTATAATGCTTTATTTTGTTTTAAATTCATCCTACGATTCCAATGAGACAAAATTAATATGTATTGTAACTAGGGATAGGTTTTCAATGGCGATTTTTCAGTAAATGGTACATTTTTCGGAAAAGACTATTAATTAGAAGTTGCTAGATATTTTAATATCTTCAACTTTTATAGAAAACACTTTTTTCTAACTCGTGTTGCTTTAGAGATATTCAAATAGTAGAAGGAGTATAATTAAAACCTTTACTTCCGGTTAAGATATTCTTTCAAAAATAAATAGTGCACATTCAGATTATATACAAATCTTAAGTTTAAAGTTACAAAATTATCTATAAATATATAAATATTTATATGTATATTTAAATCTATTTCACAAATGAGTTCATTTGCTTTGATCTTTAGTCCTATAATTCTGGAAGAAGAGCTTTTACATAAATTGGTACTCATATATCATATATATATATATATATATATATATATATATATATATATATATATATATATATATATATATATATATAAATATATATATATATATATATATATATATATATATATATATATATATATATATATATATATATATATATATATATATATATATATATTGGAAGCAAAAAGATGAATAAATTGCAGGCGATATTTTCCTGTGGAAATTCCACATTCTCCACAAACATTCGACAAATTTGGATGTATGTCGCACGCTTGCTCGATCAGACGTATGACATGAGTGTGGTTTGATCTCCTCTGAAGCTACTGCGGCGATTTTAACCAAATTTTATATATATATATATATATATATATATATATATATATATACTTAATGTACATTTATATAAGTATTGAACATATTTTTGAAATTGATATAATGCTATATTTAACCCTTGGGGTCCGTAGGACCCCAGCCTATTTATAATCGAATTAATTGTTTAACTCAGCTCTAAATGGAACCTATCACACCCTCTACCTCTAAATTGTTTTTAATATATACGAATACTCAATAAAACTCAAAAACCTTTTTTCGGCATTTTATTTTAATAAGTTTAAATTAAAATTACACTTTAATTCTATGTAACCTTTCAGAAAATTAATTCAGGTGTATGCAGAAACATTTTCATAACCAGGTATTGTGTAGACTGTCGGAACAATTCACAGTTTTCCACACTGGGGTCTAATGCACCCCCTGTGACAGTTATGTTATTTATTGAAGATGTTTAACTCGAATTTTCTATATCTCGAAGTTTTTTTATCGCACGTTCGGGGTTTGGCTAATAGAAATTTGACTGTATATACATTTTTGGAATTGTAATTTTTGTGCCTGCATTATTTGATTCCGAAAATGTTACATACGACCGAACACTATAACTCTTTTTGTACATATACTGCATGATGAGCTAAAAACACATGCAATCAGTATATTTATATTTCGTCAGTCTAGAACAAAAGCAAAGAAAAATATAGTGCAAATTAGAATTGTGTTGTGTTTATAATAAACCTTGAACCAAACGAGAATTGGGACACCGACTAAATATTCGGATGTTGCGAGTTCAAGTTTCTTAAATTTCATATGGTATTGCTTATATAGTATTTTCTTTCTACAAATCTTACTCAACAACAAGTTTACGTATAGTTTTAGTGAAATTTACCTATATTTGAAATAAATTATTTACCGTTTTAGAATGATAGTTTATAAGGTAGATTACAATAACAACATTTACAGTTAGATGACATTCCTATAGATTCTATTGAAATATCTATAGATATTTCAATAGAATTAGAATTATTATTTAGTTGTTTTGGTTCTTCTTACTTTTTATTTTCTTGAACGTAATGTAAAAGAAAATAATTACAAAAAAAAAACATCCTAGAAATCTCTTCATCCATATTGACTATTTTCTCAATCATGCCTGCGTGTGTCTGTACATACAATTATATCATAAACCATATAACATTTTTTCGTTGTTAACCAAAAGGCCATATTAATTAAATACCGCTGCTCACATTGTATATATTACTTATAAGGCGAGCTGGACGCATAGGTGCGTTGCACCTGAGCTTGTTATTCAAATACACGATTTGAGCGATATTGATTATTATCGTTCGAAGATAAAATAAGCAAACTTTAAATATTGTATTGGAAAAGTTTTAAGAAATTGTGGAATTTCTGTAAAGTGAAATACATAAATGTTCATTCGTGACGCTATTTTTTTCCTTTTTTAATTTAGACTATACAATTTACTAAAAAATTGCTTTGAAATTAGTGAATTTATATGTTGCGTTCATGGTTACCAAATTTACTAAATGGTTTCAAGATAATTGCAATATCGTGTATTGAAGATTTCTTAAAAATTATGTGTAATTATTTAGTGATTGCGATACACATTATAAATTTAATAACTTATCTTATGATTTATAAAATTAATATGTATGGTATAGAAACGAAAGCATAAGAAAAGCTAAGATATTTCTAATATAAATCTACGGTAAATAAAATAACAATGATCATAATATGGCAGTTCTGGTCTAAATATTTTCTAACACACGACTAACAATAAACGCCACAGATTTTGAAGATTACAAATGCACGTATCTAAATGATGAGATTTATCTTAGAAAAAATAAATATTTCAATGTTAAAACTATAATTTACATTCCAAGAATATGTATAGAAATTAATGTAATTTAAACTTTCGAATATTTAACGAAAAAGTTGCTTTGTTTTAAGAGAGTGGTTTGAACCAATTTCACAAAAACACAAATTTGATTTTAATAGTTGAGTGCGTCTATTCGCAATCGAGAATATCGTTGGTAGCTCTGTTACCCGTAAGATGGCCACTGGAAAAGGCGCTGACATCTAACGTTGGTTATATTTGATGCGAGTGTTTATTATGTTATTATAGACATGCCAATTTATTTACTACACATTCCGGCATAAAACAATATGAAATCTTTTGATTCGTGTAGATTAAAGCACATTTTAAATTGATTCATGGCTTCTATTCGGAGCGAACTTTTCGTGTTTGAATATTTCTCCGCTAGATAGGGAGCAATTAATCTAGATCGCGATAAAAACCGATTTAACAATTGTATTTTTAATGTGTTTGACAAACTTATTAATACATTTCATTGCTACGTTCACATAGAAACTTGATCATTCTTATTAAAGCCCATTTTACACAGGCCTATTTACTGTGAACTGTGACTTAATTATTGTGGATTGTAAGAATTTTCACCACAAAACCGGCAATGCATGTTTATTTTATTCATTTTTATCTTATCTTCAATATCACTAGAACGGCTGCACTTATGGAAAAATAGTTAAGTTCATAATTAAAGATATTAATATTTTGCACAACTTTTGTTTGAAAAGTTTCTACAAAAAATGTACCAGTTACGAGAAAACTGCTACGGAAAATCTTAAATATCTTATGTATGTTGCCATATATACACATGTATACAGATTTTATTTAACAAATCGTATGAACTATGCTTAGCAATATTTTGACAGGGAAGTAAAATAAACAGAAATAATTCATATTTGTCATTTTCCACCGGATAACACTAATAGATCGATTGAAAACGTGTTTCAAGCGTATTGGTTATTGCAGATTAATTTTGAATAACAGTACATATTGAATATTATATTTGAATATATTGATAAGGTGAATATTAAAGAAACAATCTATATATTTCATATTGAAGAAACAGTATTTGATAAAGTAGTAAAATTATAAGCTAAATGGTGCAATTTCATAGTATTACTGTGAAGTATTGGTTGGTTTGACAGTTTATTTAGGATATATTTCTATAGTAAAAACTACGTATCAGAATGTCGAGTGCAGGCCACTCACAATTTATTATTTTTACCTCTAACTTATCCCGTTATTAGTTAAAACATGTTTTTCTTAAGGACAAAAAATTAAAACCAAGTTATTTAAAATATAATTAAGAAAAAACGATCGATGCATAATTGCATAAAAAATGCCTGGTACAAATATAAATCCATTTAAATACACAGTTTCAGAGATAAAAAAAGAACTTCAAGAATTGGTGCTTTTTTATAGTTTTTATTTTATTTTTATCTCCAGACGGCTTTACTTCGAACTAGACGATACGTATAATGGTACTTATTTGTTTCCAATCTTGACAACCATGGTTAAAGAGTTAAAAAATGCATTTAATTTTGTCGTATATGCAAAGAATATATTAAAATGTATTTTACATATAAATAGCTATTAGCATATCGTTTATTATAATAATAATGAAGGAAACGCAGTAAGAGTTACTTCACTTCCGGTTTACGAGATATTTCCAAATAAATCGCAAGTAATTTATGCATTTCATAGATACTACCAGAATTTCACAAGGCATGCAATTTTAAAGTAATTACATTCGTAGGCAATTTACAAATAACAAATAATTTATGATTTTATGACATATACGACGTCTATTCATAAAATACCCGAACACTTAAACAAGTTGCACTCAAATAACAATATCACGAACACTAAACGAGATATATCAACAATCCAAGAACATGTGGTTACAGGGGAGGTTATGCGCAACGCAATGCTCCGTAAAATTAATAATACAGTTTGGTTATTTTCTGAACAGACGTACGTAAATTATGTATACTATATATAATTCCTAATAAACAATTCAAATTGTATTGGAATTCAAAAATATTGCACGTTATTGTGGTTCAGTTATAAATAACTCACGTATTATGAAATATTGTAAAAAGAAAATTTGTTTTTTGAATAAAACTTCGTACTGTTTTTAAGATATTGAAGAGTTAGTTGTTATTTCCGGTTCAAGTATTCTTAAAGATTGGATTGGAAATATACAAAATCTTAATTTAAAACAATATATTTTCAAGTTAAGGATTGTTCACAGCGAAACATTTAGTAATTAAGCTTAGAAAATTACAAATAATAATCTAGTTTGTATTATGAAAAACCAATGTTCACATTCCAAGCAACACAATTTACGATAAATTTTGTTGCTGTGAACGTTATACAACAAACTGGAATTATTACTTATAATTTCTAAGCTTAATTACTAATTCTTTAACTGTGAACAATCCTTTATACAGTAGTTTACACACACAGACGACATTGAGAAAATAGTTAAAATTGCTTAAGGGCCCTCAAAACGTATATTTCCATTAAAATGTTTATGTCGATTTTTCTTTGTGTTTCCTTCCTTTATACAAGGAGTAAGGAAGTAAAAAATCCCACCAAATTGATAATAAAACGAGCTAAAGGCTTGTTATAATAATAACAGATATTTAAGAACATTAAAATTCTATTAAAAATGGTATGTAGTTTTTCTTGAAGATCCATCAGGTCGAATTAGCTTGCAATCTATGCATCACATAATTTGCATCATTATAAATGGCTATAATAACGCAAGCGTACAACACTTTTCTCTCAGCAAGATAAATCGGCATAATCAATGTACATATTTAATTAAATCGCATCACTGCACTGCATGCGCGTATGTAACAAGTTCGCGCTGGTCTGAGTGAGTGAGTCGCTCATCCGGTATCTGCAATCGCACAGCAGAATGTTGATTGTCACGCTTAACCACATACTGCAGGTATACCCTATCTTCCTTACTCTGTGTCTGTGCGGTGCGTAGAGTCCCGTTATACAGGTAGTTGTAGTTCTCTGCTGCCATCAGGAAGTCATCATCGTTCGTATATGCCCGGACGGAGATACAAGTTCGCCGCATTTACTGATGCTGGCTCGTGCAACTGGTCTGTTCCACCATGTATTCGCACTACGACCTGTTTTTAGCTCGCCGTACCCAAGAAGCTAAAGCAACAAAAACTGTTTTTCTCGTCGCCCTGAATCCAAAAATGTATATAACTTATATACTTGGATGTTAATCGTCGCTCGTAAGACCAAATTTCTCCCCTCTACTCCTCTGAAGGTACCGGAGCGATTCACACCAAATTTGGTACACATATTATTTAGTATCCCATTTGAATCCGCTCGCAGTTTAAATCTAATCGCCCCTATACTTCTCGAGTTATAAGGCCCCAAAATTTGGAGCCCCCCTTAATACTGCCCTTATAAAAATAATTAAAACACTCAAAAATTCTACTAAAAATTCTAAGATATTTTATGTCTACAAGATTTTTTCATATTGTTAACTCAAAGCCCGAAAAAAATTATTAAATATTATAATTTTGAATTTTAAATTATGCACTAAAATTAGGCATTTTTGATATTGATATTGCCTCCATTTTACGCGCGATATGTTCTTTAATTTAATACTTTAATATGCCATACTAGCTTTAGATAAGCATTATGGTCGCATAAACAACGTACTTCGATGCGTAGTTGCGTAAACATGTCTATTTTTCTATTATGGTCGGTCGAAGGTTTTATTTTTTATCGCCGAGTAAGAAAATTAAAAAAACAAGCTTAGATACAACGCACCTATGCGTCCAACTCACCTTATAAGTAATATATGCAATGCGAGTAACGGTTTATAATTATTTTAATTAATGTTATAGATATAAAAAGACTTACAATTTTATTAGATTTTGTTTTAAATAAGAAACATTTTGATGCATATTATAAAATTATTAATTATGATATTTAATATTTTTTTATGGCCTTTGGGTTAACAATATGAAAAAATCTTGTAGATATAAAATATCTTAGAATTATTAGTAGAATTTTTGAGTGTTTAAATTGTTTTTATAAGGGCAGTATTAAGGAGGGTTCATAATTTTAGGGCCCTATAACTCGGGAAGTATACGAGCGATTGGATTTAAACTGCAAGTGGATTCAAATAGGATACCAAATAGTATGTGTACCAAATTTGGTGTAAATCGCTCCGGTACCTTCAGAGGAGTAGAGGGCACAAATTTGGTCTTACATCCAAGTATATTAGTTATATATATTTTTGGATTCAAGACGACGAGACGCTTTGTGTTAATGAATTTTTTTGTTCCGAGAATGCTACAGACACACGACCGATTGCTTTAGCTTCTTCGGTACTTCGTACGGCGGTTTTACGAGCGACGACTTTTCTCAAGAAACATTGAGAAATAGAGACTATAGGCTTAGACATTTTCTATTCTTTTTGTCAGCATCAGAGGTTGTTGTAGTTGTTTTGTGCAATTGTAAATGTTGTTGAAGTTGCATTCCATGCACAACAGCTCTACTCTCTCTACTCTTCAACGCCTTTTTTGATCACGTTTTTATTTGTTTTGTTTTCTACTTGGCCACTACGTGTTACATGTCATTTTATTATTTATACTTTTACACAGTGCTATTTTATTTGAAATGTTATTGTTTTGTTAATGTTAAGCAACGTGATGTCGTTAATTGAGTGTTGAAAGTTTATTCAAATGGCTAAATAAGAATTGAGGTTTTTGTTGTATGTTATAAAGACATTAAACATAGTTTTTTTCTACCGTTATTATTTGCTTCAGGCAGTTCAAAATACATTACAATGACGTTAGATTATACGCTATCTTAATGTGTTTTGTGTCAATTTATCAAAAATTATATATGTGTCATTATATTGGATGTTAGTTTTTGTTTCGTCTCCCTGAATCCAAATATATATATAACTTATATACTTGGATGTTAGTCGTCGCTCGTAAGACCAAATTTGTGCCCTCTACTTCTCTGAAGGTACCGGAGCGATTCACACCAAATTTGGTACACATATTATTTGGCATCCCATTTGAATCCACTCGCAGTTTAATTCCAATCGCATGTATACTTCCCAAGTTATAGGGCCCCAAAATTTAGATCGCATACCTTAACTAAAGGCGAACTATACGCATTGGTGCGTTTTACGCGTACCAAATCTTGTTTATCTTATTATTTTAAATAGTTATCAACTTGAATTGGAACTGAAGATGCTCAAATACTTCAGTTGAATAAGATGTTGAAATCATTTATTTATTTATAACAGCTGTTCGTGTCGAATTAAATTCTTGATATTTTATGTGTACCAAACATGTGTTATTAATAAATTAAGTCTTAATGATGAATCTCTAATTGTAGGAAATGAAATTATCTGTGTATAAAATGGAAACTTGTTGAATACTTTTTAAAATAGTTCATATTTTATTACAAGTCTTACATCAGCTACAAGGAAGCTATAATATACAAGTTTATTGATAAATTACATCAGTTTTACCAGGAAAAATATTTTAAGGAAACAATTTATGCAATCAAATTTGTCGTAAATTATTGCATAATTGCAATGGGTCAACGAATATATTTTCGCTAATTAATTGAAATATAACCATTTTTATATATTTATATAATAAATTATATCAGTAAATGTGTGCAATTCTATGTACTTTAAGTAAATTAATCCCTGAGGTGCAGAAATGGATTGACTGAAAGTTTGTGTTCTAGTTTTGAAGGCGGAAATAGAAATAGTCGATCATAAAAAGTTTCTCAATCATTTTTATTAGCTCGCCGTACGTAGTACCGAAGAAGCTAAAGCATTCGGTCGTGTGTCTGTAGCATTCTCGGATCAAAAAATTTCATTAAGAAAAAGTGTTCGTCTCGTCGTCCTGATTCCGAAAATGTATATAACTTATATACTTGGATGTTAGTCGTCGCTCGCTCGGTCGGTCGCTCGTAAGACCAAATTTGTGCCCTCTACTCCTCTGAAGGTACCGGAGCGATTCACTCCAAATTTGGTACACATATTATTTGGCATCCGATTTGAATCCGCTCGCAGTTTAAATCCAATCGTCCGAATAGTTCCCGAGATATAGGGCCCCAAAATTTGGAGCCTCCCTTAATACTGCCCTTATAAAAATAATTGAAACACTTAAAAATTCTACTAAAAATTCTAAGATATTTTTTGTCGACAAGATTTTTTCATTTTGTTAACCCAAAGCCCGAAAAAAATTATTAAATATTATAATTTTGAATTTTAAAATATGCACTAAATTATTTTTTTATCAATATAATCTAAATTTGGTACACATATTATTTGGCATCCCATTTGAATCCGCTCGCAGTATAAATCCAATCGCCCGTATACTTCCCGAGTTATAGGCCCCAAAAATTTAGAGCCCCCCTTATAACTGCCCTTATAAAAATAATTAAAACACTTAAAAATTCTACTAAAATTTCTAAGATATTTTATATCTATAAGATTTTTTCATTTTGTTAATCCAAAGCCCGAAAAAAATTATTAAATATTATAATTTTGAATTTTAAAGTAGGATCTAAAATTTTTTTTTATCAATATAATCTAAAATTAAATGTAAGACTTTTTACACCTATAACATATTTTCAAATTGTTAACCAAAAGGCCATAATAATTAAAAAGCACTGCTCGCAACGCATATTTTACCTAAGGGCGAGCTCTGCGCGTTGGTGCGTTTTACGCGTACCAAATCTTGTTGAAAATTCTATTATATTTTATATTAACGATTTTTCTTCACATTGTAAACCCAAAGGCAATAAAAAAATATTAAATATAACAATTATGAATATTAAAATACGAAATTATTTTGTTTTAAATATATAAAAAAAAAGAAATTAGCAAAAAATTGTAAGATTTATTACTTCTATGAAATTTTTCAGATTGGGAACCCGAAGGCCAATATAATTAAAAATAATTATTTGTAAATTTAAAATATTATTCGAGTAGGAATCTGTACGGATAATTTGGTACATTCTGCGAAGTTTACATTTATTCGGCAAGCTGAAAGCATTGGTGCCTGTATCAAAGCTTGTTTATTCTCTCTTTTGAGTATACATAGTTTTGCTCTTCGCTGTTTTGGATTATCTGTTCTACGATTCCCTCTTTTACGTGAATACCGAAAATATTTATAATTCTTAATAGTTTTTGCTTATTAGCGAGCTGTAGACATTGGTGCCTGAATCTATGCTTGTTTTACAAAAAATCCATTCGTATAACGTATATTTACTATACATATAAATTAATCTTGCAAATTCTACCATTTAGTTTGCAAAAGACATTAATAAAGTATGTCAATAGTTAAAGTAGTCAAAAGTGATACAATAGTTATTAATATGAATTATTTTCTATCTGATTACAGGGTTCCGATCCACGTATCGCAACATGTCGAGGCAAACTACAAACAAAACGTTCGAAACTCAACCAGGAGATAAACAAAGAACTGCGACTGCGCGCCGGCGCCGAGAATCTCTTCAAAGCCACCAACAACCGGAAGTTACGTGAAACTGTCGCATTGGAATTGAGTTTCGTCAATTCGAATCTGCAATTGTTAAAAGAGCAACTCGCTGAACTGAACAGCTCCGTCGAGTTATACCAAAATGATAGTTCGGAAGCAATGATGCCAATGATACCACTAGGACTGAAAGAAACAAAAGAAATCGATTTTCGGGAGCCGTTCAAAGATTTCATTTTGGAACATTATAGTGAAGATGCCAACCAGTATACGGACGCTATCACAGATTTTATGGACTTGCGACAGGTAATTTTACGATTTGAATTAATACCAATAGGGTTCGTCGTATTCAAGTGTCTGTAAAATTCTCGGAATAAAAAAATGTTGTACAGAAAAGCTATAGTCGGATTACATTGAAAAAAAATCATATTAAAGGAATTGAAATAATCATAATTCTTTCTTTTATTCATTACTTACAAATTTTATGTATTTTCTGACCAAAATAACACTTATATAACTTTGGTTCTTACTACTTTAATATTTCTAAGATCATTCACTGATTTTTACCTCATTTTTAATAGATTTGTTTATTTTTTTAGGCAATGAGAACGCCCCTGCGAGACAATTCCGGTGTATCCCTTTTATTTCGATATTATAATCAGTTATATTTTGTCGAAAGAAGATTTTTCCCGCCCGATCGATCGCTTGGAATATATTTCGAATGGTTTGATTCGCTTACAGGTATGTCTAACAACCTCACGGATTCTGCAATGTGAATGCTGTTATTTTTTTTTTGTTTATTCTACTTGTATTTCTTTGTTCTAGGAGTACCGTCATGTCAAAGGACGGTAGCTTTTGAAAAAGCTTGTGTTCTATTCAATATTGGAGCCGTATACACACAGATAGGTACAAAACAAGATCGCCTGACGACAAAAGGGTTAGATTCGGCGGTAGATAGTTTTTTGAGAGCAGCTGGCACGTTTAGGTATATTCACGAAAACTTTACAAATGCACCCTCGATGGATTTGGGACCGGAGATGCTTGAAATGCTTGTACAACTAATGCTGGTAAGTTTTTTTTTAATCCTAGTATGTATGTAATTCATATCATTTTGGGGTCTGTATATTAAAAACTATGACCCGTATTTATAAATATTAACTCAAAATCGATTTTATAAAAAATTGGTAGTAAAACATTGCACAATAACAGTGAGAAAAAGTTAGAGTTGTTTCGATTTTCTTATATTTGCATTATCCATTGCCATATTTTGTTTTAAATTCATGCTAGAATGCCGTGTAACAATATCAGTATGTGTGGGAAACGTAAATGTTACATGCCTATTTTCAAGGCGATTTTTTAATAAATGGTATATTTTTCGAAAAAACTCTTTCAACAGAAGTTGCTAGAAATTGTAATATCTTCAACTTTTATAAGAATTATTTATTTCTCACACCCAAACAGACGTCAGTCCGAATAGTCAAAAAATTTATTTACGTTAAAATTTCGTGTTCGATAATTTTATATATATATTCATATAAAAAACTAAAAATTATACTATTTTTGAATTTCGTAATAGGATAACAAAATATCATTAAATCGATGCAAAAAAATACATAGTTAACTTTCGGCTTACGAAAGAGTACAGTTTTAATATGTTGTTCGTTATACGTTCTTTTTCGTTATATTTTGTTGACTATATACTCTTGTTATTAACCAGCAATGATTTATTTCTGAAAAATTTTGTTTCAACATAAATTAAATGAAGCACCTCCACCAAATTATATAAATTCAGTATCAAAATAAAACTCGCATTGTAAATCGAAAGTAGACACACTTTCTCGTTATTAATGCCTCTGAGATATCCTAAGCAATATTAGGATAAATGAATTTTTTCTTTAGTTATTAATAGCATTAAATTGTTATAGTGTAGTTTTCATTTTTATGTATATTTTGTTTTAAATAAATATATTTCAGTTTTCGTAGGACAGCGTGATTATAAAATAACCACATTCTTCAAAATTCAACCAATTGAAAACAAGATATTTTGTTTGTTGTGAATTTTTTCATGTTTCCTAGCGAAACGAAATTTTGTATTGTTAATGAGATTAATGAAATAGAATAAGAATTTTAATATGCAACAATTTTCTAAAATTGAAAGTCGTGTTTTTAGTATTTCTTCTCGTTAAAACATACTTATTTTTTAAAGAGTTTAAGTTGAGAAATAGGATAGTTTTTATTTATTCTACTTATAGTATTTTCAAAATGACTGGTTCAATATTAAGTGCATATATTTGCATACTAGGATTACTGAATAGTTTTTGAATAGCTGTTCTTCATTTACAGGCACAAGCAAGAGAATGTCTTTTTGAAAAATTGGAACTACAATCACGTGATAAGCGAACCATGGATGTATGCTTAGATCTTGCCCAGGAATCTGCTCATCTATCTGAAGTCTACGCAAATGTTCACGATTTAATAGGTATATTTTATGAATAACCATTTTTTAAATTACATTTCGCAGCTCTGTGTCTTTACCTAATTATATTTTTTTATAGGACGAGAACCTGTGCGTGACTACGTTCCCTATTCCTGGGTATCCCTAGTTAACGTGAAACGTGAACATTATACCGGACTAGCCCACAGGCACTGCGCGTGCGCCCTTGTCGACACGGGGACGGGGTCAACCACGTCTTCACCACGACCCTTACACACATCGGCCGATGCGGGCGGAATATCAGCGGATATGCGGCCACCCACTGATGAATATGAGAGAAAATTGTTAGGTCGAGCACATCTTCGGGAGTCTCTAGTCCATCACGAAGAAGCTCAACGACTAGTGCGAATGTGTCGAGAGCTCAAAGGGAAACGGTCACTTACCTTTGTCCTTCAGGATGCTCACCAAGACGCAATAGACGCGTACGCCATGGCAGAGAAGGAGGATGATTTTAGGGAATTGTTGGATGCTCCTCATATACAAAGTAAGAATTAATTCTAATCATCTCTTATATAATGTAGATGAAAGTTAAAATTATTTGGCTGTGGGTATTTTCGGAAAAACAGAACATAAAAATATAAGGATTTCTGAATTTAATGCCGTGCACTAGGCGAGGTACGAGTGTATACTCATACATACATTGTTTTAGCATCAACAAAATTCCAATTGAGTTTAACATCGCCCGATTTTGCGCAGTATCGTGTAGCAGATTTGTTCCGTGGTTTAGGGCCAATTGCAATTTTCTCAGCGAAACGACATTGGTCCGCCCCACGGCTGGTGCAATTACACAGGGGCCGAACCATTGAAGGATTCGGGTTTTCGGTGAGGGGTGATGCCCCGGTTATTGTGGCAGCAGTTGATCACAACTCATTAGCAGATGTAAGTATTTAGAAATTACAATACCATGCACACAGTTCATGTTAAATAATTTGTTTGAATGTTTTTTTTTTTTTTTATAGTTTGGTGGTGTGAAAGAAGGTGATTTTATCGTATCTATTTGTGAACGAGATGTCAAATGGGCACCGCATGAAGAAGTAGTTACATTAATAAAAAACGCCGGCGATTCGCTCAGTATGAAACTTGTTACCCCAATGGACAGGAATTATTTGCGAGTAAGTAATTCCCAAAATTCTATTATACATATATATATATATATATATATATATATATATATATATATATATATATATGTATGTGTGTGAATATATGAATAAATGTGTAGAACACTTTAGTTCATTCATTGGTTATAACAGGTTTTCATTTTAATCAAAACACACATTTTAAAAATATGTTCCACAAATAGATTATATTATAATTGAAGACTGGGAGCAATATTTATTTTATTAAATTAATTTCTTTTGTAGCCTGTCAAATCCAGCAACAATAACAAAGGTTCCGTATCGACAAATAGCAGCAGTTCTGGAGTATCCAGTGGCCTTCCTAGTCCAGCCGGGTCCATGACACAACATAAGAAACTCACATGGAATCCGTTTAAGAGACATTCGAGTGTATCAAGAGATGAAAAAGACTTCTACGAGAATGTAATTTTACGATGAAAGAAGTCACGTGATTATTTATATCAAATAAATTGTTCCATATTGTTTAATGTGTATATCTATGTAATAATATATTTTACTAAAAATATATAAAATTGTATCTATATTTATGGAATGTATATTGACATATTGTAAATAGATATTGTGAATAAATATTAAAATATTATATTATTAATTAAAACTTTCGAATTTTCTGAGTTCATTCATTGAATACACGTTTAAAAAGTAACCGAAGATCGATTTTTTTGTGATATAAATTTGTTTAGTCCATTGAACTAATATTCTCTAAAACGAAAGTTGGAAAAGAAAAACAAAAATATAAACTGAAAAACACATTTACTTACCTTGTGTATTAAATCTAATCTGTGCTATAAATAACTTATTACGGCAAAGGTATTATAAAAAATAACATATTTGCGCGCAAGATAAAAATTTATTTCAACAAACATATGACTTTTTCATTATAAATTACATAAAAATCTTGGCGCAGTGATTTTTTATTAAAATGGTAATATTGATTTATAATTATTATTTTTTTGCAATTTTTCTCATCGAATTTTTACATTTTTTTGTGTTTGTACTCAATTATGACTTTACAGAGAAACAGGACCTGCTAGGCTAAAACATAACAAACGTTTTTACAAATACGCCGCATAGTTTATAGCGAAGTTGCCCAAACGAAACAAAAATGGCGATAATAAAAATAAAAAAAGAAAAGATATTTCGATCAAAATAAACGGCCTATAGGTAATATAAATTACTTAAATCTATTAACAATTGCTGTAAAAACGTCCAAATATAATAATATATAAACAGTGGTTTTTTTTTTCAAGTATTTTTTTTAATGCTTTTAAACAAAGTTGGAAAAAAATATACCCTTTTTGTTTGTAAATGTACACAAGTTTAAGCATCACTGAAAAATTATAAAAAGCCCAACTTAAAATGTTGTTTACAACATATAATTGAATTTATTTATTGAAGTTTTTCCCTAAATATCTCATAAACGAGGAATTAAAAATAAAAAAGAAAAACGACTATAAATAATTAAAATTATTTGTATATAAAAAAAAACATTATAAAATTAAGTTAGGGCCTTTAATCGGTTAGCAACGAATGGAGGTACAGTAGTACCCCTAATTCATTGACAACGAGATTTCACATACATATTTAGATTAATAATATCAACAAAAAAAAAAAACAATAAATCAATAATCGGGGAAGGCCTAAAACGACCAGAACAAAACTCAGTTTGTATTCAACACAAAAAAATATAATATATATATAAAAAAAAACACATTCACAAATGGAACAGAATAGTAAATATAGCGATAATAATAGTTTAATTTGCTTAATTAATAAACGTAGTCTGTAGTCAATACTACGCACCGAAAATGGCATCAGAAAAAGTGAAAAGTCACTTCCGGTGCCCTGTATTGCTCTACCGTGTACCTGACAAACATGATGATGAAAATTAAATGACAATTCAAAAAAAAAAAAAAGATTACTTATACTAGTACAATGCCCGAAAATTGTAAACACAAAAATATTAACCTAACTTTATTAAATATTTCCCTGAATCTGTATTTTTCTTTTATTTATTTTTCTTAGTTTTTTTTTTTTTCGAGAAAAATGTCACTGGAAATATAAACATTTCATCATCATATTATTATTATTATTAATTATTATTTTTATCACATTATTTCAGAATTAATAATTATTTACAAGTCTAACACACGTTATTTTCATTTTACGATTATCAATATATATATACTTATATACACAAATGATTAGTAAAAATTTGGAATAGAAGACAGATAAAATCGTGCTTCATTTAGGGACTAAATTGAAGACGAGGAATTATCAGAGAAAATCGTAAGCGTATGAGAGGATGGTAACTTGCATGAATAACCGTATGCATATTTATCTGTCTTCTTCCATTTCCTTTATTTTTTTTTTTGTTTTTTGTTTTTGAGTTTTGTATTCGACAAATCGACATGCAGTTTCAAGGAAGCGCGCACCAAAAGCAACGTTTTTGAGTCTTTGTCTTATTTGGGTGGGGGGGGGGCTTATGGTTACAGGATCAAGAATTGCGGTATCCATGGACAATATTCACTAATTGTCAATTTGCACCAACATCAGTTATTATACAAAAAAATGCAAGGATTATGTAATACTTGTGCTACGAAAATTACATATATATGTATAAATATTACACACTTGTGCAACAAAAATTACACACTTGTGAAATATTACATATTTTGTAATGCTTACGTCTTCAGTCTAAGACAATATTAATTTCAAATGGAACTATTACTTAAATTGATGTTTGGTGATAAGTGAAATTGATGCAAATTAATAATATTCTTGATTTATGATGTAGTCGATTCTTGGAAGGAGGGACGAAATGATTTGCGCTAACCTTGTATTAATTATCCATATTTCGACAAAATGTACTTCTATCCTAAAACAATCAATACTTGTCGATAATTGTGTAATAATTATGACGAAGTCAAATTCTAGCCAGTATAAGAATGATAAAATCAGAAAAAAAAAAAAATAGCGTTATTATTAATTTAAAAATAGACGATTATGCTATATACATGTATGAATAATCTTTCTTTGGACTCGAATTATTCTACATAAAATAAGAGACGAATTCGTCAATAAGACTGTGTTTATGAAATAATAATTACACATCTATGTATTTGTAATACTTATTACATATCTATGAATGCTTATTAACACCGTTTGACACTGTTCTACGTATTTGCAGATTGAATTAAATAAAATGAACTATGATTTAATTATAATTAGTATTAATTGTTACTTAAGGATTGTTCACAGCGAAACAATCAGTAATTAGACTTAGAAAATTACAATAAACAATCTAGTTTGTATTATGGCAAGCAATGCTAGCATTCCAAGCAACAAAATTAACACAATGTTTGATAAATTTTGTTGCTTGGAATGTTAGCATTGCTTGTCATAATACAAACTAGATTATTATTTGTAATTTTCTAAGCTTAATTACTAATTGCTTCGCTGTGAACAATCCTTTATATTATTGGTTTTACAACTATAACTTATTCACGATTGAGATAAATTACTCGCTAATTTAGCGGAGAAAAATTCACACACACAAGCCGTACCGAATAAAATCCACGTACGTAATTTGAAATATGTAAACAAAATGGTGGAAATAATTTGCGTACCGTGTAATGGCCGCCTTATAATATTCTCAATTGCGAATATAAAACTAATCAGAAATGAATTATGTGTACAAAATAACTTTCATAAAGAAATAAGTCACTGGTCAAGCAGAAGCACTTTTAGTCCTACTGTTCGATATGTGCATGCGTCTGTATATTCTTGGATCCAATACAATTTTGGAAATAGGACGAGATGTATATATCCTGCTCAACACTTTAACAGTGGTTTTCAACCGCCAGTGCGCGCAGAAATTTCCTCCCGATCATTGAAAAACTAATTGCCAGAATACAAAATACGAAATTTTATTTTCACCGATCCGTAGTTGTAAAAAGGCTGAAAACCACTGTTCTACACTATGCAACTTTATAATATATTTTGCATCATATAAATTTGTCATGAATCATTGGACAGTGTCAAAGAAGCATTACACAGCTATGTAATATGTATTGTTACATACTTCCGTAATAATTATTACACATTTAATAGTGTAGCCATAATCAAGGTATAGTACATATGGGATGAAATGGTGTATAATGGATATAAAAATGCGCTATCCTTGTTTTAAATTCATATCGGACACGAATTACTCTACCTAAACTAGAACAATCCACACTTACTCGTCATCGATAAGTGTATGATTATTTGGGCGCAGTCGATTTGAGCCGAACGGGTGGGTGGGTGGTGGTGGACAGGAGCAAAAAAGAAAACAATAAACGGACGCAACTAGTCCAGGTCTTTGATTTGGGATGTGTGCTGTTTGACTGTTTGACGTTTCCGTTTATGCAGCGGTGTGGTATTCTGTGGCTGTTGCGCAGTCGATTTCGTGTACCGCGAACGGTGGTTCGGTGGCTTGTACCACGATCGCTGCGGTTTCACACCAGTTGGTTTCTGTGTGTGCAGATGATGCCCGCCGCCTCCAACATTACCCGAGTTGTTGTTCGTACTGTTGCTATTGTTGTTGTTGTTCGGTGATATGTCACGTGACGCAGGCTCGGAGCCCTGCGCCAAACATTTATTTTTATAAGTCTCAGAATACACAACACTGGGTTTCTTTTCTACTAGTGATTTTCTACTACAGTCCGTTTCTACTAAGTCACCCTGTGAACATACATACATATATGAAACAACCATTAAATGCGCATGCGACTTAACTACTACATATACAAAGCAAAGCGTGTTACTTAAATAAAATGACGTATAAAAATAATTGTTTACTATTAAGAAAAACCATCAGGTCCATCTAGTTCAAAGTAATGCCGCTCCGCTCTCGGCTATTTTAGATGGTGGCGCTACCATCGACTTTGAATGTTCAAGCAACCAGTGATAGAAATCATGCGCACAGTATTAGAAATTAGCTATTTTTACGCTATAATCAAAGATATTCCATCGAATAATGACTGTTTATTGAATATAAAGGCATTACGGACACATTGTTACACTTTTGGTCAAAATTTTATTTCTTAATTACATAAAACTACTCAAAACCTATCATGATTAAACAAACCTCGATTACGCAAAAACCTACCTACTTTTTAAAGAAAAAAATATATCAGTAAATTTGTAATTGCATAAATAATGCTTGGTAAAAATTATATTCTTTTTGTATTTACAGTTTCGGAGATAAAAAATGAAAACTATAATAAATAACCTATTTTGGAGGTTTTTATTTTTTATCTCTGAAACTGTAAATACAAAAAGAATATCATTTTTACTAGGCATTATTTATGCAATTACGAATTCAATGATATTTTTTTTTTCTTTAAAAAGTAGGTAGGTTTTTTTTTTCGAGCTTGATGTTTGACCTTAAGAGCATAATGTATCCATTTTTAAATTACTCTTTCGTAGATATAAGATGACTGTATTTATACAAATATTTTAAAGCTACAAAAAAAAAAACTTTCGAGTAAGAAATATTAATTTATAGTCTATTTAATGAACAGATTCGGTAAGTCTATAAGCACAATAGAGCATTGCTATTGGTAAACAAGTTTTATACAACTTAAACCACTTGATTAGTGTTTATTTCTTTATTTAGCCGTTTATAAATTTAATTTCATTGTCATTTCCATTCGATTTGCTGTTATTTCCATTCAAAATAGTATTTTTCAATACTTTATGTATTCTTTCAACGTAAAAGGTATGAAATGCAAATACTTTTAATTGCAATAAAACCATGTGCTAAT
The DNA here is from genome assembly GCA_933228885.1 of Leistus spinibarbis. Classification (NCBI taxonomy): domain Eukaryota; kingdom Metazoa; phylum Arthropoda; class Insecta; order Coleoptera; family Carabidae; genus Leistus; species Leistus spinibarbis. The sequence goes on from OW121791.1 coordinate 14,652,335, forward strand.
TCGGCTATATAGCTTATAGCTAAATAAATACATTATTATTATTATATAAGTGTAAATATTTGCTGACCAAAATTGTTTTGAACTAATGAAAAGTAGTCAATTACATAATATTTTTGGACAATGAATTGCGTCTTTACTTTAGGAATTGTTTTAAGTAATTACAATAATTTCCCGCGTTTTGTAAATTTTTAAGGTGTACAAGGATTTTGCGCGAACTGCACTGCGCAATTCCAGCTCCTCCCAGAAAGATAATTACTGAATCTGTTCATTAAACAGACTACAATTATCTATTTACGATGATTATAATTCCCTATATTAGTCCACGAATAGTATTCAACTGGCTAAAGAAAAAAAAAAAAAAAACTATATAAAATTTCACCTGTTGCAAAATCATATACGAAAACGCTTTTTGGCCGTAATTGTTTGAAAATTGTTCATATCTCGGGCGAATTCGTTCAATTTCTATATTCCTATTCTATTTCTATATATGTCCATCCACTAAAGGGTGAAGAAATATTCGCATAAATTCATATTTGAATTCTGTACTGGCTACACTACAGTCATAAGAAACCTCCACAATGCCATACTTTGCTACCATTATTTGCTTAAGATTTTGCAGAATCATCAGAGCCCGATTTACAGGATCCGTTTTCAAGTGATTTTTTTAATGTTTGTTCAATTAGAACAAATAAAATAAATCTAGGAATCTTACTTTAATTTTTCAAGTAAAACATACGCTAATTCGGAAAGTAACCATGATTATGGTAAATCTTTCAATGAAACTAGTGATTTTTAACAGATCAAATTCAACCAGGATCAATTATAAAAGTTCCTAGTCTTCCTAAGAACTTGACATAATTCGTGCATAATTTTGGATCCCTTAAATTAATATTCTCTTTAATTTATTAATAATTTATGTATTTTATATTTAAATATGTTGAATGTGTTACCATAATTAGTATGTTTTTAAATTAAATTTCGTCTGATGGTCAAAGGATGTTCTACATTTCTTAATAAAATTTAAAGTATAACCAAGGCCTGTAAGTAATTATGTTTTCGTCAGTTAGAAAAGACACATAATGGAGAAAAATGGCATTGCGAAAGCACGAATATTATAAAAAATAATTAAACAATAATTTTAAGAAGTAACTCGAGCGTAACGAGAATACTAAAATACGTCAATAAAATAAAATAAGAATATTATTATTACTTTAGTACGTCACCTTAATAAAAAACACCTACATGTAAAATAAGTTTTATTAATGCGTTCGTTTCGATGAATATAATTGAAGTTTATTATGCAATGTTACACAATATGCATTCATGTATTTTTATAAAAGGAAATGAGATAATTATTTAATTTAATTGTTATCGTTTCCGATTAAAATCATCATTATTTAAATTTAAATTACTAATGTGTGTATTTATAGCACATAGCAACATAATTTCAAATCTTTGCTAAATATAACATAAAACATCATAATGCCTATTTTATTTTGACGAATTTTCAATTATTATATCTATAAATTCAAAATCATTTTCCTAAATAATAGCGGACCCATATATTATATTCTTGCAAACTAAGGACTAAGTCACAAACTACAGAGTATTATTTTGAATTTTACTCTTTCTTTTTCGGAAATTTCAAATGCTCACTGTAGAATAAACTATCATTTATATAATTAATTTTGTATAACCTTGAAAAAATTAACTACTCCGAAATGGTAAAAAATCTTGCTCAAGTTAATTATGTTATTTACATGAAGTTTAATGGCACTTCTTTCTAAACATTTGATTGGATGAAAAATATCTAAAATTTATTCATTGGACGCATAATTGTATAATAAAATATGTCCATTTCTAGTATCAATGTATCAAACATTAGTCTTTAACTATTATCTCTCATAATATATTTGTAATTCATGAAATTAAAATTTTAAATCTGATTAAAATAATAGAAAATGGAATAAAACGAAACAAATCGCATGCAAGTGCAAGTAATAGCAAACAATGATAAAATAATTGATGGTGAAAAGTTTAACCTTATTTAAGTATCTCGAGTTGATCCCTACGTCATCAATTTCTTAATGTAGAAAAGACATACGAACCGTACATCTATTTCAGAAAAATTCTATGTGTGGAAAAAGGAAAACAAATGATTTGTTTATCGGTTGTTTCCACGGAAATTGATGACACAGGGGCCAACTCCAATCATATGTAGAGGTAGTGCGCTATTGGGAAAAGAGAACAGATCATTTGCTTCAGGTTTACGAGCTAGCAGTTACGATTTTATTTTAGTAATGAAGGAATTGTTACATGCAGTAATGTATGATTCATTGCGCAAATAATTAGAAGAATTAATCGCCTAAAAAAAAAAAACAAATAACGACCCACTATATTTCAAAATGTAAAATGAATTACATCATCGCATATATTAGTTAAACTTTTCCCATAAAAATTGACATTCCACACAATAGACTTCCGCATAATTTTCCACCAAAATATTCACATAGTTTTATATACGTAAAAATACTATGCCCGAACGTATAAACAGCACCCAGAAAATTTGTTTTTCTTTAGCCTCGTTCCAACAGGGATTGAGAATTTTTAATTTGCAACTGAAATCATAAATTCAAGGAATCTGCAAATTTTGTAAATCAAGAACGGATAAATATAATTTAATTTTTCATGGATCCGAAAACAAAATTAACTTTGTAACATTTTGGAGTTTTCCGAGGAGCATTTATGCTTTAAAGATCTTTCCTTTTCGTAATCCGCTGTCACGATTTAATATATTTACTGTATTTTAAAAGTATATTAAAATGTAGGGATTCACAATTGAACTTACAGATCGCAACATATCATTATAAATGATACAATTTTATGTATTTCTTATACAAATAATAAATTATGTTATTTAAATATATTCAAGCAATTATATGTATTAAAAATTATTATTATTATTAATATTCAGTCTGAAATTATATAATTTATTATTTGCGATTCCTGGAGACGTATTCTGTAATATATAGCGACTTGATACCGTATAATGTCTCTATCAATTTTTTTGTGAAGTCAGTTTTTGACATCTATATGTAAACGACGCGTCGATTAACGATTTGACTACGCGAAACGAGTCACTATAATTCCAGAGATAAATTGACATGACACTCATTGCTGTTTTCCTATGATGTTTACGTATTTAATCGCTACACTGATTCAGAACGGCTGTTTTATATTTACATTATATAAAGCATTATTATTTTTAGATTAGCAAGAATATATATATACGTATGTTTGTTGTGCCAATTGTAATTTATTTATGATTATACGTTTAATTCTGATTGATAAGTATTGAGTCATTGTATTTGATATTTTTCTGTAATTATTTCAGATAAAATAAATTATTTGATTTAATCTGACTCATTTATTAATACGTATTTCGAATTTGGATCACAGTAACCGGTTATTTCGTTTCTAATTGACTTTAAAGAGCTAAAATATTATTATTTCGATAGTTACTGCTAATTTATCCTAAAAATGCTTTTCAAGTTCGAGAAATACGATATTTTATTCGTTAACGGTTACAGTGGTTCAATTTCGGAATATACTATAAAAGTTAATATGTCTGGAATATCGCATAGCCATTACTTACACGTCGACTGACGTCAGTATTATATTGATGTCAATGGGTCGATATATTACAGAATATGCCTCCCCACCTTAACCCTGCAGTAGTGGTACCCTGCCACCACCATAAGCCTCCATATGCATATATTTAATATATTTTAATTTTTAATATTTTATAAGAAACAAATCACCGTTGTATTCAACTTTAAAGTTGCGTTCGAAATTCTCCAGGCGGGAAACAACATATTCTGTATAAAATTAAATGTATGAGCTGTAGGCACTAGTTGAAACATGATTATTTAATAAAGAAAAATTGAATAAAAACACACACTTGGTTGGTTTCAAAATTAATTTAATGTAACTTAATACGTATTTCGGCTTTTACACACCATCGTCAGAAGTGTCGGAAAGAAGTAAACTGCAGTGCTACAGCTACAGGGTTAACGTCGAAAGAAAACATAAATTGATTTAGCCGTAGTCTCCGCCATTTTGTTTTTATCATAGTGACCTGAGCACTGGTTTGAAAATGGTTCTTATGCTAGGAGCTAGAGTATGAAACATGACGTTATTCGATGTACATATCTGTATTTTACAGTATAATAAAAACCTATGTGAATACGTTGGTACAGACATGATGACTAAATACTCTCATAAAATCACTTAAAAAAAATCCCACATACTTTAGCTGTAGTGAGGCATAAAATGGCACAATACCTCTGAACTGACGTTGGAGTCCACACTGCTAGTGGAGCCTGAGCTGGAAAGAGACCGGGCAAGTCTATGCGGCCCAGGGGGTATTTGGCGATAAGGCCCCGTACCGGTATTGTTATAAGTCGGTGAGAATGTGTTGTTGAGCCAGGAGCGGTACCGTACCACTTCGTCGGTAACGCGCACCACTCGACCAAGTATACTATGTCGGTTACAATCACTGATACAACCGTTTAGAGGATTCACAGCGTTCGTCAACACTACGTACGCGTAATCAAAGGCTCGTTTTACCTATAACCAAACCCAGTACATAATCATTTCTATTCTGGTTTCAATTAAGAAACATTTGCGAACTACCACAAACAAACCTTATTATTTGGTTTAGGAGATTGGGAAAAAGATAAGATTAGTGTTAGCTCGGTATTACAGTCATGGCTTAAACGCTAGTTTTGGGTTCAGTTCAAGATTTTGTTTTAGTACACAAAAATCGTAAGGTTAACTTTAAACCACAAATGTAATACTGGACTTTAGTCTTTCAATCTCTGCACGTTTAATTAGTCAAAGAGGTTCAAATATAAATGTTAAACCATTTGGTATTTTTACTAACTAGTTTTAAGTCTATTCTTAATTAAAATTTGCCTCTCAAATTAGTTTTATTTGATAGGTAAGCGCGAGCAATACAGTACAGAAAGCGAAGATGAAAAGTTCGTGTTAACAACATCAAGTATGAATATTTTTGTGGCACATTTCAAAATATTTTGATATCAATAGATAAATAAGATTATAAACAGAGGTAGATTCAGCATTTAAAAAATCAAATTTTACATATTTAATGTAAACTGTAATGTACCGTTTACTTTGATTATTCAGATTATTCTTATCTTAACTAATTTTGATTAATGATTAGGAAATTCCATTCTGCACAGAACAAATCGATTCTATTTTGTAAAACAAATACAGAGATAAATCTTTTTTACATCAAATCAAAATGAAAGTACTTGCACAGCTCTTTTTGTAAATTGGATTATTTAACCAGAGCATGAACCCATCTCTGATCATAAAATTACTCATGATTTTTGTATGAGAGATTATTTATTAAACAAAATGCAATACTGCACTAGCGCATTTCTTATACAGACTTTATGACCGGCAACTGGTGGGTAATTTTATAACTATGAAGAATTCTACCCCCAAATAATTCCCCCCAATATCAAGAGAATACAAGACGAATATATTATACGAAATACTGGTATTTTAATTTTGGTTTGGTATTGCTATAAACAATATGCAAATATATATATATATTGTGGAAAGATACGGTCTATTTATCGCCATGTAAATTATACATTTATAACTGTGGTTTAAATTTTCCTAAGAGTGCGTGTAATAATTATGACTATTTTCCATAACGTCAAGTACAAATTTATTATGTACAAATATCAAAGCAAATTGTATAATCCACTTGTATGTATCCTCCAAATAACCAATATCACAAAATCACTGCTTATTTTTAGGACATATGCAATTCCTAATAAGCTATGAAATAAATATCTTCAGATATAATAAGTATTTTTTTATATATCTGACTAATAAATGTTATATAAATAGTTATTTATTACTTCCAAAAAAAATTCTAAATTTGTACATAATGATTTTAGATGAATTTTGAAAAACTATACGTAATAGAAAGATATGAAGTAGGATATTTAATATTAATATAGCTTTAGGGAATAGAAATAATAATTTTATTAGATGGAATGATCCAAATGTTTATTTAATCAATTACTTTATTTTTATAAAATATTAATAAGCAATCTTATAGTGGAATTCTGAGTATATCTATAACGTTATAGAGAATTCATTAAGATATTGGCAACGCTATAAGTGTTTCATTAATTTACTAAATCATTTTATTAATGAATTTACTTAAAAAATTGAACATTATCCGATTTATCAACCAATTTTGCTGTAAAACAATAATTTTGAAATTATAAGCGTTTAAATATTTATACATTTTATATATATATATATATATATATAGATTAGCTCAGAATTCCATCATAAGTTCGGTTGGATTAAGGTTTGTCGCTCTAGAAGTCTTTGCAAACCTATATCTAATTATGAATTATATGTAGAAATAAACTAATTTAAAAGTGCAATGTCATATAATTTGTATTAATATTTTTAAATGCATGAATAATCTATGGTTTTGTTCGTTTGTTCTGCATTTCTTGCTCAGATCATAATCTGTCCATTTCTTAATTATAAGTGGAAGAAAGATAAATCATGGGCAGAACAGTAGAAACGAACACAGTTTATATAAAATCCTTAATGACTTCAGCTGTCGAAATCAAAATAAGGCCAAAATCCACGTGCCACAAAAATGTAGGCAATAATTGAATATGTTACCTGTAATACACCGTAACTAGATCTGCCGATATCGTTGCTGGGAGTGAGTGGATCTTCTATACAGAGTAAACTCGGCCGATGTCCATCGACCATTTCCTTCTGCATCTCCTCTTTGCTGATATAGCAGCCGCCATCTTTGACCCGGATGCCCGTCTGCATGTAGTTGAACTTCCGGCCGTACAGCTCGAAGAACTCAATCAACAACACACCGAGGTTCATCGAATTGAGCCTGTCGGGTCGCGGATGCAATTGTAAGAAGCTAATGCACATTAAAATTAAACTGTAACTAGAGATGCCGCCCGTAAATACTTCGTTGAGATCACGTTCGAGTAGAAATTGTTTTAATACGTAGACTAATTTCGCTAGAACGGAAAATTCCCGTTTGAATTCTTTTATAAGTTCCGCGGATTTTAAACCGTTCGACATGTTAAAACTAATGTCCACTTTAATGTCCGATTGTTTGTCCGTTAATTTGATTATCGGCACGGACGCTTTGTCTAAAACTTTTATTGTTGATTGGTCGGCGACGTCTTTTTCCAGGAACGCTCGCTCCAGCGTTCGCAGCGGAAGGTTACTCCATCGACCTAAACAGAAACCAATGTTACCCAAACTGCGGTCTCTAAATCTATTTCTAACCACGCAGCCCCACATATTCTCCCTTATTTTCTTAAGTTTTACATTTAGCAACAAACTGATGAACTGGTTCAGCAACACAGGGGTCCTTTCCGATTAGAACCACTTCATCTAACTCTAACGCAAATAATCATCTCTGCTATTAGCGCGCTGTGTTGCCTTTGAATTTTCTAGGGTATTTAAAATGGTGGGAATTGCATTTATATATATTTTTGATAATTTATTTAATTTGAAAGAGGAGCACAAAGATATTAATATTCAGTTAAATCAGCTAATAGAATAGATAGAACAAGGTCCTATCTTCTCAAAAAAAAAAAAATTAAACTATAGTTCAATATTATGATATACCAAAATAAAGAAAGGTTGATATTCTTTGATAGTTGGTAGTTAATAGATATCCAAAGCTGTATTGCTGTTTTATCTTGCGTCCAGTTAACCGGTATTTTGATTTAATTTAACATTTGTGATAAACTAAATTAAAGATAAAATAATAATACTACGACCAACTGCATAAATAGCGATTAGAAAACAGAAAAGTAACAAAAAATCATTAAATTTGGTGAAAACATTTCCTAGTCGATGCAATATGTTGAACAAAGTTGCTTGCAACTTCTGTTTACATTAAGTAATTTGTGTTGCTGAACTAGTTCATGAACTAATTTAGGAGCTTGTTACTAAAAGTAAAACGAGCTTTAACGATCAAAATTAGTCGTCGGGAAACAAACATAATTTCATACTGCCATTAGTAAACATTATAATCATGGAAATCACAACTTATGCTTGTAGGAGTTATAGAATAGGGGTGATTGTGCGTTTAAACGACTGATTATCAATTAGTATAGTGGTTACGTGGTCCTGACCATCTGATTTCCCCGTTATCATATTGTAGATATTTTTATTCATACTCGTAACCGGATACTATGGTTAACATTACAACAGAGTATTATATATTATATATTTGCCGTTGTCATTAATTTTAGAACTATATTATATTTAAATGATCTAGTTGTAAAACTTGATTCCATATGGAGCTTTACAAATAAAATCTATGTCTAGTTTGAAATCTAGAAGCAGACAGATTCGTTGCTTTGAAAGAAATTACTGTAGCTGGCATGAAACGTTAAAATATAATATAAATTTATTATCTGTCTAGGTCAGGGGCGTCCAACAGGTAACTCACTGGCCTCTTGTACGATAATCGAAAGCTGTATATAATATATATATATATATATATATATATATATATATATATATATATATATATATATATATGTATATATAAATAAATAATCTGATAAATGAACAAAATCTTAAAGTGCAATAATTGAATGAGCCTCTATTCTCATACTATTAGAATTTTTGCCCCGCTATTTATAAACTAGGTATGTTATTGAGAGACTCTCCCCGAAAAATAAAAACTGGCTACGCTTCTGGCTCACAGTTACCTAATTTTACATATTTTATATCTGTATAGTTTAATATATGTGGTTTGCGAAAATTATACAAAAGCCACACTGATTCGTGGTTACAAGCTGGGTACCACTGGCCTAGACATTTAAGAAATATATGCGTCTCATCTAAACCTAAAAGCCAAACCTAAAACTCTTATTAAACTTAACCTACTCAACACGTAATCTAAAATGCTGCTGTTTTATATGACCAGTTTTTTTATTTATGTAAAACCGGATTGTATACTTGACTATGACATATATAATATATTATGAAATGTATCTTTCTTCAATTCACTTACACTTTTCATTTAGTTATCTCTTTTTATTTAAATACACGAAACTTTAAATCAATAGCAACACTATTAACCTAAATCGTTCAAGTTGGTAGGGAATAATTGAAATTGTAATTTCAATACAATTCAAAATTTAAATATAACCGAGAACTTGACATAATCATGAATTAGCACATGAAATAAATGACTTGACAGTCACGGTCATTTGTCCGCATACATGAATATATGTGCCGCAATACCAACAAAGGTTAAGTCCAGTTTATTTAAACGCTATAGTGGACCCCAAGAGTCGGATAAGTTATTTTTTCTTTAAAATGAGCAACGCTTCATATATTTAAATTAACAATCAAAAAGATATATTAATTAATTTTCCTAATTTAAAATTGATATATTCTACAAAACAGCTGGATGCTAATTAGTGATTTTGTATTATTATACAGTAGTTATATTATTTTAAAGAAATATTGCTATAGGATTACCTACATACAAAAATATTCTTTGATATAACTGACAATTTTTTATAATTACAGTAATCTACCGCAGTAATCAAAAGGACAATCTCTACAATCATCCGTAGATGTTTACAATTTATTGTAAACTACAATCAGGGTGTGCAATTATTTGTATAATTTTATTTTGTAGTGTAAATTTATATTATACATGCACATATGTGTCAACCTTTCATTTATTTCTAAATGTGTAATTAATTCCTTTCTATTCGATTTAAGTTGAAATCCCTCAGAAAATATATTAAACTCTTACTTTTATTTCATTCTATCGAATGTATATAAGAGTATTTTAACCGAATAAAAATTGCAGTTACAATTTAATTTCAAAATTTATTAAGATATCTCCATTTTTTCTTATTTTGGTTAAATGATTGTTCACAGCGAAACACTTAGTAATTAAGCTTAGAAAATTACAAATAATAATCTAGTTTGTATTATGACAAGCAATGTTAACATTCAAAGCAACAAAACTAACACAATTTATTATAAATTTTGTTGCTGTGAACGTTAACCTTGTATGTCATACAACAAACTGGAATTATTACTTATAATTTCTAAGCTTAATTACTAATTATTTAGCTGTGAACAATCCTTAAGAGTAACGTGGTTTTTCTTTAAATTATAATCTACATTAGCCATATTCTTTGACAAACTCAGCTAATTTCGGTTAAAACTCATCTTCTCGCTCTGTCTACACTTAAGACAGACAGAGCAAAAACATGACAATTAATGGAGCCTAGCTGAGATTTTGAGCAAAAAGAATACAGCTATTTACTACACTTGTAATTTGAATTAGTAGTAATGCGTATAATTTACTTCCTACTAATTTATTAATATTAGTTTAACCCTTTTTTTGCATCATGAAGTACAAACTGGGTCAATTTGACCCAGTTCAAACTTTCAGTATGCATAACTCCAGATTTACTGAAGATATTGACAGGGGGATACTTTCAGTATGTATAACTCCAGATTTACTGAAGATATTGACAGGGGGATACTTTCAAGTATACTAAATACATTTTTGTGAGTTAGGAGTATCTTTAAACCGTTTAAAATACTTTAAAAAATCATTAAAAAAAATAGTACTTTACAAAACAAGGTGTAAAGTTGCCAATTTTTAATATTTTTAGCTAAAAATTTATATGTGGACTCTCGAATAGTACTAGAATAATAAAAAAAATCAATTGGGTCAAATTGGCCCAGAATGTTCTCGAAATATAAAATATAAAAATTTGAGGAAATGTAATTAGTTCGTTTCCTACCAAACCTATATTTATTTATTTATGGTAATAAAAGTAACTGCTTAATTATAAAAATGGTATTAGCCAAAGGAAAGTTGTCTCTATTTACCCATGATAAGATAATAACTTACCAATGACTACAATATCTATATCACTTGTAGGTAAATATAATCCGGTTCGGTAGGAGCCAAACACTTGCACCTGAGCGTCCGGCCACAGAGATAAAATAATGTTCTCCATCCTACTGACCACTTCACCTCGAACGGCATGCTCTAAACTGCTGGGTCGGGCCCATTCGTAGAACTGCTCGATTTCTTCGTGAAGTCTAAAAAAAAAAGAGAATTACACCCAAATGTACTTATTTTCCTGTTGTACTATCCGAAATTTCGTACCATAAAGGATTGAAATTATAAGTAATAAATCCAGTTTGTTGTATGACATACAAGGTTAACGTTCACAGCAACAACATTTATCATAAATTGTGTTAGTTTTGTTGCTTTGAATGTGTTAACATTGTTTTTCATAATACAAACTAGTTTATTATTTGTAATTTTCTAAGCTTAATTACTAAATGTTTCGCTGTGAACAATCCTTAACGCAACGGTAGCGCAGAAACCAAATAAGGTTTCTGCGCATATGTCTTAACTACTTTGCAGTTTTCGGTACGAATTTGTGCATTTAGAATTTTGTAAGCGTACATGAATTAGAAATAGGGGATACATAATTGAGTTTTAATTTGAAATTTTAAATAAAAAAGATTTGTGGCGTTACTGATCGGTTGTATATATAAAATATGTATCTGATTTATAGTGTTAAGGAATCCTAAGGTTCTGTTATAAACCTGGGTGAAGGGTGGTGTTTGGTAATATTTTGTTTAACAATCAAACCAGAATGAAATAGAAATAACATAAGACGCTCAAGTGGCCGATTTATGTAATATTTGAATATATATAGAGCAAGTAGTAAACAAACACAGGCACACATGACATAATAATAGCGATGGCAGATGTTGGTATTGGATTGAATATGTGTAGTACATGTGACAACAGCGTGTACATAGCACACAAAAATGCGTTTGGAAGTAGTGATAGAATAGATAGAATGAATAGCATCAACAGTTTGCTAATGTGAAATAAATAAGAGCGGTTGGCCAGCGTTGGCTGGGAAGCACGAAGCACCTGTCTTCTTGATAGATACAGGTTAGAAATATGGTCGGAGAAAAATGTGACGAGTCCACGTACCCTAGGACACCCTTTTTATAGGTGTATGCTTTCGAACGCCACGGGCAGCCCCCATATTCGCCCACTAGTGGATCCGGATTTAAATTCATGCCTTTGGTGCTAGCACGATTTTCAACTTTACGTCGACGATTATAAAACACACTTTTGTCACTGTTTACACCGTTCGTCAACGAGATCGTTGATTGATTTATTGAACTGACACCACTATTTATGAATTCTGTATCGCTATCACCATTATTTATGTTCATATTATCGAAATCTTGTTGTGTGTGCCACAGACGAAGCCACACGGCTTTTGCTGGTCCGTCCTGTTCGGGTTGAAGCCAAGCTATAGACGGATCCATTCAATGATTAATCAATCACAAATGATAGACCATTTAGTGATCGAAGTGTTTCTGACTATTTGCAAATATATATAATCTAAGAGAACACAAAAATGATCACATTGAAGTCACACCTCGAGAAAAATCACAGGATTGTACTACCATTTCTAACGAACACTAATAGATGGCGTTGACCACCATCGCATTCTGAACATTCTAGGGCGCACACTTGCGAAAATTTCAAATGTGAAATTACGTATTTAATTAAAATTTATATGTCCTTCATTCATTAAAGATACTATTAGAATGTAAATATTTTCATTACGTATTACTTATTTTATAATAGTTTATCATACTGAGATAACCGTTATTAAGACAAATTTGATTAAAAAAATAAAAGAAAATGTCACTCTCGACGTTCACGTACATTCCGCGTCAAAACTACAAATATCGACAATCTTCTTTACGTCTTTTGCAATATGCACGGAAGTTGCTAAAATTTTATATAAAACCAAATTAATTATTGAATAATTTATATATTCATATTAATCATTTTAGCAGACATTAGTTTTTTCTTTGCAACAATATTTAGCCTTGAAATTGAAATAAACATACGACAACGTGCTCATATATGTATTTCACAATAACTATACTTTATCAAATAATTGTTACCCTAATCAGTTACACAATTAAATTTGTATATTTTATGTAATCAGTAAATCGATTATTATAACTTAACCCTTCAGACCCGATTTTCTTCAAAATATATTATATTTTTAACTCGCCATACGAAATACCAAATACACTAAATCATTCGGTTTGTGTGTCTGTAGCATTCTCGAATTCAAAAAATGCATTAACAAAAAGAATTTGTCTCGTCGCCCTGAATCCAAAAATATATATAACTTAGATATTAGTCGTCAGTCGTAAGACCAATTAAGTACCCTCTACTCCTCTGAAGGTACCGGACCGATTCACACCAAATTTACTACACATATTATTTAGCATCCCATTTGAATCCCCTCGCAGTTTAAATCTAATCGCCCGTATAATTCTCGAGTTATAGGGCCCCAAAATTTAGAGCCCCCCTTAATACTGCCCTTATAAAAATAATTAAAACACACAAAAATTCTACTACTAATCCTAAGATACTTTATGTCTACAAGATTTTTTCATATTGTTAACCCAAAGCCCGAAGAAAATTATTAAATATTATAATTTTGCACTAATTTTTTTTATATACATATAATCTACAAATAATTGTATATTTTTTCAAATTGTTAACCAAAAGGCCATAATAATTAAAAACGACGCGAGCTCGACGCGTTGGTGCGTTTTACGCGTACCAAATCTTGTTTTGTTTGCAATTATTGACCAAATGAATCAACGGAAAATATTGTGACCAATTTGTTGTATGTAATGATTATTTATTTCTTTATATAGAAATATTTCATGCACTTATGATAAGGTTTTACAGTAGCTAAAGCATAAATACATTTATAGAGAATAAAAACAAGAGCGTATATTTAATAACATATTTTTTGATAGTACATATTTACAAGCATTACATGAATTAATATATCAGTCTTATAGAACTATATTTTACTAATTTAACATAAGTAAAGAAGGTGCTTGTCTTTTAAAAAGAAATAAAATTAATATTTTCGTGCTGTAAAACTCTGTAAATATTCCAGAAAAACTGTCGAGGGTAATGCACACTAATGAGGCCCAAATTAGAACGTAAATATTTATATCTAATTTTCAGCCATTCAAAAAAAAAAAAAGAGTATAAATGATTACATATTATTAGTTTGGTAAATAGAGATAAAAATGGATATATATATATATATATATATATATATATATATATATATATAAGTACGTCTTCAACATTTTTTTTTGTTCCTTAGCCGTTCTCTTCCCATAGTTGTTGATATTTTCTTTTTCTCGTATTGGTTTATCTGTTTTCGTGTCCAAAATTATTTTAGAATGACGTAAAACTTATGTAGAATCTAATCGATGTATATGAGCGAAGCTTACTTGATTAAATCAATCATATTTATAAATATGACATAAACTTACTAAATCAATATGTACACATTTAAGCTCATTGTTTAAAGTCTATCTATTTTTACTTTCTTTTACAAAGTAATAAGTAAGTATTGTAATCATGAAAAAATTCGAACTTGACGATTTCAACGGATATACACGTTTTGACCTTCCCTGAATCGAATGTGACTAATTTCGGAATGACGACTGTGTGTGTGTCTGTGAACGCTCTAGGGCCAAAACTGTCGAACGTAAAATTATGAAACTTCAAACTTAAGACTTGTGTATATGCCCTAGATGTGCACCTCCTATTTTTGAAAAGAATATTCAAACCGGAAGTTTACTCTATACATTTTTTGTTCTATTTCCAATATCACTAGAACGGCTACACATACGGCAAAAATAGTTATGTTCATAATGAAAGATATTAATATTTCGCACAATTTTTGTTTGAAACATTTCTTCAGAAAATATACCAGTTGCGAGAAAAATGCTACGAAACATTATAAATATGTTGTTTACGTTGCCATGGATTCGCATGTAGCTATTTTGACAGGAAAACAAAATAGACCATAGCAGATAAATGACATTTCAGTAGAGTATTGGTTAGTTTTGATAGCTAGTACTTCAAAACCATTACAAATTGATATTGGTATCATTTTCCACCCATTCATTTATATAAGCTTAGTTTTCATATTGTTTCTGTTGGATTATTATTTTCTAATTTTATATTTTTATAATCAATTATTAGTGAAAACTGCGTAAAAAAAGCAGAGTGCAGGCTACTCCAGATATTTTATTACATAAAAAACAATAGTGGTTTTACTGACACAACACAGTACGGGGGCAATTTTTATACTCAAAGTTGAATCATTTCGACTAGTTAACTCTTAACAGATAGTAAAATGTAAAATAATATATGTTCACGGAAATGATTCCCCAATTTGTGTGCATTTCCCTTCGAAGAAATAATTATAGGGAAATAGAATTAGGGGGAGGCAAAATAAGCAAGAATGTGACAAGTATTAATATTGATGTAGTTAGCACTGCCAGGGTTGAAATATTTGATACATATGGCCGTAAATGTGTTACTTAGTTTTCTCTTCGTTGACTTCCGTAAACAGTTTCATTAAAAGCTCTGGCTTATTGACTTTCCCCAGCGCATTGATCGGTATAGCGTCAACAAATTTAGCAGCGGATGGCACACTGTATTCCGCCATTTTGGTTTTGGCAAAATCTCGCAATCTTTGCAAATCCATTTTTGAATCATTTTTAAGTACAACCACAGCTGCAACACGCTGACCCCAAGTGTCATCATGTATCCCAACAATTGCACAATCCTCTATGTCTGGATGCCCAAGCAGATGAGTCTCGACCTCTAAAGCACTTACCTTATACCCCCCAGTTTTAATAATGTCTACATTTGTTCTACCCAACATTTTAAACAGTTTCTTATTTATGTCATACTTGGCTGTATCGCCTGTTTTAAACCAGCCATCTTGCGTAAACTCTTTCGCAGTTACTTCCGGTTTGTTAAGATACTCTTTAAAGACAGTGGAACCTTTAACTAACAACTCCCCAGACAAATCATTTCTATTTGCGTCAGGACTTTGTACTATCTTAAGCTTATTATCGCTGTTACTACATTCAAGTACAACGTTATAACTACCCCCGGGATTTTTTGCAGCTAATCTAACACTAACGCCAGGTAACGGAATACCAACGTACCCCGGTTCCCGAACACCGTCATACTCGTTCGACAGACACATACCAATTTCTGTCATGCCGTAACGTTCAAGTAACCGGTGTCCGGTAATTTCCTCCCATTTCTTAAACAGGGGCATTGGCAACGATGACGAACCGCTAACCATTAGCCTAATTTTGTTTTTAAGAGTGGACCTAATGTACTCTACAACGCGGGGATTTTTCATAAAGATTTTCTCGTATTCTATTAGTAGTTTTGCGTACATGGTTGGTACACCCATAAAGACTGTGATTCTATCGTAAGTTGATGTGTTTATGGCTAAGAGGTGCGACCAAACGGCGTTTGATTCGAATTTTGGAAGCATGGTGCATTTGGCGCCAATGTATAGCGGGCACATAAGTGCGTTTACGATGCCGTGAGTGTGGTGCAGTGGAAGTGTATGTAGAATGATGTCTGAGCTGCTCCATTTCCAGGCGTCGGTTAATGTTGATACTTGCGCTAGTAGGTTCTTGTGAGATAAAACGACTCCTGTAACCAGAAAAAATGTATGTTAATAATGGAAATAATAATTCCTGTATGATGTTAAGAATGAATTTTTGTATTTTGCTGTTAAATCAAGTTATCTGTGTAGATAGTAAAAAAAATGACGATATAACTATCTTGTTAAATAAGGATAGCACAACCTTAAGGCGTGTTCAGAACAAACCAAATAGTAATTAAAATTAGAAAATTACAAATAATAATCTAGTTTGTATTATGACTAGCAATGCTAACATTCCAAGCATCAAAATTAACACAATGTGTGATAAATTTTGTTGCTGTAAACGTTAACTTTGTATGTCATACAACAAACTGGAATTATTACTTATAATTTCTAAGCTTCATTACTAATTCATTAGCTGTGAACAATCCTTTATTCACAGCGATCCAATTAGTAACCACGAATAGAAATTGTAAATAGTAATTAATTGCATCGTCTTAAAACAAGCGTTTTAAATGAAAATTAGTGGAAAAACTCAATGCTGCAATCTATATAAATCTAAATAATCCTAAATTTTAAATATAAGTAACGTAATATTGTCAATATAGTAAGATGCTTGATATTATTGAAGATGGATATTATTTCATCTAGTTTGTATTATGACCAGCAATGCTATCATGCACAGCAGCTAAATTAACACGATGTATGAAACATTTTGTTGCTGTGAACGATAACTTTGTATGTCATAAAACAAACTGGAATTATTACTTGTAATATCTCAGTTTAATTACTAATTCTTTCGCTATGAACACACCTTTATTATGTGTAATTTCTATATTCGTGATTACTTATTGCCTAGCTGTGAATACGGCTTAATAGTGGAATTCCGAGCTAATCTTTAGAACTATATGACAATTATATAAATATATAAACGCCTAATTTGAAAATGATGGGTTTGCAGCAAAATTAGTAGATAAATCAGATAATGTGGTTCAATTTATTAAATTATAAAATGATTTATTAATTTAATAAAACTGTTACAGCATTGTCAATATTTTATTGATTTCTCTATAGATTTATGGATATATGGTAATATTGATAGTGTAATATATATTGTAATTGAATTGCAAATCATTTCTAAACTGATTCTTTAAGATATATCGAACATAATACATGATATGTGCAATTAATAATACTAATTAAAGAACTACAGCTTTTTCAAAATCTTACTGATTCTCTTTATAGACCTATTGGCTCAGAATCGCACCATTACTCAGAATATCACAATAAATCAATCTGATAAGTAAGTGTTACTGACGCAACTAGACATTTTTGGCAACTTCAAATCTTGTAATTAGAAAATAGCTAATTGTCAAATTTAAATAAAATTAGGTACAAAACACCTATGCCTTCAGCTCGCCTTATAAGTAATAAACGATGCCAAAATAATGTGTAGCAAATTTGATTCAAATGGCTTCGGTACTTTCAGAGGAGTAGAGGACACAAATTTGGTCTTACGAACGAGTGAGCGACGACTAACATCCAAGTATATGAGTTATATATATTTTTGGATTAAGGGCGACGAGACAAACACTATTTGTTAAGGAAATTCGAGAATGCTATATACACACGATCGATTGCTTTAGCTCTTCTGTATGGCGAGCTAAAAAGAAGTTATTTTTGGCCATTGGCGATTTAGATTCTTTGCGTTATTTAATGCTTTTAGTTTTGTAATTTTTAAGGCATATTATATTTTTTTTATTATTAGATCTAAATGTGCAATCCGTATCTTTAACAGCTCCATGTTTATAAATAGAAAAAGGTGATTTTTTAACTTATTTCGTTGTTAATAGATGATACGAAGTTGCACATTGTATCCATTAGCTTTGCATAATGTTATGTGTTGCTATTGTTATAATTATCTCAATGAAGTTTTAATTAAGTATATTACACTATCACAGAAAACAATGATGATATCATCTTCTCTAGTTATTATGATAATTGGATATAGGCGATGCATGTATTGGCTTCGAGATATTGCAATTTAATCTAATTATGGTATTGTGATTGATGTGGTATATGGGTTCTGTGTGTCAAGGTTTAACTAGTATTTACATATTATAAGATCTCGTGATAAATATTTTGAGAAGTTTCCAAATGTTTTATTTGCCATTGATGCTCCATTTGATCGAATAAAAAAAATCATGTGATAAAAATAGGCGACGAAAACATTCAAACCAATACACACAATTTTAGACGCCACCAACGTATAATAATACTAACCTTTTGGGCTCCCAGTAGTGCCACTAGTATATAATATCATAGCATTGTTTTTGGCGTAGAATTCTGCAGGTAGTCCACCTTCAAGATCTTCATTTTTCTTCGGGATATTTCGAGTGGCATTCTGACGTAGTTTATCATCCAAAACTAAGAGTTTCTTATTGGCTTTGTTGGCAACCGATTGCATCACATCTGCATATTCGATGGTTGTTACTAGAAGATTTGCATTGCTATCGTTGCAGAAATACTGGAGTACGGATTCTGGCTGAGTGTGACTTACTGGGACAGCTTGAAATATAATAATACACATAAATTAATTTCTTCTTTGTTTTATTAATTATAGTAATTGCATGTTATTGTATTATTTTTCTTTTCACACCCATCTTGTATCTGAAGAATATTTTTTTACTTTCTTATACGAAATGAATAAAAATAATATATATACTGCGATCATAAAAAAAATCGACCTCGACATTTCAATTGAAAATCCGTTTTGAGGGTCCCTGAATTTATTATAAATATGTTTTTAAATGACGTCAGTGTGTGAACGCCCTACAGTTTATACCATAGAACATAAACATATGTTTTGTATTTAAGATTTTTATATCTCGGGAAAGATCTTAAAATATCTGATAAAAGTTACAGATATCAAAATTTCTAGATATATTGGTTTTACAAGTGATTTTGAAAAAAATTTATCTACCATTTATTGAAAAATTGCCTTGAAAATAGCAAAGTTACCTTTATGTTACCCTAGTTACCACATATCGATATTGGTTCATGGTAATAATAGAATATATTTAAAACAAAATAAAATTATATTATATATATATATATATATATATATATATATATATATATATATATATATATATATATATATATATATATATATATATATATATATATATATATATATATATATATATATATATATATATATATATATATATATATATATATATATATATATATATATATATATATATATATATATATATATATATATATATATATATATATATATATATATATATATATATATATATATATATAGCAAAAACTATTAGTATATTCCGTAATTGGACCACTGTAACCGGCAACGCTTAAAATAATGAATTTCTCGTATTTGATAAGTATTTTGAGAATAAATAGCAAATAAAATTTATTATAAACGCTAATACTATCGATATAATGTTATTACGACTCTTAAAAGTTAATAAGAAACGAAATAAATATTTAACCGGTTACTGTGATCCAAATTCGGAATATATGCTAAGTATAAGAAAATCGAATGAAGAACACTTCCGATTTTTTAATTACATTGTTCATCCTCATAATAAAAACCAAATTTCCTAAATTAAAAAAAATCCTGTTATACGTAATAAAGAATCGCAAAATAGCTTTTATATAATTTTAATAAATCGTTAATAAAATTCTTATTAATTATTATATCCACTCAATAAATACACCTTATATTATCTTTTATCATCTTTTAAGGGTTTTTGTCCTTAAAATCAGAAAATATAAAAAAATTTATAGATATAGTCTTAAATTTTTTGTAGAATATATTGAAAAAACAAATTATAATATTTAATAATTTTTTATGGCCTTATGGCCCAGTATTAAGGGGGGCCCAAATTTCGGGGCCATATAACTCGGAAAGTATTCGGGATGCCAAATAATATGTGTACCAAATTTGGTTCAAATTGCTACGGTACTTTCAGAGGAGTAGAGGGCACAAATTTGGTCTTACGAGCGACGACTAACATCCAAGTATATAAGTTATACATATTATTGGATTCAGGGCGACGAGACAAACACTTTTTGTTAATGAAATATTTTGATCCTAGAATGCTACAGACACACGACCGATTGCTTTAGCTTCTTCAGTACTTCGTACGGCGAGCTAAAGTAAACAAAACACGTTTTCTCATGACATTGGGTGTAAACAATAAAATTAGTCACAGAAATAAAAGATTCTACGTATAAAAAGTCGACTGTAATATATTTCAATTTATAGTTAACTGCAAGTTTTTATTGTGGTTATTTTAAGAAAAAATTGTTTTATAATATAAATTATTCCGTCTGCATACGACATTTATTCGTGTTTTATTTTTGAAATACTTGAAATAAGGCCAATTCATTTGTTTTGCAAGGCAAGTGTTTACACCAAATTCAATTGCCTTTCTATAATTTCAAAGTTCATTTACATCACTACAAAATACGTTTAATTATTTATTAATTATTTTTTTTTGAAAAATGTACATTTATTGAATAATTGCCTTAAAAATAGCAAAGTTACATTTATGTTTCATTAAATGTTTCATTCAAATATAATACATTAATACTAAGCTCTGGCTTCCTCTCTTTCCCCTGAAAACAAAACCAAACAAGCTTAGGTAAAACGCACCTATGCGTCCAGCTCACCTTATGCGTAATATATACGATACGAGCAGCGGTTTTTAATTATTACGGCCTTTTGGTTAACAATATGAAAAAATGTTACGGATACAAAGTCTTACAATTTTTTGTAGATTATATTAATAAAAAAATATTAGTGCATATCTTTAAAATTAAAAATTATAATATTTAATAATTGTTTTCGGGCTTTGGGTTAACAATATGAAAAAATCTTGTAGACATAAAATATCTTAGAATTTGTAGTAGAATATTTGAGTGTTTTAATTATATTTATAAGGGCAGTATTAAAGGGGGCTCCAAATTTTGGGGCCCTATAACTCGGGAAGTATACGGGCGATTGGATTTAAACTACGAGCGGAGTCAAATAGGATACCAAATAATATGTGTAGCAAATTTGGTGTAAATCGCTCCGGTACCTTCAGAGGAGTAGAAAGCACAAATTTGGTCGAGCGACGACTAACACATCCAAGTATATAAGTTATATATATTTTTGGAATCAGGGCGACAAGACAAACATTTTTTGATCCGAGAATGCTACAGACACACGACCGATTGTTTTAGCTTCTTCGGTCGTACGGCGAGCTAAAAACTGATTTTCCAGTATTTGAGGAGTTTAGTTACGTGAAATCGATTCAGCTTAATCCTTGAAAGAGTCGAATGAAGGTCCAGCTTTTAGGTGATCGCATACTTACTTTTTGTGTGAGAATAAGATTAATAATAAACAAATGAGATAAATAACAAACCTATTTGTCCCGAAATCCAGATTGCCCATTGCGTTATCACGTAACTGGCATCATTCGGACACAGGAATAAGATTCGTTCATTGTTTTTGTAGCCGGTGAGTTTGCTAATTTCGTGTGCGACTTCTTTCGCCGACATGAAAATATTCCCATACGTGTAGTTGCCATTTGTGTCTTTTAGCGCATTACGATCAGCAAATTGTGTCGCATTGCGAAAAATCGGCACCGTTTCATCGGTTTGAAAAGTGGTCATTTTATTTAAAATATGTTGCAACCGTTTTTGGATGCAAAAGCCGCAATTTAAATTGCGTTTTAATTTAAGAATCGCGGACATATTTGCAGAAATAAGAAAACACTTCGTTTTATATATATATCTTAGTTGTTTATCAAGTTCAAATACAAAAGCGGACTAAAAATAGAATCGCGAAGATATTAAAACGACATTTTTATTTTCATAATTTTTATTTTATTTTTTTACATATACGTGTTTGTGTTCATTCAAATTTATACATTTGAATGACGTACTCTTTTTTAATAACACAATTTTTTAATTCCCTAACTACACCTTATCACTTATACGTAATATTTGTAAAAACCTCGTAAAAAGATAAAAATAACACACACAAACACTTCTGTTATTTAAGAAACGATGCAAGGTTATGTTGGAATTAAACTTCTACGAGCCGCACTCCCTAATTCACCAAGGTTGCCACCACACGAATAAAACATACAAATTGTAAACGACTTTCACTGTTTCGCCGATTGAATTACATGTGTTTTTAACGTTGCATTGCCCGTACTTGCTCCTTTACTTCTTCTAATTGGTGCGCTGATCGCAACATTGAGTCGTGTTGGTAACCTAAATGAACACTTAACAGCTGTAATTTCTTCAGGTTGGCTTCACTGTTATCAATTGCATGTTCTTGCATAGCGAAATTTCGGGCCGAATGCATTACAATCTGCGAATCATTTCATTATATTTACATACAATAGCTTTGTTAATATTCATGCAAATAAGACCACCATTTTGTTTTTTAATTGAATTTTACTATTAAAGTCTTTGAAATATAGGAAATTTAGTAATATTAAAGGATTGTTCACAGCTAAAGAATTAGTAAATTAAGCTTAGAAATTATAAGTAATAATTCCAGTTTGTTGTATGACATACAAGGTTAACGTTCACAGCAACAAAATGTATCATACATTGTGTTGCTTGGAATGTTAACATTGTTTGTCATAATACAAACTAGATTATTATTTGTAATTTTCTAAGTTTAATTACTAATTGTTTCGCTGTGAACCATCATTTAAGCTTTGATATATTAAGTACAAATGAAATTAGGACAAAAATGAAATAATTAATTGACAATCTGTATAATTATTGTGTGAAAAATGCTTAGGTACAACGCACCTATGCGTCTAGCTCGCCTTATAAGTAATATATGCGATGCAAGCAGCGAACTTTTTAAATTAAATTTTTTTTTATCGCCTTTTGATTAACAATTTGAAAAAAATATAGATATAACAAGATTTGTTTCTCAAAACGTACTAAGTATTCGGTATTTAATTACAGAAATTAGATTCACACATGATTACACGTATTTTATTAAACAAGCTTAGCTCCAACGCACCTATGCGTCCAGTTCGCCTATTAATATATGCGATGCGAGCAGCGATTTTTAATTATTATGGCCTTTTGGTTAACAATTTGAAAAAACATTATAGATGTAAAAAGTCTTACATTTTTTGTTATTAAAAATATTATATCAGTGCATATTTTTAAATTTAAAACTAGTTACTCCAACAATAGATGGCACTTTATATTATCTTTTAGGATTTTGGTGCTTAAAACCAGAATATATGTTATAGATATAATAAAGTTTTACAATTATTTGGAGATTATATATTAATAAAAAATAATGTTTAGTGCATATTTTAAAATTCAAAATTATAATATTTAATAATTTTTTTTGGGCTTTGGGTTAACAATATGAAAAAATCTTGTCGATATAAACTATCTTAGAATTTATAGTAGAATTTTTGAGTGTTTTAATTATTTTTATAAGGGCAGTATTAAGGGGGGCTTTAAATTTTGGGCCCCTATAACTCGAAAAGTATACAGGCGATTGGATTTAAATTGCGAGCGGATTCAAATGGGATGTTAAATAACATGTGTACCAAATTTGTATTTTGTAGATTACTTTGTTATAAAGAAATTTAGTGCATATTTTAAAATGAAAAATTAAAATATTTAATAATTTTTTATGGCTATTGGGTTAACAATATGAAAAAATCTTGTAGACATAAAGAATCTTAGAATTATTAGTAGAATTTTTGAGTGTTTTAATTATTTTTATAAGGGCAGTATTAAGGTGGGCTCTAAATTTTGGGCCCCTATAACTCGAAAAGTATACAGGCGATTGGATTTAAATTGCGAGCGGATTCAAATAGGATGTTAAATAACATGTGTACCAAATTTGTATTTTGTAGATTACTTTGTTATAAAGAAATTTAGTGCATATTTTAAAATGCAAAATTCAAATATTTAATATTTTTTTATGGCCTTTGGGTTAACAATATGAAAAAATCTTGTAGACATAAAATATCTTAGAATTTGTAGTAGAATTTTTAGGTGTTTATAAGGGCAGTATTAAATATTTTATATACTTGAAAATAGGTTATTAGATTTTTTCCGTAAATATGTATACATACTCTTTATCTTATAAATAAAAAACTATTTCAATATAAAGGGAATTACAATTATTATTAGAAAAGGAATATAGGAATTATTTAAAAGATTTATAATATTTTGGTACATTGTACTTATTATACATAGTCTGAAACTTGATACTTTATTGAAAATTTCCAATTACAGCAGTATATAATATTTATTTGAAACAACAATATTTTCTGCGAATTTTCAGACACTAAAAATTGTAAAAAAAAGGGGACAAAAACAATATCAATAAAGTATCATGTTACAATCACCTATCTGTTTAATGTACAAAAACGAATTTTTTTATAAAAAAAAATCCTTATATATTTATTTGAGAATTTTTAAAATTAAGAAATTAGGTGCTTGTTTTTCTAATCATCGAATAAAATTGTAACAATCCATAAATATCAAAATAAATATATATATTTTTCTAATAAATATATATACATATTCGAAAACACGTATTAACCTAATATACATAAAAGTGCATTGAAAAGAAAAGTGTTCGAACACTTTTGTGTTTTAGTAACTTTATTCTTTAGTTAGCAACACTGAACGTTTAACCTAAAAAAACTTCGAAATTCGTGAAAAACAGAGTTTAAAACTGTAAACATATCCTTTGGAGATTTTTAATATAAATATTAAAAAATAAAAAGTTTGTAAAAAATAGCCTATTAATTTCTAGTAGTTTCTACAACAAATTTTGAATTTAAACTATCCTATATTCGAACTACACAGTAAAATACAATTTCCAAATTGATATATGTATTTAAAATAAACAAAAACCAAATTTACCTCATTGCTTTTGGAACCACGAACAATTTGCCTGGCCAAAGAAGCAATATTGTTAACATTGACTTGAACACGATCAGCTAAACGCATTTTAGAATCAGCAAATAATGACCTTGCACTACTACTACTTGCAGATGCCATCTCCTAATATTAACACTAAACACTTAAAATTTCACAAAAACTTATTATCAATACAACCACCAACTCAAATGCCAAATCAAAACAAAACAATAAAAATTACTAGCAAATTGCCAACCTTCTGTATTATTAATTTACACAAAAACTCGAAAAAACATTAATGGACTTTCAAACTTTGCAATTGCTAAACTATAGTGATTTTAATTACGAAATTTGTTTTAATATATATAACTTCCCTGTTAGTTAAAATGGAAGTTGGAAGTAAATAAAATTTTCGTTAAGTTGGTGAAATTGATTTTGAGCTGCCATCTAGTATTAAAAAACTTAGTTTCATGTATAAACCGATTGAGCATTGCATTGTGCTGCCATCAAATTTTCTAAGTGGAACTAAGAATGTGAGGGAATATTTAAATATGTAAAATATTCTATACTTTCTCTTGTATCTAAAAAATGTATAAATTAATGACCTATAAATTAGTTGCATGTTTTTTCTGTGTTAACGAACTGAAGTTTGGGAAAACATAATCTATGCAGAAACACAAGCGGTTTACTTTTGAAATGATCAATTTATATGCCATTAACTAATAAAATCTGTGAGAAATGTATGAATGTTCATCGAAGACGCAGAGGTTGAAGGTCAAGGATACTCAGACATAAGTCAATTTATATAAAAAGCGATGAAAGTCGTTTTACAACAAACACGGATTTTTATTTGTCACTTATAGGATAAATATATCACATAAAATCACAATTTGTTATTTTAAATGCAAGAATGTATGTCATTTGCTTAACATAAATTTTTGTAGATGATATTTGAATAGAATTTCATTAAAATATATGCAAAATCATGACATAATGAACAAATATATCAAAAACCACAAAAATCAAAAACATTTTTGTTGGACTTTTTCTGAAATATGTTAGATTTTACATCGTTTCTAAAATTCAACATAGTTGTTGATTTTTTTTAGCAAATGTGATTAATTTATAGTCAATTTAATTTAGAAATGTTGTAAATTCAAATTCTAACGGATTATAATTCAGATCCGTAAAGAATATTAATTTAGCAAAAATTTTTACTAATTCCATATCTAATAATTTTAACACATACGTAGCTTAATTGGGTTTCAAATTCATTCTACCATTGTCACGAAAGTGTTAAACAATATAAATTTCTAGCAACTTTTGCTTAAAAAAGTTTTTCGAAAAAGTTACCATTTACTAAAAAATCACCATTGAAAATAATCACATATAAATATATATTATATGATTATTTTCAAAGGTGATTTTTCACTAAATGGTACTATTTTCGAAAAATCTTTTAAAACAAAAGTTGCTAGAAATTTTAATATCTTCAACTTTTATAAGATATACTTTTTCTCTAACTCGTGTTGTTATCGAGATACGCAAACAATCACAAAAGTAAACAACCACATCCGGTTGAAAATTAGATGATTTTCTATTTCGGGATATACCAATCTTAAATACAACATATATATTTATGTTTAACGGCATTATCTGTAGAGCGTTTACACGCTAATACACGTTATCGCGAAAATAGTAAAAATATATTCACGGGCCCTCCAAACGGATATTTCCATTAAAATTTAGTAAACATACATTATTGTGCATATTTCAAAATTCAATAATTTTTTTCGTGCTTTGGGTTAACAATATGAAAAAATCTTGTAGATATAAAATATCTTAGAATTTTTAGTAGAATTTTTGAGTGTTTTAATTATTTTTATAAGAGCAGTATTAAGGGGGGTTTTAAATTTTGGGGCCCTATAACTCGGGAAGTATACGGGCGATTGGATTTAAACTGCGAGCGGGTTCAAATGGGATGTTAAATAACATGTATACCAAATTTGGTGTGAATCGGTCCGGTACCTTCAGAGGAGTAGAGGGCACAAATTTGGTCTTACGAGCGAGCGACGACTAACATCCAAGTATATAAGTTATATATATATATATATTTGGATTCAGGGCGATGAGACAAACACTTTTTGTTCCGAGAATGCTACAGACACACGACCGAATGCTTTAACTTCTTAACAATATTTTATTTAACAGAACAATAAGGAATTACTTCAAATAATGCAGATTTAAGTTATTAAATTTAATTTTAATGTTATTAAATTAAATTGTATGGGTGAATTTCTAGATTTTTGTTGTCACTTCATCATTTTAAAGGCATAACTTATAAATTGAATTGATTTTATACTCATATTTCTATATTATTGTTTCTGAATATTAATCATTATATAAACAATTTTGAGAAAACCTGGTATCGTAGTTTCAGAATTATGAAACAGAGAAAAGAGTAATAAATTATGAAACTCAAACGTAATTAAATAATCTAACGATGAACAAATTCAGCAAAGTAATAGAGCGTTCACCCATACACAGAGACGTCATTCCAAAAATTGCCAGAGTCGATAGTCAAAACGTGTATTACCGTTAAAATTTCGGGGTTCGAAAATGTTCATAATGATACAATACTTTATAGTACTATAAGAAAGCGCTACGTGAATACATTACTCTAAAATCAAAAAAATAAAATAAAAATTATGACAATCATCATGAGTAAAAATCAAAGACGGAGATGTCCTCGCGAGTGACGTCACTTTGACCCTGGCAACATGGCATAATTTTAATTGCAACATTAGAACGAACTTCAGACGTCAACTAATAAATTCAAAGAAATGTTTCTTTTTTTTTCTTTCTTAATTCATTATTTTGAACTCACCGATGCCAATCAATTTATGTCATTCTTTTAAGCAAAACCACAAAGTAAAACACCAAATCGAACCAAGAAAATAATTGATTATTATTACGAAAATGTTCTATAGATTTTACGAAATATTAGTATTAAGGTTTTCTTTAATGTTGCATTGAATGGCCAAGAACTTGGATACGCTTTCCTTTTCTATTTTTATCTGAATAAAATTTACAAATAATATCAACGATCAACTTTATAATTAATTATCACTGGTTTTGAAATTGAAACTAATATAAAATAGAGTTATTTATATTATAAATGATTAGCACGTATTTATTTCAACATGTAAGTATATATTAATTGTCTTTTTTGTTGAATATACTCGTAGTATGACTAATGTTCAACAGTTGGTAGGTCAAACATTAATATAAATAATTTATAAAATACATATATGTTGGCAATTTGTATTTAGATTTCTTATAACTTAAAGTACATAATTTGGGGAAAACATTATTTATATATCCTTATAGGGACTTTCAGATCAATTTTTCATTTATGTTGATTTAAAATGGCCAGCCAATCATGTTTCTAAATATGTTTGAATTATCTCTTCAAGA
This sequence comes from Leistus spinibarbis, assembly GCA_933228885.1. Lineage (NCBI taxonomy): Eukaryota > Metazoa > Arthropoda > Insecta > Coleoptera > Carabidae > Leistus > Leistus spinibarbis. The sequence continues at coordinate 14,681,437 of OW121791.1, forward strand.
TTTTATTTCTCTAATAACCAGAATTATAAATTTACTTACTTGCAGTTATTATAATTTGACCAACTATAGAATCTTACCGCAACTCATATTTTCAAAAATCACTGCTTTTTGGCCATTTTGAAGTGAAAATATTAACTATGAATTAAAATAAATGAACTGTAACACGTATTTGCCAAAAATATATGCAAATTAGGCAAAAATATGCACTCCTTTCATATTAAATACTTCAAAATTGAATAATAACATGTTACTCCCCTTAAACTTAAGATTTACAATTCAAACAATGTTTCCGTAACTCGTACGTCACTAATTCACATTGAAATATTGATTTTGACGCTCACGTGGTAGCACTTTTATTTATATTTGTTCTTTGGTCGGTCATTTTAACATAAATGCTTAAAATAGCGACATTCACAAACTTCAAATTAGAATAAATAAAACTTAATTTTATTAACTAAGTATTATTTATATTTCTCATTGACATACAATATCAATATAATATAGCAGATGCCACTCTGTGTAAAGTACACAACACACTAAATACACTTGAAATCATCAAATTAATTGAAGATTTATCACAAATACTTTTTTGACATTTCATTCTGACGTTTGATTCGTATTTGTCTATTTCAAAGCAGACTAAACTTCAGTAGAGTAGTGATTGTTTTATTTCAGTATATAAACTATTGGATTATTTTTTATAACATTATTAGCAGTCGCCATGGCGCAGTGGTTAATAGTCTTGCCTTTCACTCTGGAGGCCGTTTATGCCAATTTGTATTTTTATAAAAAAGCATTCTACACACACTTACATACTCACACACATACAAACATTTCTGGGTTATTATTTTAATGAGATATATATATATATATATATATATATATATATATATATATATATATATATATATATATATATATATATAAGAAAGTCGAGTGCAGGCCACTCCAGATATTTCTGATAATTATTGCAATATATACATTTATTAAAGTTTATTTATTTCAATCCTACATTTAAATTGTTGACTATACGTTTGATGTCGGTTCATTAGTAAATCATATTGGCGACTTAAAGTAATATTTAATGAATTGTGACCATTTTATATGAATGAACATAACCAATTTTAAAGAAGCATGATCAATTTTATAAACGAAGATTTTGATATAAACTTCTCTTGCAAGCCCAACACAACGAGAATTACAAAAACTAAATAAAACATGACAAATATTTAAATAAAATTGCATGTATATTAGTGTGATTTTTTACAATCCAATTGTATCCACACATATTATAGTATCCAATCATAAAATTGGCTTATACATTTCGATTCCATCTCCAGAAATATGGATAAACCAGTTAACAGGAGTGAACTATATTAACAGTTTACATTCGTCCACTTGAAGAAATGAATATCTATGTTTGTATTATATGAAGCAGCCTCCGGAGAGACCTTCAAAAATTGCCGTTAGCGGACGGTATTTCACGTCCACGTGGCGGGGTATTGGTTAAAGTTTTCAACTAGCAATAATCGCACCTCGGTAAAACCTCATCGGTTACGATATCGCCTCTGCGCAAAGCTAAAGATTCAGGAGTTGTCTGTATGGACCTATACGAATATCAGCACCAGTTCCTACGTGAGAGGTAACCAACTACATGTGCTGCCACCTTGTGCTGTCGTTATTAACTATTTATACATTTATGGATTTGGTTTTAGATAATAAAGATGTATATGCTTGATAAATAATGCATTACTATCAGTAATAACTCTATTTTAGATGATATTAATGTTAAACATATATTTTAAACTATACTGATTTAATAAAATGAATAATGTATCTTCAAACGCGGCTTAATGACAAAAGACCTTTTCTCCTATAGTTTCTTCCAAATGGACAGATATGAAAGATGAATGTGTGCATTGAAAATGCAAGGTCAAAGTGTAAACTGGAAAGTTAATTGATTACCACTGGGCAGAGTTATGACATAAAACAACAAGGGAATAACATGAAAAGATAACTTTTATATGTATATTCTACGAATGCCAATGTTGTATGTTATTCCCTTGTAAATGAAATAGATGAATAGGAAAAATGTATCAAGGTAGAACCTGAACAGGATCTAAATTGAGCTGACAACTGTGTGAAAAATCAAGTTAAATCACATAAAATAGGATAGAAAAAATAAATAAAATCAAAACGAAATGAGAAATGGATGAATCCACGCCTCTCACATAATCCGCAATTTCCAAAAAAAGATACAACGAATCATTAATGTCAAGATTAGATCAGGAGGCCAGCTGTGTACATAACTGGCAAATTTACAACTCGGAAATTTCTGAAAAGTTCAACATTTTTGCCGTTTTACATAATATAATGCGTGTGATCTTGTTTTTACTTATATTTATTCATTGACGAATTACATTCTTTTCAAATTATTGTCCCTTCGCTACTGTGATATATGACTTGACATTTATCCTTCGAAATATTTCAGACAAGATTTTCAAGTTTGAATCCGGAAAAATGAAAGACGTGATCGACTTTCCTAGTAACGATTTATCAACGCGTGAATTTATTATTACAGAATTTCGACTACGTAAAATATAGAATAAATGTTATTTGTCTGATTTTTTTTGAATATTTTAATATATTTACATAAATTGATATGATTTTTATTGATTAAACCCATTTTCGTATTTAGAGGTGATCTTTGATTCTGACATGCGTTATAAATATAAATAAATTTATCAATACACATAAAAACATGCTTTTTACTACCTTCGACGTAGTAAAAGTAAAAGGAAATATTGCAATCAAGAAAATTCAACGGAAATACACATTTTGAGGTTTAAACTTCTAATCTAACGGATAGACTATTTAATTATTAACTATTGTAGATTGTTTTATTAATAAAGTCAATTTTTTTGGAATTTGTAAAGGAAAAAGATTGAGAAAACACGATTAGGTTCAGGCACCTATGCCTTCAGTTCATAGGAAATACAATATGCGGTGCGAGCAGTAATTATATTAAAAAAAAATTGTTTTTAATTATTAGGGCTTTTTATTTGTGTTTATAATTTGAAAAAATGTTAAATATATAAATAGACTATCAATTTTTGGTAGATTTTTTGATATATTAAAAAGAAAACATTCTTAGTACATATTTTAAAATTCAAAATTATGTTTATTATTTATGACCTTTGGGTTACCAATATGAAGAAATCTTGTAGATATAAAATATCTTAGAATTCTTTGTAAAATTTTCGGATATTTTAGTTATTTTTCTAAGGGTAGTATTAAGGGGTGTTTAAAACTTAGGGGCCCTATAACTCCGGAAGAATATAAACGATTGAATTTAAACTGTCAGTGAATTCAAATGAGATGCAAAAGAATATTTGTAGCAAATTTGGTTCAAATCGCTTCGGTACCTTCAGAGGAGTAGAGGGCCCAAATTTAGTCTTACGAGCGAGCGACGACTAACATCTAAGTATATGAGTTATATATATTTTTGGATTTGGGCGACGAGATAATCACTTTTTGTTAAGGATTTTTGCTAATCCGCGAATGCTACAGACTCACGACCGAATGCTTTAGCTCTTCTGTACTTCAACCAATATATCGCTGGTCCCTAAGAAGAAAATCGTTATTCACAACGAAAGTTAATAAAGTCTTTACTACTGAAACGCGTTTATAAAATTTTTATTTACGAATTTAGTTCATAAGAACCTTATAATTCTGAACAAATTTATACATTTATAAGTAAAATCTGTAAAATATTGATAGTGTAAAATACATTTTATTTGAATTGCAAACCATTTTTAATCTGATTCTATAAGATATAACGAACATAATACATGATTTGTGTAATTAATAATACGAAAATGTGTATCCATTACAGAATTATAGCTTTTTCAAAATCTTACAGATTCTTCTTATAGACCTATAGACTGACTCAGAATCGCACCATACGGCTTTATTCATTTTCGTAGTGAATAACGACTTTCTTCTTAGGGACCAGCGATATGGTCTTCTTCAGAGAGATTAGCGTTTATGTGATGAATATTTATATTAAATGTAGAAATTTTTATTGGAAAGTCTTGTGCATGCCACACTAGATATGTTTTAATGTAAACCCTTCTTTGATTTTGGTGCTGACCACAATAGATTTCAATTATTTTGCTGTACGTAAAGTGTGTAAGGTTCAATGGTGAAAGATTTTTAACGCTTAAAAATGGGTTGTTTTAATTGGAAAAGATTTGAAGATATGTCTGTATTTTTAATTCAATTTTTATAACGAAAGTTACAACTAGAAATTAGGTATGAAGATGTGTATAAATGTATTTATGTTCGTTGATATGTTAACAAGGTTTATAAGTAGTAAACAAATAATAAATACTAATGTAATTTTTGAATAAAAATGTTACTTTGATAGATATTGTTTATCGTCCCAAGCGAGCAAAAACAAATATCCGCAAAATTGGTTTTGTAAATGCACATAAAAATAAATATAAACAGTGTATCAGGTATCATTATAAAATGATAAACAATTTTACTAATATCAATAACAATAAGACCGCGAGTCAGGTATAAAATTTGTGAGTTTACATGCATATCTTTGTCAAATGAAATGATGCATATGTTCGCCCCCGTATTTCACCACAAACTTCAACAAAGCGGACAGCATAAGTAATAGCACATTATGTACCGTACATTTGTTATATGTTATGACAGAACGGGAAAAAAACATGTTTACAAGCACTGTAAAATGTCGTCATGTTGTCTCTAATATAAAATGGGAAAAATACAAAAGAATTAAAAAGAACAGCGAACACCACAGAGTAAAAGTCACAGGTATCAAGAAAGACAACAATGGCAACAAGTTACTACATAAAATATATCTCTGTATATTATGTTGGTAATAGCGGAGAAGAAAATGAAAAACGAACAAGACATTTGCAATTTTAAATGGGCCTTTTTAAAAAACAAGGGTTATGCATTTTAATGTTACAAAGTGGTCACTTTTTAATTTCACGTTTTAAATTATGCTCTTTCCAGCCTTTGTTTAATAAATATGTATACTCAATGAGAGGGTTCGTATTTTACTGCGAGGACAGGGTCGGGCTTGACCATTTTCAGCGCAAACCGACAATGGAGTTCTAAATTAACAAAACGTTTACTGGTTGCGATAAATTAGCATATTAATAGACTCCATAAGTTTTATCATTTCATTCAAATTATTAATCATGTTGGATAATTTCTAATCATTGTTATTTTAACCGATGTCAAATGACAAATATCAAATTATTTGAGTCTATTTCGTTTCCCTGTCAAAACGTTGTACGATTTATTAAATTTAATACCCATTCATGCGTATCTATTGCAACATAAATAAGCATTTTAAGATTTTCAGTAGCAGTTTCCTTGTAATATTTTGATGAAACTTTTCAAACAAAAGTTGTTTTAAATATTAATATCTTTCATTATGAACCTAACTATTTTTGCCATATATATATATATATATATATATATATATATATATATATATATATATATATATATATATATATATATATATATATATATATATATTGGAGATAAGACAAAAAATGCATAGGGTAAACATGCACTTCCGGTTTAAATATTCTTTTTAAGAATAGAAGGTGCACATTTAAACTATATAAAAGTCTTCAGTTTGAAGTTTTAAACTTTTACGTTCGACAGTTTTGGCTCTAGAGCGTTCACAGACACACAGAAACACAGATATACATACAGAGACACACAGACGTCATTTTAAAATAGTCACAATCGATTCAGGGAGGGCCAAAACGTATATTTCCGTTGTAATCTCGAGTTAATTCTGGCACTATAATTGACTATATATACAGTATTTTACCATTTTAGGTGCGCTGAAGCATCGGCGCTTGCATTTCTTGTATCTTTAATGAATATTTATGGATATTCCATAATATAATATTATTTAACTCCATAATAGTGTAGTTATTTATTTAATACTTGTTTTTTTGTACCTTTGTGCGTTGTTCAAATTTGTATGTAAAATATTCAATATTTATTGACATTGCAAATGCAAATACACGCACATAAGAAATATGAAAAAGGTTTCTGTTTATTTTGGGCGATACGATCGCAGTTGCTTGTTCCTGTCAAAGGTAACATTACTATAAAAACGAACGAGGAGAAATTGAACACTGGCCACAGGCCCACAGGAATATTCTTTTGGGATGTGATTCCCCGCAAAATAAACAGTCATTTTAATTCATATGTGTAAAGCTCATATTACACCAAATTCGAAATAAACACGTCGCTCAATAAAAATTGTTTTGAACATGTTATTTTACTATTTAATATCGTAATATTTTTATATGTATGTGGTTATCTTAAAAGTGATCTAATAAAAAAGACATAAAAGTCGGCGACAGCGATAATAAAACTTAAATAACACTAAAATTGTTTTAATAGTATCAAATGGCATTAACCTTTTCGCATTATTCTTAAACTTTGAATATAGGTTTTATGTTTTTATTATTTGCTATATATTATGTTGCTTCTGGATATTAATAAGTTTTATCCACAATAATAAATATGAACGTTACTAGTTAGAAACTCCAATTTGCATTTCAGAGTTGACTGTTATTTGAAACAGACGTGAACTGCAAAATCACCTATTTAAAATTAGAACACTGTTTTAATTTCGTTAATTAATAAATATAAAATGACAAGAAAGAAAGTAATTGTTATATTGAATATATATAAATAGTGAAATGATTATAAAGTGGCCACTCCAGCTTCTTACATGCTGTATTAATTATTTGTAAATTCTGCCGCTTTGTCTACATAATTCCCATATTTATAAAAATGAATGGTACAATGAGAAAAATACACTTACACCATTTGATAAACAGAAATCGTAAATTGCTTCCATGAAAAGAACACAACAATAATAGAACGCAGAAATTTGGTGGAGGTGGACTAAAGTAGGTAGAAAACCCCTAGCAAATTAGATTCACCTTAACCCATATCGTCCCAATAATGCGTTAGCACACCAGCTCAAAATATATTTTTTTCTTGCTTAAATCTACTAAATTGCCAACCAATTGACATCTAGGCGCACTTTACAGGTATCGAAAAATGAATATTTCATTAAAATATTTTAAATTTTGTGCACTTTACACTTCATGTCTGTTTGTGTATCTGTGAACGCTCTAGAACCGAAACTATATGCCCTAGATGTCAACCTTCTATGTTTGAAAAGAATATCTCCAATATCACTAGAACGGCTGCATTTACGGCAAAAATAGTTATGTTCATAATGAAAGATATTAATATTTCGCACAACTTTTGTTTGAAAAGTTTCTTTAGAAAATGTACCAGTTACGAGAAAATTGCTACTAAAAATCATAAGTATCTTGTTTACGTTGCCATGAATTCGCATGTAGCTTAATAAATCGGATCATCTGCGCCTGACAATATTTTGACAAGAAAACAAAATAGACTCAATTAGATAAATGACATTTCAGAATATTTCTGTAGAGTATTGGATAGCTAGTACTTCATAACCATAACAAATTGGTATTGGTATAATTTTCCACCCATTCATTTATATAAGGTAAGCTTGGTTTTCATATTGTTTCTGTTGGATTCTTATTTCCTAATATTATATTTTTATAATCAATAAATATTGATGATACAATATTTGATAACATAATACGATAATTGGTACAATTTCAGTGTATTACTGTGAATTATTGGTATTTTTTAACAGTTTGTTTGGAATATATATATATATATATATATATATATATATATATATATATATATATATATATATATATATATATATATATATATATATATATATATATATATAAATATATATAGATATAATGAAAACTACGTAAAAGAAAGTCCTGCGTTGGCCACAACCCATTTTTTTTAAATTCTATTGCCATAATTGTCATTCTAGTTATAATAAATTAAATTTACATAAAAGAATATAATTTCTTTCCATTATTTTCACCCTTGGGATGATATGGATTAAGGTTGTTCTTTTCCAGATTTTGTTATTCTTTAGATATGTTTGATTTATGCCAATTTGGTGATAAATTTAATAATCTGACAAATGACGTGCATAGAAAATATCAATACTACAGGAAGGAGGAACATTATCCTTTAATTGTGTTCTATGTTCGCCATTTGGCAGGTTTTTTATTTTCCCGAATAATTTGGCATAAATTGGGCATATCTAAAAAATAACAAAATCAAGTAAAAGACAGCCTTAAAATAAAACTGATTTTAGCAAAAATGTGATAGTGTAATATTGGCTGATGACGTAAAAAGAGGTCCCATAGAATGAGCAACTAAGCACCTTGTGTGTTCGTTAGTTCGTTGCGGACAGAAAATTTGTGTTGTGGTTATGTGCGTGCATGCGTTTGTGTGTGTGTGTGAGTGTCGCTGCTCGCTGGTGATGATGAGGTGCCCGTTTGGCTGAGCCGAGAGGGTCAACCCGGCCCTGACCTTCTCACACACAAGAGGCCCCGAAATGTCACCGACTGAATACACACACACACACACACATATCCACACTAACACACGTTTAGGCATGATGTGTTGTCGCGTATTTTCAGTGTCACCCATCCACATACACACACATGCAAATTTATAGATATGTGTGCGTGTGTTAACACAGGTTTCAGCTGGGGCACCTGTTCTTTATACTTTACTTTACACATGGGCGGAGGATTAAGATATTTGGCGATAGGATAAATCAGATATTTTTATTTGAATGAATCAAACCCGCTGAATCGGGTGGAACAAAAAAAAAACAACTTTCGAATATTTGGGAGAAAATGTCTTTGTGAAACAGTAAAACCTTATTATGTTAGTTTGGTTGGAATATTCGCCTTTGTTAGTAATAAAATAATATAAACAACCTTAAAATATCTACACATATTTTTAGATAATATGTACAAGAAAGTCCAGTGTAGGACACAGCAGATTTCTTTCTGTTTTGTTTTGCGTGTTCCTTACAATACATTTCCTAAACAGCAAAGCGAATACAAATTTAAATAGCATCAAATATACCAGTTTATAATAGGGTGTTCATTAATTTTTACAGAATTATTCACAAAATAATATATTTTTCAATCCTTGAATAACTTTTATAATATTGACGTTCAATATTTATCAAATAAAATAAAGTATTTATATCGCTAATTTCTCCTCGAACTTACCATAAAAAACAGCAAAATATTACTATGACAATAGTTGTCAAATGAATATTTATATATAATAGATTCATAAAATAAAATTTATGTTCTGTTTATATTTAGATTTCAATGATCGATCAGATACGCTAACTCAATAAGATGTTTGATTAATGACTTTTTGTTTAGGTTTCATTGATTGTATTACGAAATTAAATAATTTATTACTAAAATTATTAACATATTATTTAACAAAAATCTAGTTGCTTTTACAAAATTCTATATATTAGAAAAACAGTATTCAATCTGGCATTGTTTTCGTTCATAATATAATTAGTAAAATGCAGTTTTCAATTTACTTACCCCATTTACGGCCACTGATATATAAATTCTCGGTATTTTTTGGGGCTCTACATTTTGGGAGCCTATAACTCGGGAAGTATACGGGCGATTAGATTTAAACTGCGAGTGGATTCAAATGGGATGCCAAATAATATGTGTACCAAATTTGGTGTGAATCGCGCCGGTACCTTCAGAGGAGTAGGGGGCACAAATTTGGTCTTACGAGCGAGCGACGACTAACATCCAAGTATATAAGTTATATATATTTTTGGATTTAAGGCGACGAGACAAACACTTTTTGTTAATGAAATTTTTTGACCCGAGAATGCTACAGACACACGACCGAATGCTTTAGCTTCTTCGGTACTTCGTACGGCGAACTAAAAACTAATAATAATAATATTGAAATTTTTAAATGTTGTTTGATTGTTGAATAATTGCAACAATAAATTTTGTACTCTAAAAATTGCTATTGCTTTTAGTATTATATTTATTGTGATCAGGCTCGCCTGTATGGCGTGCTGGAACCACTGATGCTTGCATCAATGCTTGTTTAAATTTTCGAATAGTAATATGATGTATATGGTGAATGTTGTATATGGTCTAATTTGGATTTTAAAATGAATAAATGTATAAATATTAAAATTGTAACACTGACGTAAATAGTTTGAACTTATTGGTAACGAACGAATGAGACACGGATGTCCCCTATGGCACTACCAGCACTTCCCAGACACCGATGTTTGCCGTGGCATTCAATTTGTTAAATTGCATACTAAAATAAAGACATAATTGATGTTGATTTGTTGACCGTTGAGTTTGCATGTTTTTAAAAGTATATTTGACTCCAATCTGGACCCCACGCCGCGTCTCATGTATCAAGATAAATGCCGTGAAGATCAGCAAATGGAATATGAAAAACTATGGAAAACACGAAATAATCTCAGCAAGAGACCTTTTATGATATATCTAAATTTCGTAGCTTCTGCGGGTTTTGAAATATATATATTTTTCAATCGTTTATACCACAAAAAGTGGACTTTACGCGACTTTCTTGTACTTACACTAACTATATTTATATTAATGCTTTATTTTGTTTTAGATTCAACCTACGATTGCTATGAAAAAAATAGCAATATGTATTGTAACTAGGGAAACGTAAATATAAAAAAAAAAAACTATTTTAAAGACGATTTTTCAGTAAATGGTACATTTTTCAAAAGAACTTCTTAAACAGAAGTTGCTTAAAATTTGATTATCTTTCAAATAAGAAAACTTTTCTCTAGCTCAAGCCATTTCCGAGATATTGATGTTATAGCAAGAGTTAACTATTACTTCCGGTTAAGATATTCTCTTCAATGATAATAAATGTGCTAATCCGGGACATATGCGAGTCTTAAGTAAAAATGACGTTGTGTTTGCATTAATATGGTGAAAATTACGTCAAACATATATGTTAATTTTATAAAACATATCCTAATTCAAAACTTATGATCAAAACAAACGAGTAGACCTTTTATGTTCGTCGTCAAAAAACCTCTCAATATACCACAGTTATTTTAGATAAAACTTATAAAAACTAAAACACAAATTTTCGCTTACATAAGATGTAACAGCGTCAATTACGAAGTCATAAAGTGTTTTTGGTTGACAATAATCTTTTGAAAAAAGCGAAAAGAACTGGTTTTCTTTACACGTTTTTTTCCTTGTATTATCATCAAATAGCGTTGTTCCATCATTCATGTCATTCGCCATCATTTGCATATTATAAAAATTAATACTTTTTATTTTGTGACATATCGAAAAAATGTTTTCCCCAAATTTGATATTTCGTCATTTTGAATAACTGTGTAATATGTGTGCGCAAAACAAATTAATAAAAATAAGAAGAAGGATAGATAGACAGAAGGATGACAGGTGATTTATTATTTTTCAAACAGGGGCAATGAACTAACAATTTATTATTTATATTAATTATACAAATCCATCTGGTAATTAATTTATTTATTAACCATTGGCGGTCAACACCGTCATTGTGTTTTATTGCATTATAAATATATTTCGGAATTAAATCATATAATATGCAAAGTAGAAATAAATTTGACGAAATATGAGCTATCAAATAATTTACTGTTATATGTGAATATATAATTTTGAACTTTATAAGCGAGTGACCCAACACCCAAAAAACATGGTTCGTGTTTTTGAATTCATTTTGATTTTACTATTACTCTCACAAGAAATTCTTAGTAGGAAGTAATAGGTTTTTATAGTGTACATTATGCCGCAAAGAAACTAAAGAAAACAAATAAGAAACATTTATAATGGAAAAGATAATTAAATCAGCTAAAAAGCAACGAAATATTTTACGTAATACTGGAAAACTGTTTACAATCCATAGTCTGTAAAACACGTTGTTGCTATTTAGAAAACAAATAGTCTGTATGTCACGGATATCCGTATTCCACCTTCATAATAATGTAAATAAATTGAGATAAAGCCACAAAATTAAATATCAGTTTCTGTGAACGATTTCTCATTAAATTAAGCGTTTTTCTATCAACGCACAGATCAGCTCCGAGTTCATTTAAACTCCTCTGAAAGTATCGTTTAAACTCTCTTCTTTTTACAGAACCATCAAAATGCATAAAATGACAGTTGAAATTTGTACGCAATTTTAGTTGCATCATCTTTTGGTAATAAATAATACCATGCTGCCAAAGAAATGTGAAATCGATTATAGTGAGGTAGTAGCAGCAATATAATGTTCCGTGTACGTATTTATTTACAATAAATGTAAACATACATACACGTAAACCAACATAAAAACATATTAAATACTCATCACTCAATTGCATTCCAAGAATTTTTACGAAAAACGACAGAAACAGTAAACATCTATGTTTATTGACATATACAATTACTTGAATTGTACACGCGCAAATTATATTATTATTAAATTAATATTGACAATTAAATTACGTTGATTATTTACATTTTATGATTCAATCACGAGAAAATTTGAATTAGAATAACATTTCCTTGAAATTGCGGAACATTTTCTTATTTTTTTCATATTTCGAACATGTACGTGAATATTTGTCATCAATAGATCGATAGTGAACGTGTTTCGAGCGTATTGGTTATAGAAAATAAATATTTAACAAGATTTGGTACGCGTAAAACGCACCAATGCGTAGAGCTCGCCTTTACGTAAAATATGCGTTGCGAACAGTGGTTTTTAAAGGCCTTATTTGGTTAACAATTTGAAAAAATGTTATAGATATAAAAAGTCTTACAATTTTTTGTTGGTTACTTAGATAACCAAAAATGTTAGTGCATATTTTAAAATTCAAAATTATAATATTGAATAATTTTTTTCGGGCTTTGAGTTAACAATGTAAAAAAATCTTGTAGACATAAAATATCTTAGAATTTTTAGTAGAATTTTTGAGTGTTTTAATTATTTTTATAACGGCAGTATTAAGAGGGGCTCTAAATTTTGGGGCCTTATAACTCGGGAAGTATACGGGCGATTGAATTTAAACTGCGAACGGATTCAAATGGGATACCAAGTAATATGTGTAGCAAATATGGTGTAAATCGCTTTGGTACCTTCAGAGGAGTAGAGGGCACAAATTTGATCTTACGAGCGAGTAACTAAAATCCAGTTATATATATTTTTGGATTCCGGGCGACGAGACAAACACTTTTATATAATGAAATTTTTTGATTCGAGAATGCTACAGACACCTGACCGAATGCTTTAGCTTCTTCGGTACTTCGTACGGCGAGCTAAAATCAGTATACATATTAAATATTATATTAGAATAAATTGATAATGTAAATATTAAAATTACAATACTTCCTTATATACATTCGTATAAGTAAAATGTACTAGACTTTTACTGGTTTCATCACTAAGATGGCGGAAGTGCATGTTTTAAAATTCATATTTTAAGTATATATAAAGTTTTACATTCGTATTCATAGAACCTCCGCTAAGGATACTTTAGCGAAAGGTGCTTCAACATAACAATGAGATAGATAAACTTACACCATTTGATAATAAAACCGTCTATTGTTTCTAAGAAAATAATACGAGGTTTTATTTAAAGGCGGTTTTAAATTATTATGACAATAAAATTAAGATCAATAGCAAAATAATACAAAAATAAAATGTAAGCTATGAAGTTATACTTAAATTTCCATAAGATGTCACTTAGAAAATGTGCATTACACCCCCAACCTTTCAACTAAATATTTATTTATTGTAAGTCTTTACGATTATAACAATTCAACGGTTTAGGGTGAAATACTCATTATATAAGTGGCGTCATGTTTTCTTATAAAAATGTATCCATAATTATATAAATGATGATCTGAGATGCAATTCTACTAATTTTAAAATCATTTATGACATAATAAAACATCTCATTCTTTACTTCAAGTTGTAAGAAATATGCGTTGATTTTCGGCGAAAAAATATGAATACGATTTATGATATAATTATGTGGTTTTATATGCGTTCTTTGTAACTACCGGTACGCAATAATTTTTACAATATTCTCACGTAAAACTAAATCCATCAAAACTGTACTTTTATATAGCTAATACGAACTCGACATTTTAGCGGATATACACGTTTTGACCTTCCCTGAATCGAATGTGAGTATTTTCGGAATGACGTCTGTATGTGTGTCTGTATGTCTGTAATGTAAAATATTGAGGATCATTTTAAAGTGGTCCCTATACTTTCTTTTATATATAACATACAAGAAAGTAAGAATGAAGGAAATCAACGACAATACAAAACATAAATTGACTCGAGTAAAATAAAATTTGAATAAAACGATAAATAAAATCACCACATTACAAACTCTGCATGCACAGATGAATGTATTATTTTGGTATTGGTGTTGAAAAGTAAATGAAATGTGTATAAGATTTATTTCTGTATTGACTGAGGTGACATTTGAAGTATTAAAAAAAATCTTTTAAATCTATTTTTCGTCTGTGAGGTCGAATCGGTGAGGCTGCGGATAACCGTGACCTAAACAGAGATCTACTTGACCTGTGCCCCTTATCATTTGTCCGTTAAGTTGGCATCAGGTAAATTGCAGTTTTATGCGTGTGTGTCTGTGTGGTTTTGCGATGCATTTCTTGTGCGTATTGCAACCGTGTGCAAGGGAAGGTTGCACAAATACAATTAATACATAGGGATTTTACCTTCGTTTTGCACGGATTTAAATAATTATTTATTACTTCCTGTCATCACAAATATTCCAATACGCATTTTGTAATTTTTATTGTTTACTTGTATGGTGTAATTTAATCTTTTTACTTATTTAGATTAATACTACTGTAAATAACATTTATTTTCTTTCTTATATGAATATGTATATAAGGAAGTAATGAAATACACATTTCTGTGTGTTTGTCTGTGTGTCCTCTTTAGACATCGTCTAAGAAAGTAAAAACCTAGGATGGGCTCTTACAAATTGTAGGAATGAATCACTAATTCTTTCATGTTTACACTCCTAGATCTTTATGTCAAAATACACGATTGTGCGATTTTTTGTCGGACCATTACACATTTTTGGGTGTAAATTTTGATATAGTAATTTATTACTTTATGATGACTAACCGACTTAATCCGTGATTATGACTACGGTCTACGATACTGTTTAAGTTTATTTACAAGTTTAATTTAAATAACTGGAGTTTGAAAATGTTCATGATTACAATACTTCTTAGATTTAGTTTAAGAAAGTAAAAGAGATTAAAAATAGAAACATGCGAAATTAATTTAAAGTATGTACGAAATGTATAATTACTCTATTTTTAATGCAAATGAGGAGTTGGAAGAAAAAATCAAATTTTATGCAAAAAATAAGTGAAATTAGTGAAATGTTTTATGGCATGAGTGTGTAAATATGCTAGTTCGGTTTGTTTGAATGCGATCTGTCAAAGGCAAGGCCAAGCGCGAGTTTTTCGTATCTGATCTTGGCCTGTTTTTCATATAAAACGGATGTTCAACTTGCCTTTTATAATGACTTATGACCTGTAACATCACTACAAATAACTTAACAACATTTCATACAATACATGTCAAAAGATCAATTAAATACTCGAATAGGTGATAAATTTAACTAATGATTTTTTTTTTACTATTATTAGTTTTTAATGGCTTTTAAGTACGATAATTATTGATTATGTTATAATTTAATTAATGTTGCTATGCATTCAGTCAGATGAGATGGCATGACTGCGTGCGTGATGGAGAGAACAAATAGCATTTTGCAATAGACGTTTTAATGTTTGAAATGTGGCTAAGAATATATAGAAACTAGTAGGTATATAGGTACATACTAAGTGCATGTCTAAAGAATATTTAATTGCATATAATTAACCAGTCAATTGAACCCTTTATTTGATTTAAGAATTACTTTATCAAAATATCATTATTCGATCATCGTCTAACAATAGACAACTTATATATATATATATATATATATATATATATATATATATATATATATATATATATATAATATATTATATATAATATATAACAACGACTTTTTTCTAACCTTTTCCCTCATAAAGCAAAAAAAATCAGATATATTTAAATTTCTAACATCTTTAATCTGAAATATATTGTCGAAACATGTACCATTTTTGTTTCCCTAGTTACCACACATATTGATATTATTTCATGGTAATCTAGCATGAATTACAAACAAAATAAAGCAATATTATATTAAATAGTATAAGAAAGTCGACTGAAGACTACTAAAATTTTTTTATTATTGAAAAACTTGGTGTTTCATTTTGCTATTTAGATTCAAATGTATACTTTTTAAAATATTGATTATAAACTTGGATAAGCGCTACTAATCAAGAAATCCATGATCAACCTACACGGAATAAAACGTGTTGTTTAAGAGGTTAGGGCCAGGGTGACGTCATGTTTTCATGGTCCATCCCTGACTTGATATACACACAGCCATAAACAATTCTTTCATACATATACACAATAATACCTGCAAAAGAAGAATGGAATCGAGAAACTGAATTTTATTTTTATCACAAAATATATTCGAGTCTAACGTACAAATTATACGATCATCCAACAACTGATTCATACTCATATATTGATTTATCTATATTTTATACAATTATTCGCACAGACACACATTGATCAGATTTACAGGTGTATACAGGGCCGAAATTATTATTTTTGCGCATCACCCGATAGTGTTTATCAACTAAATATAAACGATGACTAATCAAATTAAATTCATTATCATTTTTAGTAGTTTTTTTGTATTAAATACTACACAGGTGTGATTGTTATTCACAAATATTAAGTGGCGTTGAAAACGAACTTCGTTTCATTCATGTTTTTAATTTTCTTTACTATATTTTGCGTAGGAGAAATATTATTGGTATATGATAATTACGAATCGATCTTGACATGTCATATTTTTATATTTTAAATTACTTTTTTGCAATAATTTTTATGATTTACGATAGGTGACTCAAAAATGGAAAGAAGTCTCTTCGACAGATTGTTCAGGACAACAAAACAGAACGGACAAATTGTGTTTGTTTTAAGGAATTAGCGCTTTTAAAATCGTCGATCGTAAATAGTACTCACGATTTAGATGTATGAAGCACCTCAACTGGAACTGGATGTGGAACACGTCTATCAGCATAGCCGACTATATCACTACTAAATCTAAATGTATTGTTCAGTTTTATATTATTGTGTAACCATAACAAAAGTTACACATATTCAATGCAGTTTTTAGACATTGGTTACCAAATTTTGTTAATGAAACTTAGATATAATGTAATTACATTTTAGTTATGTATTAGCTATTACATGTTTATCACGATTAGAAATATGGTTTAAGGAACTGCAATATTTTTAGTTCCTGATTATGAGAGAACATGTTTATTAATTATATATTTTTTATGGTCTTAGGGTTCAAAACATTAAAAATAATAATTATGCATTCTTAAATATGCAATATTTATTTTGTATATATCACAAAAAAAATTGTAATCCTTTTTATTTCACTATCGATATAGAGTCAAAATTATTGGAGGTATAATTATAAAATTTAAAACTTGTGGCCCGGAAAAATAATATGAAACCATCGTCAGCCCAAGTACGGAAGCGTATAGGTCATAACATTACCAAATAAATAAAAAAAATTGCGACATTTTTTTAAAAAGGATGACTCAATATAATAGATACCATATTTCTTATTTTGTTTCTATATATTGCAAATCTTTAATTTATTATCCAGTTAATTAAATTTGATTAATTAGTGCCGAATTTTCGGAATATCTCTGTAATATCTTAAGTGATTTGTATATAAATGATGGTTAGCGACCATGTATTAATGCTCAACTTGAACTCTTCGAGTTCAAATGTCAAATTGTGTGTATTGAGTGTTTGAGTGTGATCTCCTTCACCCAGATGTAGTTTCTTTGATTTGTTTCTGCGACGCGGCACTGTGCGAAATCTCAGTGACGGAGAAACTGCGAATTTCACAAAGACGCACGAAACACGGGACTACAAAGAAACGATTATAATTGATGTAGATATTTGAGTTTAATGGATTGTTATTAAAGGTTAGTATACTATAATTGGATTAATATGGATGTCTCTTCCTGTGAGACAAAGTACCGTGAGAGTTTTTGTACTGCCAAAATATGAACTTTTCGACTATTTCATTTGTTATTATTATAATTAAATCAGAATTCACTGAAGACTAAATTAATTATTTATCTTTCACACAGTGTCATAATATTTGAACATGCATTCAAACTATACACAATATTTAACACTTAAACATAAATATAAGTAAAGCATGAAGCATTATGGTTGAAATAAAAAATTAAAATAAACGTTTATTCATAATTCATTTCTTCAAATATATATATTCTTCAAAACATTTTTCAGATGATGAACCCAAAGGCCAGAAAAAAATAATTTAGAAAGATATTTTAGAAATTTAAAACGTATTTAAAGACTGGCCATTGTTGCAATCAGTAACAATGGCATTATGGTTATAAATAGATTTTCTACTTTAATAATCTTATTGGTTAAAAACTGTTTTCTATAAAAATAAAGAATTTAAACCATCCACTGAACAAATAATACGGCGAGCTAAAGACATTAGTATATGCTTCTTCTCATTTGTGATTGTTACTCATTGGTGATTACCTATAATCAATAATATTATTACACAATAAAAAAGCAAATGTCTTTTATCCATAAAACTTCTCACGAAATTGTTATTAGTTATATAAAATAACGCTAACTAATTTTGTCATTCTTCTCTGGAAAATCACATAAACTTTTATATATACGCATCATAAAATATAATTAGACATTAATATTTATGTAAATCGAAATGTTAGTATTACAAAACAACAAATCAAAGAAGTAGAAACATCCATAAAATTAATTGTTGCAAAAGAAAAATCACTGCTGTAATTAACCGTGTATAGAATTTTATATGAAATAGAAAATTATCATACAAATGATCTTTATCATGAAGTTTACATTGTTAACACAGGAGATGAATGCGTTATTAGTATATTTTATCTATAGGTTTGTAATAGCGGTAGTCCGGAATTGGCCTTAATTGTGTCCTCTAATTTCTGATGTGACTTCCTCGCGACTAACAATGCATTTATTAACAGAAAAATTTTATTCTGTCAATGGAGATTTTCGTGACAGATAATGCCGAAGAATTTACATATTTATAGAAATTGTGTATTCTGCATTTTATAGTGCATAGTGTATTGGCCTTTCAATGGCCTTTACTAGTTTCTGTTAATTTTTAAATATGTCTGATTTATGCCAATTTTGTGTGTCTGTGTGAAAGAACGCTCTAGATCCAACAGGTATACACATACAGATAGACACACACACAGACAGGTGTCAACGGGAATTAAAATCGATTCAGGGAAGCTCAATGTATGTATTTCCGGTAGAATTCCAACTTTGAATTGTTTCGTGATTAGAATACTTTATTTTATAAAATGTTTCAGAAGAATATCGCAAATTTTGCTGAACATCTACAGAATTTTTTAGTGCGCCACTGCTAATGAAAAGATGAACAATTTAACATTTAAATATTGTACAAACGTGTGTTTTACAATATGATTTAAGGTTAAGCGTTATCGATATATTGATAAGTTTACTACGATAGCCTTGCGTTTCGATGTAGGTATTACCTTGCTTTATTTTCGAAATAAATCGGTATTTCTAAAGTGGCTTGCTTTCGGCTATACACGATATTACTACACCGTATAAACACATATCATTTTAATTTGTTATTATTATTAATATTAAGTCGAGTTCTTGAGTCCTATTGACATTGAGATGTACACCTTTTGTTTCACTTTACCCTAGTAACCTTTTTGAGATGTGTGATGCATTTTTTATGTTTGTTTGTTATTTAATTTATGAGTTGGCCGTGAATGATAAAAAATCTGTGTAAGTTATTTGAGTATGTTGATTTTTTGTTTTGCTTCAAGTTCATTTGCTTAATTAGCTTTAAATTATGTTATTAGCGTTAAAATGTTAGTTCGTAATTAATTAGTAGATTAAAGATTGTACATAAGATAATGGGAGCTGCAATGTTATAAACTGCATTGTTGGAACAGGTAAATATTAAGGAACAAATAAAATAAAGTTGTTCTTTTTTGAAAATATATAGCAGCACCCTAACTAAATAACTAATTTGGTAAAATTAATTTTTAAAAAATCGGCCAACACAGAACTTTTTGTTGACTTTTGTGCTTGTTTCTGTCAAATTCTCATATAAAGAATGATAATGGACTGTTTACATATAGGTAGGTAATAATTTGTAGTAAAGTGATTTCAAATCGTTTTGTTAGCGAAGCGTAAAAAGTACGTCTAGCATCGCGTAACGAAACGGTGTGAAAATCTTTATTTCATATCGTCATTATTCGTAAACAAAAATCAGATTTATTATTTGTTGTGTAGAAAATAAATTCAGACTCGTAAATAATCATCATTTACATAAAGTGCATAAAATTACACTGTGTGCAAAATAATTATTGACGCTCGTAAATATTATGTCTGGTCAGGCACGACCAGCTGTTGGCCAATTCGTCTTGTGTGATTTATGTTTGAAATTGCAAAATAAATATTCTTTCTACCCAACTGACACTCGCTTTACAGAACAAGTGGTATTAGGTATAACATGACATGATATGCATTAAAATGGTTGTAATTAATGGTTATATAAACTACCGCAAATTGGTGGTTTTTCCGCACCGTGTTTTTAACTTGATGGTAACTATAGTTATGTTGTATTTTTACTGCACTGCATAAAATCACGGTCGAGGTTATCGTTTCACTTGTGACAAATTTTCAATTAATTTATAATAATGTTAAGCGGTCACCAACACATTATTATCGGTTGCAAAAATATATTCAATAGAGATAATAGTATTTATTTTTAAACTAGCATAGGTACCAATGCTTTCAGCTCGTCATATAATGTATTTTGTTTCTAAGATTAGTATTAAGGAATCTAAATTTTGGGACCCTATAACTCCGGAAGTATAAGGCGATTAGATTTACACTGCGAACAGATTCAAATGGAGTAACATTTAGTCCACTTGCATTTACATTTAATGGTACCTTTGTCCATGTGACATGCATTTTAAATGTATTATTGCTATTGTAAAAATCGTGAGCGATATTTTAGGTTGACCAAAGTATAAGTATACGTATAGGTAAATGTAAAAGGAGTGAATTTAAATATTATGTCAATAAAATTACATAACCCCAAATTACTAGTTTAGTATTATTTCGATTGTTTGCTTTCACTCTCATCAAAATCGAATAAATATTTTTAATTGATAAGTTTTTGGCAAAAACGGTTAACTTTCAAATTTTTAAGAAAGTTTTAAACTAAATATTATTATTAATATTGTTTTTCACTATGTTGAAATTTAACAATGAAACTTGTTTACATTCTTAACTCTTTGTACTTATTGCACATTATATACCAAAGAGCTGTAGTGATCGGCCATATTCTTATATTTCATATTTGTATTTTTACTCTCTTTTACGAAGTACTAAGTAAGTATACGAACCACCAAAATTATCAACATCGAGATTTTAATGGAATTATTCATTTTGAAAGTCCTTGAATTTTGACTACTTTCTCTATGATGTCTGTGTGAGTGTGAACGCTCTACAGCTTATACCATTCATCGTAAAAATATGATGTTTTGAATTTAAGATTTGTCCTCCCCAGAATAGAAAACGTCCTAGTTTGACAAAGATATTTCAACCGGAAGTGCTCTTTTACTCGTGTTATTTTTTAACTATCTTGGCAATGGCTGCATTTACAGAATAATTTATAGATATATTCTAATTTTGAACAACTTTTCTTCCAAAAGTATTCTCCTAAACTGTAGTAAAATTCTCAATAAAATTGTAGTTTAAATAATTTAATATTTTATTAATCCAAGTTAACTGATATTAAATAAATATCAAAAAATTATTCAAATTACATATTGTAATTTAGAATATTCAATAGTACTAGTTGAGTCTCGAATAGGTCGAAATTCGTCAATCAAATTCGTCCACATGTTTGGTTTATCTTTTTTTATTAATTGGTTTTTATTTTTTTCGCACTATATTGATTATTAATTAAGTTATGCCTATAATTGTTATGACCTAAGAAGTTATTTTCTTTAATTAATATAGGCATTTCAAAAATATCAGTGTCACATTTAATATAGATAATTCGTTAATTAAAAATAAATTAGCTTTATATGATTTTGCAATTGTTTCCAAATATAATTTTTACAGTCAACTACTTCAGGTTTATCATGGTTACCTTGGTTAATAGAGGAAAAGTAAAGTGGCAAATACGGTAATGTTTGCCAACAACTGTCGTCAAAAGGACAATATTATTTGATTTTGTTAATGTTGCAATTGAATAAAACCAAAAATTACATAAAAATAATTTCATATTTATATTCGTATCTGCTGAATTCAAGCATGAAAATTGTTTCACCAGTTATTAATTTTACTATTTCATCGGAGTGAAGTTTTATTTTATTTATCGAGATTTTTATTGGTGAGAATGGAATTGAATTTAATTAACACCTCAATGTTTTCAAGATCCAATGATCTAATCGTGATTGATGTATAAGAAATGTAATGTTAGTTAGTGAATTTTTAATAATATAAATAAAATTAATTTAATGTTTATTATGCATAAATGTATGATATAAACAATATAATAATATATATTTGTAATGAAGTGTTATTGTTTGTGGGGGTGTTATGCGGGGCGTGAGGGAAGGGTACGTCACTAACTTTCAGAAAGTAAGAAAGTGTAAAATATCATAGTTGGCTGGCTGCGACTGTCAGCTTCCGGACTTGCGTCATAAGTAGGTACACTACACACGAGTCTGCGTCTAAATTATATACCTAGATAGATTGCACTTGATGCTTATCGTTTTTATACGTCAATTCGTGATTAATAATTATAATTGCAATGTTTCGCATTCATCGGACTTTAGTTATGAATAATTTTCTTGATTATCTTACGAAAACAAATAGAAAGAAACCGAACATGGAAATATCGTATTTTAGTAGATATATTTCCGAAAAGCGGAATAGATTTTAAGCAAAATCACAAATGTTTATTACAGAAAATATCGCTTTTTGTTAAAACGTAGCTTCTGAGAAATATCACTTCAACAGTAGTTCCCTTTTATGATGAAAAAACATATTCAGTTTGTTACGTAATTTTATCTTATACTAATTGTTTCGATAAACAAATATTATTTTATTGAGGTAAAAATAATAAACGTATGCATACGCGCAAACGGAAATACGTCAAATACGAGTAAATTATCTGCACTTTGAATTTCTCAGTAACGGATCACAAAAGAACTAAAAAAGTGTTACTATCGTCACTATGAGTTATTAAATTTGAGTGGTTTTCGATGAAGCAATCATAATTTTATTACGAAAAAGAATTGTAACTAATAACTTCTGGTTTATTGTCAATATAAAGTCATCGAGTTTTTGTTGACGTTTTATCTTCCCGCAAAAATTAAGTCATCAAATAAGTGTTGACTATTCTATGGAAATAAATGTTTAAATAAATCTAACATCTTCTGAGAAATGATTATTTTTGCAGTTGTCAAATAGTGGTTGATATCGGATTTATTGCTCTTGTTATTGGAAAATCCGGGTTGGATTACAAGAAATACAATTTTAATAAATTTATGATAATAATTAAATAACAAAAGGATATTCATTTGCATATTGGAGCAGTGGCGTCCGTAGCAAATATTTTAATCGAAGGATTCAATTATTTTACTAGAACCAAAATAGTTGAAGGTATAATTATGAAACTTAAAACTCCTATTTTCAAAACAATCTCTTAACCGGAAGTAACAGCTATTTTTTTTATTTAAAAGTATCGATAGAACTATAAATAAATACTATAACAGTTTGCTATTATAATTAAAAAATAGCAAAATAAAAAAGATAAAAAAAAATTACAACGAATGATTTCTCGTTATAAATGTTCAAAGAACAGTTAACAATTTCGCGTTACATTCCATATGCTAATATTATTTCATCTGTCTCAATAATTTTTTCATTCCATTTTTTTCTCCTTATGTAATGTTAATCATCCTCTCAGATAGTCACGCAAACTGTTTAAGCATTCATAACTATTGAATTTAGAAAAAAAAAACCAAGAGTATTTGTTTATAAAGTCATCGTACCTTTGCCAATATTCAAACGGAATGTAAAATAAATAAATCGCTGCGATCAATTTAAAAATACCCAAAATATATCAATGACTTAAAAATATACTTCATTTTATCATTGATTTTAGGAGATATTTTATGTCTACAAAATTTTTGCATATTGGTAACTTAAACGCCATAAAAAGTTATTAAAAATTATAATTTAGAGTTTTAAAATATGCACTTAAATTCTATCTTTGACAGTTTTTTGGTGGAGGTAATTTTGAGTAAAAAAATGTCATGTGAACCTAGGTCCTATCCCAAATAAATTGTCAAAAAATACCAATACTCCACCGGCAATACCCTGAAATTGTATAATTTAGATTCCAATTATGTTATCAAATGCTGCAACTAATATATTTGAATATGAAATACCCAGTATAAAATATAGTTTTTTTTTGTTCTTTCTTTTTAACCTTGAACTGGAGGCCCCATGAGGACAAAATGGTGGAGTTAGAGACTGGATGTCTATTGGAGCATATGTACCGATGACAATTCTAAGAAATCTTTAAAACTGACCACAAATATTTAAGTATTTATTATTTTATTAACATCTAAATTATACAGTTTTTAATGTGGTTCTTTTATTTTGGATAGTTCATACTTGTTTTTGTTGTAGTTTTCTTATTCGCAACTTAGAGGAGAACTGGGTATTGAATGAATACGGTGAATGTTTGATATTAAAATGATTCAATTATAAGTCGTAACAAAATTTAAGAATAGGTTAAACCAGAGACTAGGATATTTTAAATATCCTTGTCTCTGGTTATACTGAATATACTTTTAGAGTAATTAGCCATTTCTGTGAGAATCTGTAAAATGTCGATAATTAATAGATATTAAAAGAAAACAAATGAAAATGTCCTAGTTTTTGTCATCCTATTTTGTTATTTTTGTTTAACCACTCATTGTTTCATTGTTATCTGAAGATACAATATAAGCGAAACTAGGTATTTATCAATTAAATTATGAAATAAGAACGAATACATTTAAATTTATTTACAGATTCGTATCAGGAGTGGTAAGAACGTGTATTTTTTTTATAAAATCTCGATTTCGAGAATTTTCATGATTACAATACTTCCTTTTACACTTCGTCCAAGATTGTAAAAATGATCATGTAACCAAACATTTATTTCTAAAAAATTTCATCAACAAATCTTACAAATTTCGTATTATTTTGTGAAATTCTGTTGTATAAACTCGATATTGCATATGATAAGTTATGGAATTGAAAACAGGACCGGAATGATGGACGTTGAGTAAGGAATTGTGACGTTTGAAAATAGAAGGAAACAAATAAAATTGTTGCTAATCTGTTTTAAATATATAGATAATAACGTCGCTATACTGAAAATAAGAAATATATATATATACATATATAAGTTTCATCACAATTATAAATGCTAGAATTGGTTATGGTTACGGACAAATAATTATTTAATTACTTCAATGACATTTTTTGAAGGATTTAGTTTCCAAATTTCCATTGTTACAATATTGTAGTTGTCAAGCTTAGGTACAAGGCACCTATGCCTTCAGCTCGCCCTATAAGCAATGTAAGCAGCAGACTTCCACCTATTCCACGCATTAAAATTAAAAAAATATTATTTTTAATTATTATGGCCAATGGGTTCACAATTTGAAATAATGTTATAATACCATTTAACTATACCTACTTTGCTTTTTCCTTAACTAATACCAATAATTGTATCGTTTAAGAATGAAGTAAATTTCGCATTATAATTCTGCTAAATACTATATTCCGATAGTCCTGGCTGATGAGCCATTTGTTATTCAAACGTATTTTGCTGGCAATAGGACGGATATTTAATGGTTTATCAAAAGGTATGATAAGGACTTTGTAGGTGAAATATAATATTTATTAACAATATATTATTAAAATACACAAAACAGGATACAATCTTATTCATGTGAAACACTTTATATTTATTTATTTAAACGTATTATTTATATGTTAATATGTTTAGTGAATTTTATTAGTAAACAGGAACAACGTGGGCTTCAATGATAATATCCAATAATAATAAATCTCCTTCGAATAATTTGAAGTCTACTTTGAAGAAATACTTTTCTAACGCAAATATGTTCCATTTATTTCCGTCGAATGAAGCATTATCTGATGCATATTTACCCTAAGGTTTGAAAATGATAATATTTCTTTTGTGTAAAATGCGCTGGGGATATTTGACACATACTAATGTAAACATATTTTTTTTTACACTTTTAATAGTAAAATGTTTATTATTACAGGCTAATCGTAATTACCTTTTGTAATGGACATCTTAATTTTGGGCTAAAAGCATCAGTAAAAGCACTCCATGCCATGTTCTCGGCATTGAAGAACATACAAGCATTCGGTGGCTTCAGATTTATAAGATATTCACATGTGTCTGGTGCTTCCCTAACCAAACATCTTGTTACTGTACAAACTATCTAAAATATATAAAATGTAATTGAATTAATAATCTCGAAAAATTTCGGACTCAAAATATTAACGAAAATACATGTTTTGGTTTTCTTTGAATCGTTTCTTATTATTTTTTAAACTAATTTCTGTGTGTTTTTGATTTATCTACAGGAAAAACTGTTGATAATAAAATGTTAAAACACTTAAGACAAGTTTTCTATATATATAAAAGAAATCCATATACTGAATAGAAAACACGGCGAGCTAAAGGCATTAGTGCCTGCCACCTATGCTTGTTTAATTTTAAGTTGAAATGCGAAGCTCAAATTTATGGAGATAGTTACATCTACTTCCATTAGGTTGGTTCGTTTGATTTGCATTTCTTGTCCAGTTCATAATTTGTCCATTTTTATTATTATAAGTGGAATAGAGAGAAATCATGAACTGAACAGTCAATGCAAGACAAACGAACAAATCTATTATAAGAACGTGTGTCCCAAGTGTCAACCCGCAGGGACCATTTCCGCTATAAAATGTTAAAGTACCTTTAGTTTTCTGGCGACTATATCTCGTAGAAATGTAATTTCTCCATGGAAGAGTGAGTTGTTACTAGGTACTATATAAAAATTCACACCCTCCACAGGAGCTTCTTTGAGTATTTCCAAAGTATCTACCCTGTCAAATATTGTTTTTATGCGCTACAGTAACAAAGATATGATAATACAGGCAGAGTACATTGATGAAAAGGCAGGAGTGACCTTCACTCGACTCTCCTATACTTTCAGTTTCTATGTATATAAAATTGTATTATTTTGATTCACATTGATTCTATGATTGCTATTAAGGAATGTTAAAATGAATTGTAACTAGGACAACGTAAATTGAACAAGGCTAGTTACAAATGAGCTTTCTCAGTAAATAGTACATTTGTCAGAAAACTTTGTTTGTTAACAAAGCTCGTCGTACGATAGTACAAGGCAGCTATAGTATTGGGTTGTGTGTCTTTTAAATTGCTATATACACCGAAAGAAAACCATCTAATATTTAAAAGAAAATCATAACCGAAAATAATAGTTTACTCCTACTGCATTTTGCATATCTCGTAAAACCACACGCGTTAAAGAAAATAGGATTCTTATAAAAATTAATGATTTAAAATTCAAGTAAATTTGATATGTTTTGAATAATGAACCACTCACTGAGAAATAGCATTTGAAAATTGTAATTTTATATTTACGATTCCCTATTAACAATACTAATTGCAATTATTTCAATGGTATCGAAGGGTGAATTTTAAACAAAATAAAGCATTATTATAAATATAGATTGTGAATGTACATGAATGTCGAGTGAAGGCCACTCAAGATTATTAAGAAAATAGGTATTATATAAGTGCGTTTCCTTAATTAGCATACATATTGGTTTTGCGTCATGGCAATCGTACCATAGATTTATAACACAATAAAGGAATATTATGTATATATTTATAGTGCAAGTTATTAATATTTCTTATTTAAATATTTCAAACACTGATGTCTACCACCGGCAACAAATCTTTGATATCATTCAATAGGACTTACCCGTGCAGTAGCAACTGAACTGATTAACAGAATTGCTATATACACCGAAAGAAAACCATCTAATATTTAAAAGAAAATCATAACCGAAAATAATAGTTTACTCCTACTGCATTTTGCATATCTCGTAAAACCACACGCGTTAAAGAAAATAGGATTCTTATAAAAATTAATGATTTAAAATTCAAGTAAATTTGATATGTTTTGAATAATGAACCACTCACTGAGAAATAGCATTTGAAAATTGTAATTTTATATTTACGATTCCCTATTAACAATACTAATTGCAATTATTTCAATGGTATCGAAGGGTGAATTTTAAACAAAATAAAGCATTATTATAAATATAGATTGTGAATGTACATGAATGTCGAGTGAAGGCCACTCAAGATTATTAAGAAAATAGGTATTATATAAGTGCGTTTCCTTAATTAGCATACATATTGGTTTTGCGTCATGGCAATCGTACCATAGATTTATAACACAATAAAGGAATATTATGTATATATTTATAGTGCAAGTTATTAATATTTCTTATTTAAATATTTCAAACACTGATGTCTACCACCGGCAACAAATCTTTGATATCATTCAATAGGACTTACCCGTGCAGTAGCAACTGAACTGATTAACAGAATTGCTATATACACCGAAAGAAAACCATCTAATATTTAAAAGAAAATCATAACCGAAAATAATAGTTTACTCCTACTGCATTTTGCATATCTCGTAAAACCACACGCGTTAAAGAAAATAGGATTCTTATAAAAATTAATGATTTAAAATTCAAGTAAATTTGATATGTTTTGAATAATGAACCACTCACTGAGAAATAGCATTTGAAAATTGTAATTTTATATTTACGATTCTCTATTAACAATACTAATTGCAATTATTTCAATGGTATCGAAGGGTGAATTTTAAACAAAATAAAGCATTATTATAAATATAGATTGTGAATGTACATGAATGTCGAGTGAAGGCCACTCAAGATTATTAAGAAAATAGGTATTATATAAGTGCGTTTCCTTAATTAGCATACATATTGGTTTTGCGTCATGGCAATCGTACCATAGATTTATAACACAATAAAGGAATATTATGTATATATTTATAGTGCAAGTTATTAATATTTCTTATTTAAATAATTCAAACACTGATGTCTACCACCGGCAACAAATCTTTGATATCATTCAATAGGACTTACCCGTGCAGTAGCAACTGAACTGATTAACAGAACGTACAATAAACACTTGATTTCCATTATTTTAAATTAACATAAATAATATTATATGACAAATTTACTGTTAAAATTTACTCTTTTTCGAACTAACTTGTGCATCAGTCTTCAATGAGTTTATATATACGAATTTTACCATCAAGATTATTATATAGATACCCATAAAATTAAATCAAACATATAATTTATAAAGAAATATATATTAATGCAATAATAATTATATATATTAAATATAACAATGGTCCGTCTACTTATTATATTAATATTGATGACATTGGATCTATGATATATTTTCATTGAAATAGTCAAAATTCTAATTATAGTAGTCATTCTAATAATTAAAAAACCTATTCAGCAAACAGTGTATATCGTAACCCATTATTATACAAATATTGTAATGTATATTAAAATTACATATAATAAGCGAGCGAGATACATACATCCAAGTATATGAGTTATATATATTTTTGGATTCAGGGCAAAAATACAAGAACTTTTTGTTAAGATCTTTTTTCGATCCGAGCATGTTACAGACACACGACCAATCACTATAGCTCTTTTGTACATTCTGTACGGCGAGCTAAAAATATATAAATGGGGACATTGTAGAACTTAAGCTGATCCTGTGGAAACAGTGTGACAAAGAGAGAAAACGAATCTATTGAAGATAATTTCATGTATTACCAGTTTTGTGGTTTTGTGACAAAAAAAGAATTCGACAAAATATTGTGTAATATCATTGTGGATAAATTATGCAAATTAATTCGTCGTGCGATGTTGAAATAGGCAGCCATTATGCCTATAGTGCGATTCACATCTATATTAAGGTAAGTATATTTATTAATTTATATTTTGGTAATTTTTTTCTTAAAACAGACTGAAATGTGTAAAAAATATTTGGAGTGGTCTGCTTTCACTACTTTCTTTTACTTAACACACACACAAACGTTATTCCAAAAATAGCCATATTCGATTCAGGGAAGGTCAAACCGGGAAATCAGGAGTTCGAAAATTTTCATGATGACAATACTTACTTATTACTTCGTAAAGGAGAGCACTTTTGTTACTTATAATACTACAATTAGCTCAGACCGAGATCATAAGTTTGATAATTTGAGTGTTAACATCATATTGGAAAAAGCTCATTTTTATTTTTATTATTTTCGAAATATTTATTGTTTATATAAAAATGGATTATACCATGTTACCAAGTAAAATGCTTAAGCTTAAAAACAAGATTTGGTACGCGGAGAACGCACCAACGCGTAGAGCTCGCCTTTAGGTAAGATATGCGGTGCGAGCAGTGGTTTTTAATTATTATGGCCTTTTGTTTAACAATTTGAAAACATATTGTAGACATAAAAACTCTTACAATTTTTTGTATTGTATTTAAAATTCAAAATTAGTATTAAAAACGTGAATTTCTGTATATGTGGATATATTTGCGATTCCAGTGTCGTTCAAACTAGCCATATAATCTCATCCGCAGATATGAACTGACTCAAGAGCAAATGTCACCTGTTTCACCTGTACACCTGGCCTGATCAACTCGATCATAATTCTAGTTTATCATAATAAGCAGATTTATTTTTTCCAATCTGTCGACTAATTTAATAAGTTAATGATGTCTAGCACATTTAAAACACACTTAGGTAGCCTGTACCTAGCTTGTTTACAAATGTCTTCAGCTCGTCGTACGATTATTATAAAACATGAATATTAAAGCATAGGTGGCTGGCACCAATATCTGTAGCTCGCCATACTATCTATTCAGTGGATGGATAATTCCATCTATGTTTGAAATGAATATTCAAACCGGTAGTGCATGTTTACTCTAAGCATATTTTGTTCTAGATTATATACAAGTCTTATGTTTGAAGTTTCACAATTTTACATTCAACAGATTTGGCTCTAGAGCGTTCACAGACAGACACACAGACGTCATTCCGAAAATAGTTACGTGTATATCCGTTGAAATCTCGAGTTTGAAACTTTTCATGATTACAAGACTTAAGTATTACTTCGTAAAATAAAGTAAAAACGTTTTTGATATCAACAAAGAAAGCTATTGTGTTATTGCATATTTTAATTTTTTAATCGTGTAATTTGAAGAAACTTATTTATATAAATACATTTTTTTTGCTTGAAGCTTTGCTTTTTAAGGTCCTACAAATCTAAAGATTGGTTTTGAATTTAATATGCGACCGAAACTTCTTGGGCACTGATACCAAATTTGATTAAAATTGGCCCAGAGTCTTCTAGAGATATTCGATTATAAACTGGGGTCATTCGATTTAAATTCTTTAAATTCTGTTCTCAATTGTAAACTTTCATAGTTGCAGCTGCAAATAAAAATCATAATTTTTACCATTTCAATGCGAAGGTTTCATAATTGGTGTGCATTAATAATAAAAAACCATTAACAGCTATAATAATTACAGTAATGTCTGGTTTTTCGCAATCACTTAATTTTCTAGAAAAGAAAATCTGCTCCATCAACCTTAGGTAACTTTATAGCATTGAAAGATATTTCACTGTCAATATCTCTCTTGGCCGAAGATGTCCTTTGGAACTTAACTACTTGATCGTTTTGTATGTTTAACTTTATAGGATCATTAAATATTTTGTTAATTTAAATGGCGATACTAACTGCTTATTTGAATATAGAAACAATTCTTAGTCACCTGTCATACATAATATATACTGATTTACGGTCAAATCAAAATTATGTTTTTCACAAAATAAATTTTATATTTATTTTTACATTTTTTGTATCAGATACATAAAATTTAATTTGTGGTAATAGATTTCTTGAAAAACTAATAATATTGATAATTTATTAATTTTCGGAAGTTGTTTATGTTATTGGAGTTCTTTTTCTCCTTTCTTAGACGTAGTACTAAAAGATATATTGTTGTTAATTTTCGAACTCGATATTTTATCCTAAATACAAGTTACAGATATATATATATATATATATATATATATATATATATATATATATATATATTCGTTATATATAAAATAGGACGAATTTCAAAATATACGAATATTAGAACTGTACATATAATATTGTTGGCCAATTTGTTCCCATCGCATTTTTAATGCAATAGTTTCTATACTTCTGGACGACGCAGTATATATTTCTATCTCAGATGTTGTAGAATATTTATCAGTTAAATAACTAGTTATATATGATAATACTTATTCTTTATTGTTTATTAGTTTCACACAAAAAATTATAGAATATTGTCAACTCGTTATAAAGTGTCACCAGTTTCTTTTTTGTCTAGTCTGTCAGGTTGATAAAAATTAAACATTAGTTCATAGTTAGAAAAAAATAATTTATATATTATTACAATAAAACAAATTTGATGTTTCATCTAGAAAACGTTTGTCGTCACTATGTCTGAATGAGACAGTCTGTGTCATCACCAAATTTTGTCACACCTGAAACCTGTTTTACACTGTCTAAACACAATAGTTAATATTGCAAATTTTAAATAATTTTACAAAAGGTTGCGAATATCAGTATCGCGAAGGACCATGATAGGGAAAAAATTAAAAACATTCTCTCCAAGGATACAATGTATAAATTCTATCCAAGTAATAATATATATGTACGGTGAGCTAAAGAAAAAAGATGTTGATAACAAAGTAAATTTAGATATTTCCCAGAACTCCTTTCTTTGTTAAAAGTGTTGATAGTTTGACAAACACAAATGTCAACTAACTAATTACCGATCATCATTTATTGAGGACTTTTTATTGAATTGAGTTGGGATCATTCTCCGAATTTGCATTTATTTTTTAAATACGATTAAAATTGATTTATTTGAAGTAATGAGCTGTGGATATTTTAAGTTTATTTCAGAGAAAAAGAAATATTCTTGTATCAATGAAATTTATTAATTCGGACAATAACTTATTGGGTATAAATATTACCACAGAATATCAATATACAAAAGCGGCACTACTAAATCCTCATTAGTTGAAGTGAGACCGTAATTTTACGTATACAGATGATTTAGATTTTGGATAATAAATATCTAGATTATTTCTACAATACGAATAAATAACACCACATACCAATTAGTAAAAAAGTAGCAGGAATAACATTTAGCCATTGGTTTAAAAATTGTTTCATGATTTTATCTTCAACACAGAGGTTTTAAAAATAGTCAATATCAATTAAAGAAAACTTTAAACGTGTATTTTCGTTAAAATCTTCAGTTCAAAATATTTCATGGCTACAATACTTTCTTTTTCATTTTGTCTAATAAATTAAAAAGCATATTGTCATTAAGTTTAATTTTATAAACGTATTTTTACTTTCTTATACGGTATATAAGGACCTATTAATTAATTAACGAAAATACCCGTTTAGGCCATTCCTGAATCATTTCTATTTTCCAAAAGTTGTAATTCTGTAAAATGGAATATTGCTCTTATTATTGCATGAATATTTTAGCGAGTTTTCATTAAAATGAGCTTGGCAAACGTTATTGTTTTCCTGAATTTTTTTTTTAAATATGTTTACTGGAAATGATTGAATACTGCCCTGTACAAAGTATGAATGAATTTAACTTTTTTTTTTACTTATGAATAAGTTGAGGTTGATTTACGCTAGGTGTTACAAACCTGAATTTAAGATGCTACCACACGCAATACTTAAGGTTCATAGAACTTAAAATCTGCAGTTTTATTATAATTTATAGTCAGTAACCCTCAGTAAAACATGACAACTCCACCTCTGAATGGTACATATTTAAAATATAAAAAGGTTGTAGGCCTTTTACTTCATTTTAAAGTCTTTCTTGTCATGATGCAATGCATATTTTTAGTGCCTTACTCAAATTTTACAAACCAAAGTTTCTTCTCTCCAGAAAAGAATTACCCATCCATTGATTTACATTTTACTTTTTATCTGAATATTATACTGATATGACGAATTTTTATTTATTTCTATGCATCTTCACAAATTTAAAATCATATTTATGCGCAAACAACGCATCGTTTCAATATATTTTTCCAAATTTAAAATTATGCGTCATTTATATACAGTTTTTATTTATTTGTTATTCAAAATCTAAACTATATTACTTCACCCAGATATAAATAAATTATTTATTGACGTACATTCAGAAAATAATCAGTATTTAAATTGTTTGAATAGTGACATCTTAATTTAGAACCCATTCAATTACTATAACCGATATCAATTTATTAAATAACGCTCAACTTCAATAGTTATTCAATATTGAAATTTATAACTAGAACTATTTAGATATTCAAAATTTATATATAAACCGAAAAAATCTTCCTGTTTTTGTACAAAAATACCTTTTCTACTACTAATATACACAAAATTGGTTTAAATGCAACATTTTACAATTTAAATGATTTGATAATACTAAATCATAGTTGTGTATGCTTTATAATGTGTTATACTTAGTTTTTAAACTAGGTTTTATTTTGTTAACTATGGGAGTGAAATAATCATGTATAAACAGTTTTGCCAAATTCGTTCATGTTGGAACATTACAAGATAACATTCAATACTAGCTGTAGTGTAAAGGCGTGTTCACAGCGAAGTAAATAGTAATTAAGATTAGAAAATTACAAATAATAATCGAGTCTGTATTATGAAAAGCAATGCTAACATTCCAAGCAACAAAATTAACACAATGTATCATAAATTTTGTTGCTGTGAACGTTAACTTTGTATGTTATACAACAAACTGGAATTATTACTTATAATTTCTAAGCTTAATTACTAATTCTTTAGTTGTGAACAATCCTTAATGCTAATGCTTTACTATTATTTATGTTTAAGCGTTAAATATTGTGTATAGTTTGAATGCATGTTCAAATACTATGACAATGTGTGAAAGAAGATACATAGATCTCAGTTCGAAACTAGTCAAAATCGATTCAGAGAGGGTTAAATCGTGTATTTCCGTTAAAATCTCAAGTGCAAAATATGCATTTATGTACGAAAGTAAAGACGGTTTATTTTCCACTGTGTTTAGAAATGTGATAAGATTCCGAGACTGCCTTTTTTCTGGAGCAATATTTGCCGCAATAACAATGATATTACAAAAATGACAATTTTACACATCCGTGCGTTCGCAAACCTTATATTACAACAATCAACATCACCATCGGCATCTATCGGCAATGCTTAACATTAACCTCGACTGGAAATGAATCAAAGACATACAGAATAAGCTACATACACACAGACACGAGCTATACCAATATGAAATCACAGTTAGTGTGTGAAGTTAAAGTCGCGTAAACCAGTGGCCTTTAGTTACGCGGCTGAATATAATAATATTCCTTTCACTGATTCAATCATTGCAGGAGAGGGAAAATCAGTGAAATCACGTGGTCACTTTCCCTCTCTCGCACACGAGCCGCGGTTGTGCATGAGTGTGTGCTGTCTACCTGTGATTGTTTGTGAATGTATGTGATAGGTAACAATGATCCTAAGTTTGCGCTCATGTTGAATCAGTCAGTTACGAGACATCATTGTTGTAAGACGAACTTAGCAGATGGGACACTTGGTGTTGAAAATCGCGCGCTGATTTGATTTCACAAGACACAAGTTGTATCATATACACAGTGGTTTTTGAAAATAATGTGATTTTTATTATTTATATTATATTCGATTGTTTCATCCAAGTGACAATGGATAGATTGTTTATATCGGTAGTTTATTGTTTATTTTAGAACTGTTTTATTTTTTATAAAAATGTTGAACTTATCACTATTTAGTGTGGTGGATCTGTGATATAGAACTATTATTTAAGAATTAGTTTAGTTTGGATTATAAGAAGAGTCGAAGTTGCAGGTAATTATATGAATGGGTTAACATATTTTAAACACAGGTTACAAGCCTTGGTAAGCAAGTAACATAAATACTATTACAACTTTTGTTTATTTTATTAAACTCTGTTGAAAAAAGATAACATGTAACATGATATATAAGTAACTATGTTCCAGTGTTGCCAAATGTGAAGAATATTCTTCATTCTTAAGAAATTTAGAATTGAAAATTTAAGAAAGGAAGCATTTTTCAGTTTGACTTTAATTTTAGGTTTACAAACTATAAAATTTGCCCTGATGAAGAATTTAATAATAATTCAATGATGTATATTTGGTAACGATCCTACTTAGAAAATACTGACTTAGTCTTAAATCTACTATTAAATGGTCACAAAGTGTAATATTACGTGTAACATTAATGAAACAGTCACCATTGTTATAATTAAAAAATTCATATTATATAAAATTAAACAAATATTGGGTTAAATGTATAAAATGGTTAAATAGTAAACCATATTGCTTAAGTATTTAATGCGGCCATGTTTATAAGTGAATGTATATTTATACAAGCAATAACTATAAAATAAGGTCAAAAATTAGTACAATGCCACCAACAATTTGAAATAAATAAATAAGAAATACGAGAAACTGTTGAATATTTCAAAATATCGCGCAATACCATTGATTTTTCTTAACGATGTGTTTCCTGCTTTTTCAATATTCTTTAAAATAAATGTCAGGTTTCAAAATTAATTAGTTATATGCATAATAAAGTAACACAATTTTGCAACACTTTATAAATCCAGGAATTTAAAAACTATTTTATTTACACAGATATGTGTTTCCAAATATTATAATAATGAATAAGTTTCAAAAGAAAACTAATATCAACCTAGTAAAATATGGAGCGAACGATTATGGGTTTGAATCTTAAGATCGACAAGGAAGATGTAAACGTTTTGAATTATTTATGTACATCGGGAATTCGCCGCTGCATCGGACACATTTTCATAAAATCTATAATATCAGATAATATATACAATAAAACCTTGATATAACGGACATAAGAATTAAATGTTCATATAGTATAAATGTAAGAATATATATTATTAAATTTATTTCTCTGGTTTGTTTTGCATGAATCTTTTCTGTCAAATAAAAATTTCATGCTAAATTTTAAATACTACAAGATTTGGTACGCGTAAAACGCACCAATGCGTCAAACTTGCCTTATAAGTAATATATGTGTTGCGAGCAGTGGTTCAGACACACGACCGAATGCTTTAGCTTCTTCAATACTTCGTAAGGCGAGCTAAAAATAACTAATTTGTAAATTTTGACTTTACGGTATTGTAATCACGAACAATGCCGGGTTCAAGATTTCAACGGAAATACACGTTTTGACCATTCCTAATTCGTTTTTGACTATTTTGTATACTGTATTGGACCCGAAAATAACTTCTGACTTCTGAAAACAATATTTTAACCGAAGTCATGGTTTACTCTTGTAATTTTTACAATATCTCGTAAATGGTATTGCTTAGAGAAGAGTATTTCTTATAAAAGTTAAAGATATTAAAATTCCTAGCAACTTTTGTTAACAACAAAGTTAATTCAAAAAGTGTATTATTTACTAAAAACACGTTTTTGTAATTAACCTTGTTACATTTACGTTTCCCTAGTTACATATTGACATGGTAGCACTCGTAAAATAAGTGTAACATAAAATAAAGCAATAATATATCTAAAGATACTGAAAGAATAAAAAATGACGAGTGAAGTACACTCCAGTTTTTTTTTATGTAAGCATTCGGAAATTATACTTTATATAACGGACTTTCGGCTTTAAGCCACTTTTTCTGATACGATACAAATGACTATTAAACTGTTATAAAACCCAATTTCAATTACCATTAAAATGAAACATGTTTCACTAATTACACAATCGGTAATTTTGTTTTACAACTCTGGTTTAGTTTTAGTACAAGAATTAGTTTTCTGTGAATTGATTGATAACGTCTATAGACTAAAAGAAATGAAACCTTTCTCCAAGTTGGTTAATAGATTCTTACACACAAGTGAAACCTGTACGACACTTCTGCGTAAAAAAAAAAGAACTGCTTGAGATATCTACTTGACTTGTTCTAGGTTATTGGTGCTCGAGGGTGTGCAGATAAAAACAAATAAAAGATACGTATTTGTATTATGACACTGTCTGTGATACAAGAATTTCTTACCCAACAAGAAGAAAACTGGAGTGGCATTCACTCGATTTTCTTGTACTTTAACTATCTATATTTCCAATAATGCTTTATTTTTTTACGTTTTAGTAGTACACTTATTCTGTTTAGATGCGATAGAAAAATATACATTTTTAAATTAGACGAAATTTACGGAATGTGTTTTCGTTCCATTACTCAAATTATCCCATTTGCATCATAAGCAAATATTTCAATATTTTAAATGCAATTTCTTAGAAAATGGCACAGTATAGGAGAAAACTTTTGAAATAAAATATGTTTAAAATTAGAATATCTTGAGTTTATGTATCTATAAGTTTTTCTGTAAATGCAACCATTACCAAGATAGTTAAAAAATAACTGTCTGGAATGTTTGTAATAGGATTAATAATATTATTTGTTTATTATTTAACGCGAAGTAGAAATTGAGACTAATAGATACACTAATCTTTATTAAGCAGTATAATATGTAGGTTATTGTATTTCTCGTAATTTTCTCTATTTTCTGGTAATAAATTTTGAGTGTCTTAAATTTTGTAAATTTGGGTTGAATACTCGAGTGCACTCGGTGTTAAAGATTTTTATATTAGCTGCTTAATTAAAATAAAATTTAAATAAAGAAATGGCGGCCACAATTTTGCCTGAATCAAAGAATGCAGTTTGAAATAATCAAATGTAAAACAATATAAATGCTAATTTTTCAATTCAGTTTGCCATGTTAGGTTGAACCAAAAAAATAAAAAACTCAATACTATCTTTTTTAATCGCGGCAACATTCTCTTAATATTAAAAATAAATTTGGTGTACCCTAGCGCGCCTTTTTTTGTACGTATATTTTAATTTTGACAGGTATGGTTGCTGCGATTTAACAATTAATATAGTAACCATGAAAAAGAATTTCAATACTTTCTTTCAATCAAATATTGGTTACCACGTAAAGAAACAAAATGTGTCACCATAGTTACCAAATTGACAGTTACAAATATTGTTAATAAGTCAAGTGCAAATTATTTTATAAATACTGAATTTATTGTTAAAGGTAATAATTAATTACTGTTATTATATATTTATATATTATTATTATTAAAACAATTGTTTAAATTTAAAAAGAATATCGAACCCAAGTTACTAATCTAACACAACGTTGAAGTCTCCGATTATAACAGGTATTTTTTGTAAAAAAAAAAAAAAAAAAAACTTAATCAAAGAATATAAATAGTATTTTGTGGTATATTATATTAATAATACTTGAATAGGTACAGGCACCAATGCCTTTAGCTCGCCGTATCTTCTGTTTGGTAAATTTTAAATTTTTTATTTTGTTATAGGAATGTATGTAAGAAAGTATTGCAATAAAAAGAAACTGAAACTCAAGGTTTTAACGGAAACATACGTTTTGAGCATCCATTAATCGTTTTTGGCTATTTTAAAATAATGTCTGTATCTATAATTGCTCTACAGCAAAAACTGTTGATGAAATAATTAGACCAAATTTGTGCCCTCTACTCCTCTGAAGGTACCAGAGCGATTCACACCAAATTTGATACACATATTATTTGGCATCCCATTTGAATCCGCCCGCAGTTTAAATCCAATCGCCTGTATACGTCCAGAGTTATAGGGCCCCAAAATTTGGAGCCCCTCTTAATACTGCCCTTATAAAAATAATTAAAACACTTAAAAATTCTTCTATAAATTCTAAGATATTTTATATCTATAAGATTATTTCATATTGTTAACCCAAAGCCCGAAAAAAATTATTAAATATTATAATTTTGAATTTTCAAATATGCACTAAAATTTATCTTTATCAATATAATCTACAAAAAAAATGTAAGACTTATTATATCTATAATATTTTTTCAAATTTGTAACTAAAAAGGCATAATAATTAAAAGCCACTGCTCGCAACGCATATCTTATCTAAAGGTGAGCTCTACGCATTGGTGCGTTTTACGCGTACCAAATCTTGTTTATATAAATGTACCATTTACTGAACGAACGCTATTGAATATGGCCATATTCCTATATTACACGTACGATTCCCATAATACCAATTAAAAACACAATTAAGCACTAAGTTATATTACATATATAGTAAAAGCTAAGTATAAGAAATTCAAGTAAGGAGCACTCCAGATTTTTTCGATTAAATTCATACTTTATTGTTTGTTGTACATATGAGAATAAAAAGAATTTTTGCACTGTGTGCACATAGTACAGTGCCTATCAAACTGTGGATCACAAAAACATTGGATAAAGAACTTTCTTAACAATTAAATCATTATTATAATTTTTTTATTGAGTAATAAAGATTACGTATAGGGGAAACCGGGGTATTCATATTAATGAAAACAATACATTTTGAGACAATACAGTGTTTACAATTTTTTTTTATATACTTTATATACAATTACTACCAAACCACCATTTAAGTGCTTGTTAATAATTGATAATCTCTGTTTATCAAATGACAAATAATGCACAGTTATGTTTGATTAATATTTTTGCTATAGAACATCCTACAAGATCAATATTTTACAGCTTAAGCTTATTCTACATGGAACGTTGTCGCCGTAAAAACGTTCGACGTAACTGCCGTTACATGTCTTGATGGCAAGATTATTGATTCACAGAACAATCAATCAAAATATGTAACGGCGATAACTTCGAACGTTTTACGAGTGTTTTTTATTTATGTTCATTTTGTTGGTGTCAATTAATGCAATAACTAATGGAAGTTCCAATTTTTGTTAATCTGTAAAAATAGTTTGAAATAAACTAAATTGATATAGTATGTAAATGACTAATTAGTTTAGATTTATTGTGAGCATCAGAGATGAAATAGTTTTTTCTAATTTAAATGAACCTTACGCGGTCAGCTTTCACTTTTCAAAATCTCATCATCTGACTGGAACAGCTGACGCGGTCTCGAGTACCGCTAACTAACTACGGTACTTATTGTAACTATCGTATAATAACATCTTATTTGATTTTTTGTTGCAGGACGTTCGATCTAGTGAAAAACTAAATACGATCAAAATGGCAACGAATATTTTGATTTTATTTTCCATGTGGACGATATGCTCGATCTGCGCATCAGACGTAAGTTTTATTCAAATATGGAGATTCTTAAACATAAATTGGGGAAACCAGTCTATTTAGAGCGTCTTTTTTCTTTAGTATTTTATTTTTTTATGAACATTTGGTGACATCTTCCTCATACTATTGTTAATACAATGAACAAATACATAGATTTTAATCGCAAACGTTTTAACTATATAATAGAAAAACTTTAAATGTCTATTGTTGCAAGTTATAACATATTATATCAGTAGCGGCGCTAGGAAAACAATTAGGAGGGGTCATAGGATCTAAAAAGTTTGATTTATAAAATATTAATAAATCACTTGAGGTTATAATCAGAGCTTAGGTGCACTCATCATGATTTCTACTTTGCAAATTTGAATATATACATTTTTTTTTTAAAACGTGGGACGTTCTTGAACGTATAATAAAGGAATTTTTATTACTGTTTTGTGGTATATTAATATTGTTATTAAAAAAGAAAGTTTTCTGATATTCCGATAAATCTATCATAATATTGAATTAAATGTTGACATTCGTTGTTGCAATAATCGTAAAACAATAGTACATATATTTACTCACTTCAATACTAATTTTCCAGTAAATGTAAATTGTTTGAGAAAACTATTCAAACAAAAGTTATAAGAATTACATTTTCTCTAACTAGCACCGTTTTTGAGTAAAAAACTAAACTTACAGCACTGGTTTTTGTTTTCTTGTATATACAAAATAAATATTTGTAATTGTATCTTCAGCAATTGCTGTAGAGCGTTCACATACCCACAGACGCATATCTCAAAAATAGTCAATACTCAGAACGTGTATTTCTGTAAATACCTCGTGTTTAAAATATGTCATGTTTACTTCTTCTTAGAAGAGAGTAAAAAGATACAATCTCAAATATTATATAACTTTAGAATGTTTTTTGATGACCTGTGAGGTATTTTTCAATAAGATAGAAGAAGAATTATAGCTTAATATACGAAGGTTCAGAAGTTAATGACTGTAGTGCAGCGAAAGTAGGAATAAAGATGAATTGAAGGATTTACTGAAACGAGCACAATAATTAAACATTCATAATTGCAAAGATTGTTGGTAATTATTAGCAAGTATACTTCAGCAGTCTTTACTATGAGCGTGACAACAACTATCCATATAATTTTCACGTAATTGTGGCCCGTTGACTGATTTTTAATATGCTAATTTATCTATTTAAGATATGACACAAATACAATGTACAAGTTAAATACATATCCTTAGTTTTTTCGTTGATGAAGAATTAATGTTTTTATTTTTTCGAAATTCATATTATTTTTCAGAATTAGCTTAGTATAATTACATATTCTTTTAATAAATCTTCATAAAACGCAATATATTTTTTTCATTCGTATACAAATGTATATAAAAAAAAAGCTGGAAACATTGGAGTATTGTTTTTATATGTTCAATTAGTCCGTACAAGTTTCTAATATACGCAAAACAAACAATATCGTAACTTCCTAATTGATATAATGCATTTTATTGCAAATTTGCGCAATAAGAGTGAAATCAGCATATTGGTATACCTGTTTTATAAGTAACAAATACTTGGTTGACTGATAATTGGATGTTTGTAAACATAAGTTCATAAAGCCCCGGAAGATTCAACATGTCGACAATTATTAATTTACAGGTTAATTTCACTAAAACTAATATATCAGTAATCAGTTCAGTGATGTTATTATATCTAATTGGGGCTTTCTAAAACATAAATACCTGATATTACACAGACAACACTGAGTCATAGAGCATGAAAACGTGGACCAGTCATTGTATATCTACACTTGTAACATGACATGCATAAACTTAAACTTATTAATATTCACGGAAATAAAAGTATAAAGTATCTAGATTAATGTATTCGTATTGTACTTGTAATTACACAAGAAAATCATTATTTTATTGTTACATACACA
This sequence comes from Leistus spinibarbis, assembly GCA_933228885.1. Classification (NCBI taxonomy): domain Eukaryota; kingdom Metazoa; phylum Arthropoda; class Insecta; order Coleoptera; family Carabidae; genus Leistus; species Leistus spinibarbis. The sequence goes on from OW121791.1 coordinate 14,725,205, forward strand.
ACAACAAAAGTGTGTCCTATATGACAACACGTACAACTTTATTATGACCAATGCTGAAAATCATTAATGAAATCCCATAGAGTATTTTGTTCCCATTGAACAAATAAAGAAATACTGTTAGAAAATTAACTATCTTCCTTGAAATAATCGTAGGTTTCGAAAACAATAACAATGTAAAAAATAAATAAATAGACAATTGAATGAAAAATATGTAATGAAAGGAATAATATTGTAGGACGAATGAACAGTTAATGATAAAAACGTATGCAAAAAGTCGTGCAAGAATGATTAACATTGATGTAGGAGTTTAGATAAATACAAGTATACACAAATAAAGAGATATTAAAAAGAAATATCGTAGGTATTATACAAAAAAATAGTATCTTACATTAAGATCAAACCCAACATGCAGAAAAAAGTATCCAATTTAATAAAAAAAAAAATATATTAAAACAAACTGAATACTAATACTTTATATAAGTCTCTATTGAAATTTAATATTAGTTCATTGCACTTTGATTGTTTATTTTGTTATTTTGCAAAAAAATAATTTTAGAAAAATTATAAATACTAATATAGCATAGAAATTTTCTAAGAACTACAGATACAATATTTAGAAATAACTAATAAACAACTATTGGTTTAGTGAGCTTTGCTTAGCTTAGATAAGAACAATATCAGACTAAAATATATACAAAGGTACAAATACGTTACTGCATTCAATTGAATGTGAGATTTCAGACATCTTAACGTTCCGGTAGAACGGCGGTAGAACATGGAACTGACAAATTCAATTCGGAGATGCTCTAGATGTGCGCACAGAAATCGGGGAATTACATTTCGTGGATACCACAAAAAAAAATTGTCAGTTACGTTATAGTGAGGTACTGTTTATAGAGTTAACATAAAGCGAAGTATTACTTTACTCACAAATGAGTGTATTGTATGTATTTTTGCGCTAGTAAAAATTCTTTTTCATAAAACAAATATTTTAATTTTATAAGGCGCAACAATTAGAAAAAGAAAAAAAATCAGAAAACAGTGACACCTATAACCTATAACAAAAGTAAAAGTAATATTTCTCAGAAACTAAAGAACTACATTAATTGAGTTGACTACATTCGTAGCACTATATCCTGGATTACGCCAGGCCCACCCAACCAGAGAACAAATTAACATATCAAAGCTTTGGAAGGGAAGGGATTTATAACGCAAATCGCTCTAACGACTCTTACACTGTGTTCTAAGACAATATAAACTAAAAAATAAAATATAATTTTAATTATCAAATTTAAATTCTACCCGTAAAGTTACATTTATAATAGAAAATTAACGTGCAGCTGGACCTCAAATTTATAATTATAGCAGTGCAAGTGTCACATTATGTAACAATTTTCATCTTAACAATAAAATTCCTGAGAAAAATACCTAATTAGACACGTGTCAAATTACAATTCAATTAAAAAATCACATATTTGATTCACGTGTCATTATTACTTTCTTATATGAATGTATATTGTAATGGCAGAAAAACTCGAGAATGAATCGTTTCTGACTATTTTCGATAACGTAATAAAATAGATTGTGTAAGTCACGTCGGTTACGAGAAAAATGCTGTTTTATTATACTGGATTCTCTTCTCATTTTGTCTAAATTAACCATTTTTAATTCGTATTATAATCTTAAATGGAAGTAATCTAAACGGTGAGGTATGAAAAGAAATATATATTTGAATATTAATACACGAAACAATGCTTGAAAATAATGCAATTTGTAACAAGTAAGAGTTTAAAATATCAATAATTTAAAAGAAATATTTCAATAACTGATACAGCCCCCTGTAGAATATTAGTTAAAATTTATAAATCTGGTTAGTAATTCCGTAAAATGGAATATTGGTAGTACTTAATATCGCATGAATATTAGCAAGTGTAGAGCTTTAATATTAATTTTAAAACAATAATATAAATATAGATTCTGAAAGCATAAGAAAATCACTCCAGTTTATTTTTAGAATAAACCTTTTAACTTTTGTCAGTTAAATGTATTGTTTTACATGAAAATAAAGTTGATTAGAAAATGTAAAAAGTGTACATCGAGCGACACAAGTTAAAAACTTTCCTTTCTATAATATACATACATGTACGTTACACACTGGCATATTATATTCCCGGCGGATTTCGCGTGACCTTTGCACAGAAGGTAATTTTTGTCAATATGCATTACCGGATTTATTGGACTTTTAAGCCCAGCGGCTACCATCTTTTAATAATATATATCACTTTACTCTAACATATGGCACTTTCTTTAAAATATGACGAGAAAATAGTACCCAATGTACCGAACTTATGCCTAGATACAAACGATCTATCACTATATCAGCACATCAAAATAAATAAATCTGAAGTCGATGTAAGCAGTTGAATACTTGTAAATAGTAAATGTTTTATATTTTTAATAAATGCACCGCATTATTATAAAACAAAGAAAATAAAAGAATTAAATATTCTACATATTTGTGACGTGAACGGTTGCAAAAACTATTTTAAAATAAGTTAAGCATCTTGTATTTAAATCCATTTATACAAAAACTGGTCTGAATAATATTAAAATTTTATTGTATTTTCATACATAACAGAATGTTAATTATAACAATCTGGGGTGTCCTTCACTGGACTTTCTTATACTTAGGTTTCACTATATATGTAATATAACTTCATTGTGTTTTACATTCATTCTACCATTACCATGGCTAACTAAGGCAACGTAATTATAATATAAAAATAATCAGAGGCGATTTTTCAGTAAATGGTACATTTTATAAACAAAAGTTGCTAGAAATTTTAATACATATCTTTAACATTACAAGATTCACGTTTAGTCTAACTTGTACGTTTCAAGATATGCACTTCTAGTTGAAATATTCTTTTCAAAAATAGAAGGTATTCTTTTCCGGGATATACAAATCTTAAATTCAAAACATCATATTTTTATATTCAACGATACTAGTTGTACAGCGCTCAACACACACACACGTCGTCAAAACGGATATTTCCATAAAAACTTCGAGGCTGATTTTTGTGACCATTTTGCTTTCTTTAATACATTACGTATACAAAAGTAAATCATAAATCTGCGGTTCAGGAATTGGTATTCGAGTACTATCCGGCCTAGAAATGTGTATATCGTATAAAAAAAAAACTAAGGAATTCAGCGAAAAATCAATTTCCGTTTGACACATTTTTTTCACGACAAACAATTAAAAAATTAGCACACACAGGTTTCTGTTACTTCCTGTCTAAGCCGGAAATTTAATCTTCGATGTTTTTTTTATGGCCTTAAGATAAAAAATTGTAGGTGTATTTTTTATCTAATAAAATTTTATTGATTTCACTTAAATTCTTTTTATTCAGCCGCGTCTACCTGTTGCCTAACCCGCCATATCTGCTAGTGGTAACACATGCCATAGGATTAATATAAATATAAAACTAGTGAATCTAGACAATTTATTTATTTAAGTAAATTGATCGGGGGAATCCTCAAATAATTACTTATGGAACCGAGATTTAGCAATAAATTTTTGTTTTAAAAGCATTTAAAATTCTATCTTTCGTTTGTAAGTTTACTTATCTTGTGCATGTGAAAATAATAAGTTATTTAAATAAGTAAAATGCTGATTGCCTTCAAAGCAACTGGCTGCAAACACCTTCGGGCGGGGTGTGAGCAAGCAAAACAACTAAAAGTACAAGAAACAAGAAACATGTACAATATCACTAATCCTTTGTTAATAAATCTGGAGGTGGTTTTTTACTTGAGCTACCAACAACCATGAATTCATTTTGTGTTTCCCCAACTGTCTTGCTTGATATATATTTCTGATGTCTGATCTATTTGCAAATTTCAAATACATAATACACGCACGCCAATGTGAAAACGTTATATATATATATATATATATATATATATATATATATATATATATATATATATATATATATATATATATATATATATATATTGTGGCCATCGCAGAACTTTCTTTTACGTAGTTTTCATTATATATATATATATATATATATATATATATATATATATATATATATATATATATATATTTATATATATATATTATATATATATATATATATATATATATATATATATATATATATATATATATATATATATATACATATATATATCCGTTAAAATCCTTAGTCGGATATTCTGCTATGATTACATCCTTTGTATTACGACAAAAAAATATTTCAAAAATTCTAGGGAAAAATGTTATAGAATCATTAATAATACGGATGTAGTAAGAATAGGAGAAAGTAAATTAAGAAAATAAAATCAATAAAAAGACAATTTATTGAGCTTTTTGTTCTTATTAACTACAGAATAGCCTTTATATTTCGAAAGGAAACAATATTTTAAACTACACATTTTCTTGTATTTCTGAAATCTTCTTATTACAGAAGATACGAATTATTTCTATCTCTACAAGAAGGACATGATGCTAAAATATCGAGATTGAGTAAAAACAAAACTATTTCTTTGGTTTTAAATAATCTTCAATTAGATATATGCACCCTTCTTCTAACCTAACTTTAAAATCCTCAGAATTAATAGAAATATATTGTTGACCATTAAACAAAAGTCAACAAACTATTTAGCTATGATTAAAAATAAAAAACGCTTGTAATGGCTAACTGTTTGGTATGTTGAACATCGTTTGACATATACCGCCGACATATCAAAGGTCACGGCATGTTATAGAGGAATTATTCACCCTTAAACCGGTCTTGTTAAATCTATCTAAAGTTGAATGACTCCTTTACATATAAATAGTCATTGAATATTCCTGCATGGTTTAGTTATAAATAAATACCCGAAAATATGACAGTATATATTATTAACGTAATATGTTCCAATTTAATCTTAACTTTTAATCTTAACAATTACCAATATATACGTATCCCGAAATCTGAAATGCAAGCTTGAATAATAAACATGACTGACATATTCATATCTGTTAATTTCTGGCATATTAAGCTTTATATAAACAATTTCGTAAAAGGTGCCGTGTTTAATCATGAAATATCTACAATATAGCATATTTTTTTACAACGAAGTTTTATTATTGTAGTCGTAAAATGGTAAATAGATATATGTATTTTTTATTAATCATTTTACAGCTACAATAATAAAATTTCATTGTAAAATAATATGCCATATTGTAGATATTGTATGGTTCTTATTATGTTCTAAGGTTTTATTATAAATTTTGCTGTTGGCATATTTTAAAGTAATTTATGGTTAAATGAAATACGTTTTCAACACAATGAAAGCATTTAATTAATATACTAAATACCAAAAAACAAAAAACAATTTACTATATCCAATTAACACGAAATAATTAACAAATATTTGATTGTCAGGTATTTCATGGTCCACGGCAATGACCATTCGCACACTTTCGGAAACAATTAACGAAACCTATTATTAGCCATTGAATTGAAGCGATACTTAATAATTTTAATGTGTTGAAATATGATGCGATCTGTTAGTTTCAATTTTGTTTAATAATTAGCAGACAAAAAGAAATATGATAATGTTGTTTTTGTGTTAAATTTGTAGAAATGTTGAAGGCCTCAACAATTTTGACAATAGTGGGTAATTATAAATTTGTAAATATTCGTATATTAGTCAAGGATTACTTGTTTATTACTGTAGGAAATAAACAGTAATGATAGTAAAGTAATTTGTTTAAGCAATTGTATTTTTTTGTTTGTGGCAATTAAAATTTGAATACTTGACTCAAAGTTAATGTTACTATTATAAAAGTACTTTTCTTTTGTCTTCTTTGCAAATAATATGTTTAATTTTCATGTACATTTAAATATCAAATTTTGTATTTATATTCAGATGTAATAACAAATTAGTTTTGTTTCATATTACATATCATACATGTAAATATGTAAACAGAAAAATAATAAGTATATTATTTTAAATTATAATAATATTTTTACTTTCTTATACATTGTGGTGGTATTCCTGCAAAACACAGTGCTAATCAAATATTTATCCGCAATATTAATAAACTACTAAAAACTTCTTACTTTCTTATACGCTATGAATAAAAAAAGCAGGATTGACCTTCACGCGACTTTCTTATATTTTCAATATTGCTCTATTTTATTTTAAATTGATTCTAAGATTGCAATAAAACAATGTAACATGTATTTGTAACTAGGGATATAATTTAATTATTAGTATTAATATAACAGTGCAATAATTTGCATCGTTGTGCTCAAAAAAATAATTTGTTAATACAACAATAAAATAGTTTTAATAATAACAGTAAAATGTATTTTGTTAAAACAACAAAATATTGTATAAATTCAACAAATTTTATTTGGCAACTTGATGAATTAGATCAAAAATATATTAATATTGTTTCTAATCAAACGAATATTTTTCTCTGTCTAAAAAAGGTGTTTGTGATAAATTATCTCTGAATAAATTTTATTTTTAAGTTGAAAACAATTTAACCTTTATAGCGTGCAGACAACAGCATTACATGGTAGTTTCAGAGTGATGTTTTTAAATATATCATCAATTATAATAATTGAGCATAAAAAAATTGAAAAAAATGGGAGCTACTAAACCATGAATATGATATGAATTTATGAATAATACAGATTTTTTAATCTACTTCTTTTTCAATGGTTAGGTGATAATCATAATGTTAAGGACAAAATCGTTTTTATACGAGTCAAAACAAATGAACTACTATAAAATTGTTAGTTACTAGCCGTTGGCCTTGATGGTTTCTTGTTGGTTTTACAATATCTTTTATTGTCTTGTTAATAAAAATAGAAAAAAGGTATTATTTTCCATTTGAAGAATATGAGAATTTTATTGTTTACTTAAGAAAAAATATGCAATTTCATACTTCGATTACTTAACTAATGGTTGCAAATTATATGTTTAAAATAGTTAATACACACGTGGACAATGTCTGGATAATATCTTTTTTTTTTTAATATTCATTATTCTGAAATAAGCGCGTGTATGTGTTCTTCAATGTTTTTATATTTTTTTTCTTGGATGAAATCATAACCGAAGAAATTTAAAATTCTTAAACATTGATTAGAATAAACAATTTTATGATTATAAAGACTCCATTGGTACCAATATAATTTCTTGGAACTGCCGACGTAAAAAGAAAAGCAAGTATCATTTCAGAGAAAACCACATTTGAAATTAGTGACATAGATTATATTTCTAAGCTAACCTATCACAAGATCAAGGCAACACGTTCACAATGTGAACTTGTTTCCCTTTATTATTATCTAATATAGTAAGCACATGTGACGACGGTGATTGTGCCACGAGTTTGCCCAGTGCCTGTGGCAATATGTATATGTAGTTTACCTATGTTATATGACCGACAATCAATTGTTGTTATAAACAAAAGAAACATTACTCTATTTATAATAATTACGATCAAAGACAGACACACTCAGTCACACGCACACAAACAAGCAGACAAAACCAATAACCAAACACACAGAACCAGTGACGCACACACAATCAGTTTTTATTTTCTGGCCTTTTGGTTTAAAATTTGATATAACCTTATAGATATAAAACAGTCTTATATTTTTCTGAAGATTTTTGACCCGCTTAATTAAGCCAAAATAATCTAAACGTGTCCTGATTAAGCGGAATCGACTGTATTTGTTATCATAAATATAGAATAATTCTAACTATTTGCTAAAAATAGCGAAAACATGAAGTCGTTATTTACCGAAATAAAGTAAGTAAGGCAAACAACAACCTTAATACATACATAATAATATACATCGTAAATTTACTCAAGGTATGTTTCCTTTGTGTGTATGCGTCAGAATCAAAGTTATACAGTTATAAAATCTAGAGATACAAGCATAATCTGTATGTTTAATTATACGGTAACACTTTCACTTGTTGAAGCACCACTGGCTGAAAATGAAAGGCCTCTACGATGCTCATCTTATACAGCTACTTGTAAGTGCTTTTATGCGTATACATATACGTAACTGTTATTCATCGGTTAACAGTTTTCATTTGAAATTAGTTTTGGGTTATTTTTGATAATTTATTTCTAAATGTATCGTAAAAACAACTTTTTTTTCGGTTACACTTTTACTTTTTCAAATTTAAGTCATTAGATCTATTTGATGATGACGTTGAGTAAGTTGTTAAACAACTATATTACAAACTGTTTTATAAGAGTGGTTTTTACTTTATTTGACACGCCAGTTTCGTTTAATATCATGTTTTTTATATATATAACGCATCCAATTGAGAAACTGTTCTGTAATACAATAATTACAAACACAAAATAATCTGAAGTGGCCTTAACTTTCTTATACTATATCTGTATAATATAATATAAGTTGCAATCATTCAAAAAAAAAATAGTAAATGCTACATTTTCGAAATAACGTTTTAAACAAAAGTTGCTTGACAATTTAATTTCTGCAACTTTTATATTGCTTACTTTGTTTCCGCAAGTATTCCGTTTTCAAGATATTCAAAATCTAGCAAAAGTAAACCTTAGTTTCGGTCAAAATATCATTTACAATAATATGATGTTTTCTTTCCAGATATGTACAAATCTTAAATTCAAAACGTAATAATTTCATTTTCATTGGTATTGGCTGTAGAGCGTTAACACCCACACACACACACAAAGACCAAAAATGATTATAAAAATTTATTGTGCTAATTCTAGAGAATTATAAATCTAACAATAATTAGGAGTTGTAAAAGTTAGTAGTTATAAAAATGTGTTCTTCGTAAAATCGATAAATATTACTAAAATATCTGTGGCCTGCTCTCGACTTTCTTTTACGTAATTTTCACTAGATTGAGTAATCATGCACTTCCGGTTTGAATATTCTTTTCAAAAATAAGAGGTGCACATCTAGGGCATATACAAGTCTTAAGTATGAAGTTTCATAATTTTACGTTCGACAGTTGGCTCTAGAGCGTTCACAGACAGACACACAGAGACACACGCACACACACACAGACGTCATTCCGAAAATAGTCACATTCGATTCAGGGAAGGTCAAATTCGAAATTTTTCATGATTACAAGACTTACTTATTTCGTAAAAGAAAGTAAAAAGTAAATTTTTCACTGTTTGATTATAAGCGATTGATATAAGATTGTATACGAGTTATTTTCGCACCAAACACTACAGCTCTGTTGTACTACTGTACGACGAGCTAAAATGAAAATACCGAGAAATTGATTTTAGAGGTGAATACAAAAAAAAAGCTATATAATTTTCTTTGTAATAATTTATGAACAGTCAGTTTATAATTATAATTGCATCAGTTAATACCTATTTAACGATCTTTATCTTTTTGTTTAGAATAATAATAATAAATAAGCAAATTATAATGCAGTAACTTCCTCATACGCCTCCACTTTTCTCACAGAGTAATAAACTCTTCGTTATGACGCGATACGCGATACGCGGACTGATACGATGAACGCATGAGGAGAACAAATTTCAAAACATACATTTTGAACTTTGCATGCGGGTTTCAATGTTTTGTCTTTTACATAGTAAAGTTCAATGAATGTTATGCAACTCTAATAAGATGTGCCTTGATGTGAAATGTCCCTTTCTCCAACTCTACCAAAGGCTTCATACAACTTGCTTATTTAATAATGTCAGATATACTTATGTACTCATCGTTTAGTTTCTTATTTTATTTCTATTTAGGTTTGTGAAATTCTACAAATTATATAAGAACTTTATCGACGATTGTTAAAATTAAATAATATGATGAGTCTTGAAATGTCAGCTGTCATTATAAGGACTTTTAAATAAATTATTCGGTTCCGTATTTTGATTAATAGTTATTGCACTGTAGAGTGCTTGCATAAGTTATATAAATACAATATCATTTTATCTCTTCAAACATCAGGATTTAAAATGTCTTACTGCTTCTATTTGGTATTTTAATACATTATTCACAATCATATTATTTAATGTGACATTTTTTAGCTCGTCGTACGATAGTGCAAAACAGCTATAGTGTTTGGTAATGTGTCTGTAACATTCGCGGATCAATAAATTTAAAAAAAGAGCAGTATTAAGGGAGGCTCCAAATTTTGGAGCCCTATAACTCGGGAAGTATACGGGCGATTGGATTTAAACTGCGAGCGGATTCAAATGGGTTGCCAAATAATATGTGTACCAAATTTGGTGTGAATCGCTCCGGCATATTCAGAGGAGTAGAGTGCACAAATATATATATATATATATATATATATATATATATATATATATATATATATATATATATATATATATATTTAATTCACAAAATAAATAGAATAAAAAAAAGTATATGAAAAACCTTGTCTTACATGCATATAAAATTCTGCATCGTGATTTCTTTTCCAAATTAAAATTCAAGGCCATCATCAATCTACTTGGTGACACTTCAAATAGTGATAAGGAACAATGCCGTTGCCAGAGGGGTAAAGTGTACAAAACGATTTAAACCTATCAGTATAAGCCTTTTTCTTGGTACAAAACCGTCACAAAGGTAGTAATGAACTTTGAGGATGGTTATCGGTACTTACCACACCCTTCTACTTACAAACGGCCGAGACACAACAATACGTTCATTATTTCTCGTTATAAAAAAGGCAGCACAAGAATTTATGCAGTGAAGCCATTATCACATAATGTTCCATATGAATGTATATACATGTGTTTGTATGGGAAATATGTTTTGAATACAAATGGCTTTAAAATGGACTGTTCATAGGGTTTATTAGTATTCTTGAATGTAGAATTTATAATACTTTATTTTCGAACGTGCCAGACCAGCCTTATACTTAATTTATTTAATGTAAATATGGGATTTGGATTGTGTATACATATTTGTATTGCTAAATCAAATATTAGAAATTGAATAAACATTTTTTGTAGGTTTGTTCTCGATTGCATAATGTCTACTTAAAATTTAAGTTATATATTGTATTCATCTTTTACATTCTTATACGTAATGCACAAAAGAAAGTATTGTGAACACAAAAGAAAATAACCTCGAAATTTTAATGGAAATATTCCTTTTGAGGGTCTCCGAATCCATTTGGACTATTCTCTCAATGATGTGTGCGTGTGTGTCTGTCTGTCTGTCTGTCTGTCAGCCTCTGTGTGTGTCTGTCTGTCTGTCTGTCAGTCTGTGTGTCATAACATAGGTTTAGTTTTAATAAATAATCCGTAGTGACCAAAACTGTCGAACCTAAAATTGCGAAATTTAAAACATGATTTGTATATAACCTAAATGTGCATTTGCTATTTTTGAGAAGAATATTCAAACCGGAAGTTCATGTTTACTCTATGCATATTTTCTTTTCGTTCTCTAATATCACTAGAACAGCTACATTTATGGCAAAAATAGTGAATTTCGTAATGAAAAATATTAATATTTCGCACAACAATGTATTTCGCTTAATAATATATCTAGGGAAAACTACGTAAATGAAAGTCGAGTCCACTCCAGTTGTTTTAAAGCTGATAAATGGCAATAGGTTATAATACAAATTGGTCAGTTTTCTCGCTGTTTTGATGCATCAATATTTCAAAATTTTACAGTTGTTTTGTTGATTTTGATATGGCTCGAGCCACTGTAAATTAGGCTGACTCCGCCACAAAGCGTTCTACACATTCATTCACATACACACATACATGGGTGTTTATATATATATATATATATATATATATATATATATATATATATATATAATTCAACAATATATTGCACATATTACCATTCCCATTGTTTACAGCACGTCAAAATTAATTTAATAAACAACGCGGCATACTCAAACAAACGAACAAATAAAATGTATTGTAATAATAAGTAAGTAGCTTAGCATGCAACATAACTTGAAGAAACATTTGGATAGTCAAAAGACAATGTTTACATCCATTACAATGATTATAGTCACGCATGGCTGCCAAGTAATTTGAAGTGTACTCGTATTCGTATGTGTACCCAAACCTAAAGAATCTGTGCATGAACTTTTGACATGGGAATTTCTTCCATAGATCAGTTTCTTGTTCAAACAAAGACCATAAATGTGGCACAGACATATTTTATTTTTTGTGCTGTTGCAAACAATTGCTAATTTTTATAAATGTATCTATAGTGAATATCAAGGCACCCACATGTAATGACATGTAAAAATTTTGCAATACACCAACGACTGACTGACGACATTGTGTCAACTATTAGACAAATATGGGTCACTAGAACTTTAACAATAGAACAAATGAATCATATTTAAATATCTTAGACATATTATATTTCTTGCAGAATATTGATTGATAGATGTACACAAAAAAAAATCTGAAGTGCGCTACACTGAACATTCTTATGTGTTTGTGTGTGTCTGTGTCTGTGTATGCTCTACAGCAATACCAATTTAAAATAGCGGTATGCAATTTTTAATTGAAACCAAATGAGTTATTATAATCGCAATATCAACAAACGTTAAAATTTAAAACAAAATTATTAATATTATTATCAGAATTATATTCTATTAATAAAATAAAATAAATATACCACATATCTACATATTCGATAATTCAGTGAAGGATTTTTTTATTTTTATTGAAACTTTATTGTCAGAAATGAACAGATGGAGAACTCAAAGACAGGAAAATAAAAATAATAATATTAATATTAAAAATAAATAATTAGAGTATAAGATAGTCGAGTGATGGTTACTCCAGCTTATTTTCCATTTATTGTTCAAAATAATATATAATGATTTAAGCATTATATTAGTATTTAGAAACAATAACAATTTAGAATTGTTTTGTTAAAATTACTATTAAACAGCTCGTTATTTTAACGATATTTTATCTACGAACAAACAAAACAAAACGAGTATTTTAACTATGAACAATTACATAAAACAATGTATGTTCATGACTTTTAAAATGCAAACACATTTCTATTTATTCATTATCATATTCAAACAATGAACGGAACATATTAAGACCCCATAGTTGGTTGTCCTTTCAGGTCGGTGTAAAGGGGGAAGTGAATATGTTAGTGCCATAAAAGCCAATGTTATTTACTGCTTAGTCTTAAAATAAGCATATGGCAACTTCGCGTCATATCTAGACAAGATTTCTTGTCTTGAGACAACAATCGCACAACAAATGTAATGAAAATTTGTTTGGACATATTCTATATCATATTTGCATGCTCTTGTCTAGAAATAAAGAAAAGAGCAAAAGTAGGCAAGAGTAAATCAATTCGTGAAACATTTACATCACTCAATAGCCACATGTGACTTTTAATTAGGATAGATCTCCAGGCGGGCGAGCCGGTAGTTAATCAAGGTTTAAATTATTGTAATTTGCCTTGTCGGACAGCGAACACGATCCCTGCTGCTTGTTTAAATAAATTAGGTTAATCCGTTAATATTTTATGCGAAAGAATCAATTAAAACTACGTATATTTCAAGTTTACTGTGTTTCAATAATAGAATTACCGCTTAACTGAAATCGTTGCATGCGAGGAAATGAAAGTGTATTTTATATATTTAAAAGTTGAAATAATGGGAATTCAAGTGTGTCTTGTTAAACATCCCAACTAAGTACACCTACAACAACCACGAATTATAAATTACGGAATGAATGGCTGCAGCGTAATTATAAACACGCACGGGAAATATAGGCGATCATTGTTTATTTGCTAAGCGGAAGTGATTGGGTGACTGTAAACGGGTATTTAAATGTTTGAGGACGAGTAGTTTTGTATCCGTTTTCTCAATTTTTCAAAATAAAAAATAAAGATCTAACCGCTACAATTTTGAGTGTGGTAATTTTGCCATGTTTCAGTTATCATTAGATGATAATGCTTTTTCGAAATATTTTTGTGGATATTGCCAACAAACATAATAACACTAATTTCAATTTAAATAACTATGATTATCTATTTAATTTGAGCAACCGAGTACCCACTTGTTTAAGCAACATATTTGACGGAAATCACGAATACAGGCCTTCGGCTTATTTCGTGTTTGTTTCTTACGCAAATTCAAACAACACAAATAATTGCACGAGTACAAAGGGTAATAATACTGATGAGATTGACACAAATGGCCGATAGTGTTTTTATTTACAAATGTATACTTACATGTTTTCCGTTTTTAGCAGCGTGCAAAATTATAGGATTTGTCAATCGTTGTTTAAAGTTGATACAGATAATTATATATGATGCATGCTGGTTCTATTGCAATTAAGTATGTTGCATAAAAATAATTAGGTTTTTTTGGTATTTGGAAATGTGCTTTGACAAAGATTGATTAAAATATGTTATGTTATGCAAATTTAAATATTCTGTTATTAGCAATAATCAAAATAATGTTTTTACTATAATTATATATCCATTGTATTTGTAAAGGAATATTAAATATTTTGGTTGGATTCGATTCTGTTTAATTGGTTCAAATATGCGAATTTCCACACAAAGTTATGGAATAGGTGTTTTTCTTGCATACTTTAATAAATTATTGAACAAAAATATGCATTACAAACAAATAATATGCACAATAAAATAATAAGTAATACATACTTATGTATTACCGAATATTCCTAATAATTCACTATGGATACTAGGGAAATGTTCGCTCGAATTTTCTAGATTCTGTCTAGGTTTTAAACCACAAACAAAAATACGGAAACGGCAGAAAAAAAACACAAATTCGTTACTTACTAAAATAAATGTTAGGTAAATGACAGCATTAATTGTTTGATTCACAAAATATTTGATAATCTCAAAATATGTAATCACATTACATTACAGGAATATAGTTTATTCCAGAAAGCAAATATACCTGATATGAAACCATATTTGCTATAGAGTGCAATCGTATCATGTTAAATAATATTATATTCAACACGCGATTAAATTGAAAAAATAAATATAATTATAATTCAAAGAAAAACCCAACAGCATGAAATTTAACAAAAACATAAAATGTAATATTTAATAATACATATTATCGAAATATTATTTCAAAATAATTTATTAGTTTCAACAGTGATTTTTCTATTAATATCAACCGGAAATCAGTGAAAAAAAAATAACTTTTTTTTAATATAAATTATATTGTAATGGACTTTATTATTTCGAAGATTAGGATTAATAAAATGCACAAACTAATGCCATTTTCGAGATATTATAAAAATAAGCTAGAGTAAATTGCTACTTCCGGTAAAGATATTATTTTCAAAATAACCTGACCATATATACGTTTAGAGTTTCAACAATTTTGGCACACATACTCTCACACACACACACACACACACACACACAGAGAGATATCTTTCCGAAAATAATCTGATTCGATTCAATTATGGTTAAAATGTATATTTATTATTTATTATACTATATGATCTGTCCAAACCTAAAAAAAAATTCATTTTTCTGGTACAAAATTTGCAAGTATCATTGAAGTACATTAGAAAATAGATACGCGTTATTTTAGGCCCACAAAAAATAAAATAAAAGTAAAAATTAATTAGAAAAATTTCATTTTACTTTGCACATCACCTCGGTTATTAACGAAAAAGTGTTTGTACCAAATTCACAAAAGGCAATTATGAATATATCTATCTAATACTTAAATACGTTTAAAAAGTTTATATGTGCGTTCATAACTTTCATCTATAAGAAAGTATATAATCGGAAACTTCCGCATACACACTAGCGCCACATGAGCACATGACACGTGCGGCTCAAAAACCGCACTGAAACAAAGTTCACACTGGAGCTCAATTCTTAAAATAAAAATGAATGCAGTATTATTATTTCTCACATCACCATCCTAAACAAACATGTGAAAAACTTGTTATTGTTTTCTTATGTGGTTAAAGTATGGGTGATTAGACAATTTACCATGAAAAAAAAAATTGTTTTAATTGTTTTTACCAGGTATGAACATTCACAAGACAAATAATTAAGTTAGAAGATTTATGTTTGCTGCTGTCTCAGTTCAAATCGAGCAGTTATATGAGAAAAAGAAAGTAGTTTAGTTCTATGAAAATTCGAAGATATCGTCTGAATAATTACATTTTTCTAACGATGCGGTTTGATGTAAATACTTTGAAATGATAGTGGAACCGAATCAGTTTTTTTATTATTTCGTGGTTAAGGTCTTGTTTATATGTCGTTCTCTGTCTAGCAATGGTTAATACCTATTGATTTCAGACTTATAAATTATTGTATATTATATATAAGCATGCACGAGGACCAGAAAGAAATTAATAGCGGTAGTGTGCAGAAATAAATAAATATATGAATAGACATTGTTTGTGCGTGAATTAGAAATCAATAGTGCGAGAAAGACAAAGGTATTGTTCGTGAGATATCAATTACCAAGTGAATATATGTGAATGGTGTTGTAAAATAAAAACTTTATACTAAAAATAAATATAGTTTGTTAAAATGAACATAATTGTAGTTTATGTATTATAAATAAATACATTTTGTAGCGTTTAGTTAAAAATAAGTGTTTTAATTCTCCACCGAGTCGTGAAAAACGTTACAATATTAAAATATAAAGCAATTCTTGTTTGTATAATTTTTTTTGAAAAATCGCCTTTGAAAATGGTTATTTTATATTAACGTTTCCTTGTAACAATACATACAATTTTAATTCATAGCAATCGTAAGGTGAATTTAAAACAAAATTAAGCTTTATTTTTTATACAAATATTTAAAGAAAATCGAGTGAAGGTCACTCCAGTTTTTGTAATGAAGAAGACAGTTTTACAATCACATTATTTTATATTAATATAATTGTTTTGTTGAATATTTTAAATTATGTGGCCTTTGAGTTCAATCTGAAGAGGCAGTATACTTAATCCTTACATATTAAAAAACCCAACATCAGTCTGTTTGTCTGTCTGTCACTCTGTGTGTACGCTTATAACTGCAAAACAGCTGATCTAATTCTCATGCAATTTTTTTCAACAATCCAGCGACATACATTCAAGTATATGAGTTATATATTTTTTCGGAATAAGAATTACGTAAAACGAATTACTAGTGCAACTTTGTTTAGTTGTCAAGAATGTGACAGACACAACAGAACACTGTAGCTCTTTTATAAATATTGTACGACGAGCTAAAAACATGTGTTCATCTGTGAAAGGCTTGAGGCAATTCCAGGTCGTAATATTCAACCGAATACCATATAAACCGATACTCTTGATGCTGTGAAAGTGAAATGGTTCTGCATATACATAGTTATACGGACAGTATTAAACCCTAAGTGCCACTGAACACTGTTGCATTTACATTTGCTGGTCGCATCTTGTTAGCAAACTTTCAACTTGAACGGCCATGAAACTTGTGTATATTTATATGTTATATTTGATATTCAATGTATATTTACATAAGTGTAAAAAAGAAACCACACCAAGTCATCTGTCACCGTCATCTGTTGGAGCAGAATAATTATTTTTACCACCTTCTATAGTATAGAATATCTTTTATTTATTTAAATATCATTCTGGTATTTGAATTAAATTTCTATCGCTAACAACTTGTATAGCAAATAGAACAAATTTTACAATACGTGATCGAGATTAATTGCTCGCTATCTAACGGAGACAAATTCAAACACAGTCCACTCCGAATAGAAGTCATGTTTGTATGATGATCTTATCAATCAACGTAATACATTTTAAATTCGTGCTTTTTAACATGATTCAAAAGATTTCATGATATTGTTTGTTGTGTTGTAAAGAATGTGCACGTCCATAATAACATTATACACACTCGCGTCAAATATAACCAACAAACTTCAGTTAGTACAGTGCACCAATGCTTCCTAAAAAATTCACGCTTGCGAATAACAGTTATATTTTACTGATTCCACATAATTTAACGTTCCAGATATAAATAATATTTTACATAAATAACAATAACTGAAGTAGGTGCCTAACTTAACCTATAATATGTTGACAACAATACTAAATTCCCATAAGTAATGATTTATATTTGTTATTTTAGGTGTCCCAAAAATATATAAAATTGCTTATGTTTTAAATTTTGCCATTCGTTGATACTGCGTTTATCATGAAATCATTTTTTAAATATTGCATCCATAGATACAATATACGAGGTCTATTCAGAATATAACCGAACTTTATTTTGTTAAACTTTATTATTAATTTTACAGAGCATTGCGTTGCGCATAACCACATGTTCTTGGTTTGTTGATAGCGCGTTTAGTGTTCGTGATATTAAACTTTATTATTAATTTTACAGAGCATTGCGTTGCGCGCATGTTCATGGATTGTTGATAGCGCGTTTAGTGTTCGTGATATTAAACTTTATTATTAATTTTACAAAGCATTGCGTTGCGCATAACCACATGTTCTTGGATTGTTGATAGCGCGTTTAGTGTTCGTGATATTGTTATTTGAGTGCAACGTGTTTAAGAAATTTCAATATCTTTTATATTTATCACTTTTACTTTTACTCATTGTGTTTTAAAGATAGTAAATAGTATCAAGTGTAACTTTAGCAATCGATTTAGATTTGGTCTTGAAAAATAGCAGGTATTTTTCCGGACTACATTCAAACTTTCAATTCAATATTTCGTGATTAAATCTTCAAAATTTTTTGCTGTTGAGCGCGCACACACACACACACAGATGTTATCTCGAAAATGGTGAATATAAATTCAGAGAAGTTTCAAGAGTGTATTTCCGTAAAAATTACAATACTTCTTTTTAAATTACTTCTAAGAGAAGAAAAACTATAAAATAATTATTAACTGAATTATTATATTATGCAATTGCATTTTTTGCAAGGAAGGAAATACATTAGGAGTTACTACTAATGCATCACTTAAAATTGGCGATTTATTTATTTTAAAACGTTACAGAACGTTAAGGCTGATCACCTACAATGGTTTGGGACAAGGAGCGAAGATAGAAGTTCCTCTGATTAATTCAACTTGATTAATAAACTGTTTATCCTTCAAATATTGAAGTAGACGCCATTTTCAATTTTTATGACAGTATATACTTGTATATATACTTGTGCAACTTTTTAACCACAACTAAAACAATACAACCAACCCTAATTTTCTCTACAACATTCTGTATTGAAAAAGGAGCATAAGATTTCCAATTTTCTGTTATGAGAATCTATGGAACACGATTTAACTTATACAACTTGCATTAAAACCACAACTAAGCCATCAAAGCCAACCCCAATCTTCCCTACAGTATTATGCACTGAAAAGGAAGAAAGAATCATTGTTATCCTCGCTCTGATTTTCATGCATTAGGAAATATATAGCAACACACTATGAGAATTATTCTAAACCCCAAACAATAGATATAATAAAACTAATATTGTACAAATTAGCTTTGAAAATGAGATCATTATATTATATTAATATATTTGTATATTGTTCCAGGTTCACAGACAAATGACGATAGACGAGTTGCGAAGCACATTTCATGTGGAGAGTCACGATTTAGGTAAGTTGCAACTACCAAGATGTCACTATTTATGCGAGAGAAAAAAGTCTACACACTATAATAAATAACGAGCATCCTTTAGTGTTACGTCACAAAACAGTTCAGTTAGTGTGCGAAAGTAAGTTGTCGTGCTCTGGTTTCCTTTGCGTTGTTGCACGTTAAAAAAAATTAATCATCTTGCTGCAGCAAAGAAACATTAAATTGTTGCAGTTCCAGCCAGGAAATAAGTAAAAGTATAACCGTAATATGAGCGTTTTATGTGTCGTGGTGCTGTTTGATAGTTTGTTTTGCATGTCGCATTTTACTTCCGTTTTCCGTAGACCCAGTATTAGAAGCACTGAACAATCAGCCTGAATTCTAAATTATTGGTTTTAAAATGACTTTGGTTTCGGGATGAATAGACGATTTTCTAACTCGTATGCTTCAATATTTATATTAATAAATAACTAGAACAATGTCAAATTTGGTCTAGTAATTCCAAAACTTATTTTGTGTTTTTTTATAAATAGCTATTGTTAAAAGAAAACAAATCTTGTATAAATTAGTGTTGGGAGAAAGGGAAAAAATCGAAAGCGTCTTTGATAAAAATGCAAACGACAATTTGTGTATTTTAAAACAAAAGAAATGTAAGCGAATCACGTTATGCGTGGGGGCGGACATTCTGCATTCACTTTCACACACAACACGTATTCTCGTATTTACCATATATATATACGTAGAGACACAGATACTTAAAATTTTAATTTTAAATTTGTCGTATTTTTAACTGTGGATATTTTATTTTCTTGATGCATACCGGACATACACATTAATCACGTGTATTTCTCATAGGTGTACATACTTTCTGTCATACTCTCATACTCGTGATATCTCTAGCTTATTAATATGTAACTAGATATTAAACATAAATTACCAACTATGTTTATATATTAACATATTTGTGGTTTGTGGCAAATAAGGACTGTGCTAATTTTGTCTTATTTGTGAATCTATATAATGCACGTTTTACTGCTTTACTTAGTAATAATGATTTAAAATGTTTCTATAAGGAACATTGATTAATATATATTGTATATATATATATATATATAAATATATGGTTTTTAGTATAGGTTGAATATTTAAATAGCAGTGGCGCTACTAGAATTTAAAAATGTCAATAACATGATATGTATTTTTTTTAAAGCTGTTTTTTACGTCTTCTATTTAAATATATCGAAATTCTGAATGAAATAGACGTTTCCCATAAAAAAACGTTAATAATATATTTAAATATTTATTCTTGATTCAGTAAAAATAATATTTTACGGCTTTGACTTGTCAAATCTGTATAAAAAAAAACTTGATATATTTCAATACTGCGAGACGAGAAATCAAATGTCTTACAGTATCCATAACTATAGAAGTATTTCGAGAAAATCTAGTGCCCTCGGGACTCAAACTTATGTTATGTAAATTTTATTAGATGGGCCCCATAAAAATTTGCATATTTGTTGCAGGTGTTCTATTGGCGAGATCATATTTCAAACGCAAAACCGCAAAAATTTCCACGCAGAATCAAATAATGTTTAAAACTAATTATGTAATTTATTGATGTGCGCGGATTTGGGAAAATATACTAAAATATCATAAATTAACAGACACAAAACTGAATTTAAATTGAAATGAAGCCGTAGGTCAAAGACAAACACAAATTTTGGTAGTATAATTATATTTTTCGTATAAACTGCGTTGCTACATATTATAGACATCCCCAAAACGACATAGAAGTTCATCGAGGCTCGAATTATTGTAATTTTTTTATATATTAAATAACATAAGAGCTCACTTTATTAATGCCTTAAAACTTCGGAAGTATAAGAGATACTGAATTTAAGATAATAAATTATGTAAACCAAATTTCCTTTTCCAAGGAGATGCGATTACAAAATCAAGTATATATTTTCAGGAAGACGTGAAAATTTTTTTATTTAAAAGAAAATGAATCCACTAATTTTAAACACGCCGGATGCTATACGTCTTTTGTTGTGGCGTACGACGAGCTAAAAATAAATACTGTTTTGTATTGCAAGTTTTTATACAAGACAAATTTTCGTTTTATTGTTTGTAATATTATGTTTCCACGTAAGTTTTTATAAATGAATGTGTGTAATGTGGCAATGAACTAGCATTGCTTTCCATTTTAGAATGCACCTGACCGACAACCTAGAGTTAATAATACATTTTAAAAATTACTAATCATTGAAAAAATATTGGACCCTTCACTATACTATCACAATAGTTTTTTTTTTGCTATTAAATAAAAAGTAATTGTTTGAAAACAAATTAGTAATCTAATTAAGACGAATTGGTTAATAAATTATAACTTCGTCACAGTTTTCAATACCTAAACAATAAATTCTAATATGCATAATTGAACTTTCCAAAATAATTGCTAAGAGGCACATGTCAAATTGAAAATGCTTTTCACTTGTTTTTAATATGAGCTGGTATGTTAAAAATTCACTTTATTTCTTAATTAACTATTAATTATAATATTTATGAAGTCATTTTACTTTATAGTATCGGTATTTTAGTTTGTAATTAAATTTAGAAATTTTAATCAAACGACCTATAGTGTACAAAATTGAAATGCTCTTCGTTTTACAAACAATCTAAATAAAATTTAAATCACATCAGTCTCCACCATATCTCCCCGGTGGTACGAAGCGATACGTTGAGCTCAGTCCTGAGGAGAGACATTAAAGTTAACAGGTAACGGCACCGCTGGCAACATACCGGTAAATATATATGCTACATCGCTGAGCACTTTCTCGACTATACCCCGCATAAAGCGGATTCCAGGCCAGCACCGATACAAAGGTTAGGGATAGGTGACAATAACACATTTTGACATACACACAACGTACATTCAGGAAAATGGCTATCACCATTTACGTATACATATACAAGAATATAAATATAAGCAGACAGACTTGACTCACCGCTAATATTCTCCATACCAGATGCACAGGGCACAAATCACAAAAACACCAACATTCTCATTGAACAGCAAAACTATACTGACAGAGAAATATAACCAAATAGGTACTACGTAATCCCTTCGACCGGCTCTGACCAGTCTACCTACTGTGTATTTCTTACAGGAAATGATATAATGCTTTACTAAAAATTGCCGCTGACAATATAAATAATATTATTTGTTTTATTTGATTGTATTAATAATTTTAAATGTTCTGTGTTACAGTGCCTGAATACGAGGTGGTCCATATTCATCACATATCAACGCGGAGTATAGACAGTGCCGGCAAACAAGTGAACAGTGTAAATCAATTAAATAAAGACAATAATGTAGTGAAACGGACATTTAAGTCACATAATAGTAAAATAACAGACACTAATCAAGCCGCATTGCGCGACCATAAGGCTGAATTGAGACTGCAGGCGTTCGGGCAACCGATGAACTTAAGTCTTGTGCGAACGGAGGGTCTGTTTAAAAAATCGGGCCTAAAATTGTGGTCCGTTGAACCCAACGCGACGGCACAACACGGCGTCGAATACATCGAAATACCTCAGGTAAGAAATCAATTATTTTACTTACTAAAACCTACGCTTCTTTTCTTCTACGATTCATTTAAATGTAACTAAAAAGTCCACAAAATTTGTTTCGCTAATAAAAAGAAGAAGTATAAATAACAATGCGGCGGGTGGTCGGAAGTGATGTCGCATTGAGAAATAAATGGCGAACAATGGTTGTTGGTACTTCCGTTGTCTCATTAGCCAAAGCAAGTCGCGATTGTCGTGCGCATGAAAAATGAGTTGAATGAGTGAATCTGGTTAACCTCGGGGCGACAATTGAGGTAGAGGTACAATTTCATTTCGCTGTGTCGTGTTTTGTAACCGTCGCAATCTCTCACAGTCTCACAGCACACAAGAACAGATTCGCGATTACCACTTCAAGTGGCTGGCTGCGAGAGTAAAAGTAAAAGTTATGTTGTTATTATTATCATTGGTCACAAGTAGTGTGCACGATCATCGATGCAAAACCGAGAATATACTTTATAACCACTGACGTTATTGTCTTTATTACATAGTAGATTTTTGGTTATAGCACATTTAGATAAAGATATATGGTTATTTGTTTCTTGATTATTAGATTGTTATTGCTGTGCTCAACTAAATTAGTTAACAATTGTTCAAATTGAAGGTGAACTAGATATTGTTTAAACAACGTTAAAAAATCGTATTTCCTCCTACTTCAGTTTTTGCTATTGATGATTTATTTATGAAACAGAGATTAATCTTAATTTTTAAATGTTATATCTGTTGTCAAATGCACAAGATTTTCTTATAATGACTATTAAAATTCGTGTATGGTTGCTATGGAAACGTCTATTAATATCAAATATGGTTTTCTTACAAATGATACACGTTTTGAGAAAACTATTCAAACACACATTGTTAAAAATGTTAATATTGTTTATTTTGAATGTAACTATTTTTCTGTAAGTGCAACCAATTTGAATTTTTCTGTGCTCTATGTAGTCAATTTTTTCATAATAACACCATATTTTTTTAAACCTTCCGGTCTTGCAATTGTTATTATATTTTAAATGTTTTTACCTTGCTTAATTTTTATTACGTTGCGTCAGTGTCATTTGATATTATACAATGATACAGTTTAGAGACGTTTTTTTTTTATACAGGTCCGGATACGAATTTCGTAAATATTTGAGTTACACATAAATATCCTTGCTTCGTTTATGAAACTTCCAGTTATTAGTAAGGTCTCATGAATATTCAAAAAAAAAATACAAATTATAAAAATAATTTTAATATTGCATATGTTATATTGACCATATCATCTGATGTCATACTGAATTAATTAATAATTTTGAAATTAAGAAATTATTTACTCTATTGAAAATATTATAGTCATAGTCCCTGAATTTATATTCGGATTTTATTTTAGTTTTTTAACCCATAAATTTCTACTTAATAATTTAAATCTTAAAAAGGTTTTTGATTTTGATAGTATAATGGTCAAAATTTAATTCAGATATATATATATATTATATTTCATATTTTTCCTAGTTCCAATTTCGGTGGAAAATGGTCTGACTTTGAATCTGAAAGGTATAGTTAAATTTTGTATAAAAAAAAAATCTCCCTTTCCTTTATTTTTTGGTATTTGAAACCGCAAACTACTCTACGTAATAAAAAGTCTAGTGTATATTTTATACTATCTTATAGAGGCAACCATATTATAATTTCGCTAAAATATATTTATACTTGAGATCCACTTAATATAGGTAATCCTATTTTCTTGATCTTTGGCCCACTAATAGATATTTTATAATAAATTAAGCATATATTAAATGTCATAAAAATTCTGATTGAAAAACATGTTTAAGTGCCATAGGTTTGATTTTGAGGCCAAACTACGTGTTTCCAATAAACTTATATAAATAATAGTGCCCAGTTTTTATTATTTATTAATTAGTAATAGATGTCTCGGGCTATATAATAAATATTCAGATCCGTCGATATAAATAAATTTAACCTTGATCGGTGATTTGTCCTTCCTAGACACACACCAACTTATTATCAACCACAATAAGATATTCTTCCATGTGAATAGTGATTAAAGACATATTGTATAGACACATCACACGCTTGATTTCTCTATTATTATTTATTGTTATGCATACATCTGTTTGTATAATTATGTTATATTGCAACATACTTAATTAGATCATTTTTGTGATGTACATGTAATTATCAGCAAAATCGCGTGCATGACAGATGTTGAAATCGAAAGTATTGATAATCATTTGTAAAATGATTTCTATAGTGTTTAAAGATAGTTGAAAGTGAATTTGTATTCATTTGTTTATCGTAATTGACAGTTTCTTCCTAGACCTAACATTGAAATTTTTAACCCATAACTTACGAGAGATCTTTGAAGCCAATATGTATTTTTATTATCTAGTTATCTACATCTTAATAGAAAGTAAAAGTAATAATATCAAACGATGAGAATGCCAAGGATCAACGCGAGTATTGAAAAAGGGTCAACTAAATGTATTTCTCTTAATATAATGAATAATCTGATGAGATTTTGCCATAAAATCTTTTTGATTTCTTGCTTATTTAAACGGAATAACTTTAGCAAAATTCACGGATAGTCACACATTCAAACCACAAAAGTCGTTTCGCAATTATAATTGCGAAGCCAATTGTGCTTTCGCAATTCATTGGGAATCACACAATTATAAAACTGTCATATGGATGTTTCTTATAATCCCGATAGATGGTTAGACATATAATTGCAAAGTTCACTATTGATTGCGTATCGAAATTGTAAAATAAATTAGCTGCCCCAGATGGCAATATCGTTTTATGAAGCCCTTAATCCATGTTGCCTCATTTCTCTGATGTCTGTGTGTGTTGCTACTTGTATATCTATTTGTGTGTCTGTGCGTGTGTGTATGAACGCTCTACAATCAATGCTGTTGAACGTATACTTATGATTTGCATATTCCAGGAAAGATAACCTCCTATTTTTGAAAAGGTCGTTTCTACAAGAAATGCATGTTTACTCATGTAATTTTTGGAATATCTCGAATACGAGACGAGTTAGAGCTAAAGTGAATTATGTTAAAGTTAAAGATATTCAAATTTCTAGCAAATTTTGTTTAAAAAGTTATTTCGAAAAATGTACCATTTACTGAAAAATTGCTTTTAAAAATGACAATGTTACATTTACGTTTCCCTAATTATCATACATATCGATATTGTTTTTTTGGAAATGATTGCATGTATTTAAATCACAATAAAGCAATATTATATATATATAGTAAAAGCTAAGAAAGTTGATTGAAGATCACTTCAACTTTTATTTTGCTATGATTGACACCGTAAAGGATTGTTCACAGCGAAACAATTAGTGATTAAGCTTAGAAAATTACAAATAATAATCTAGTTTGTATTATGACAAGCAATGTTAACATTCCAAGTGACACAATTTATGATAAATTTTGTTGCTGTGATCGTTAACCTTGTATGTCATACAACAAACTGGAATTATTACTTATAATTTCTAAGCTTAATTACTGATTGTTTCGCTGTGAACAATCCTTAAGGCTAGCTCCAATATAAATTCAATATCTATACATTGTTTGATCTTCCAAAATACAAAACTTAAATATGAACGATTCTAGTCAAATGACAATGCACTCTGAATTCGTTGCATGCGTTTGTGCGTAACCGTGACCCAGAGGGCGCAATTTGGGTCAGCACATTTATTTTATCGTTTTGGCAATACACTCGTGCGCTCGTACGCACACAAACACCATTCTGTCTAGTGGTACATATGTAATAGACGCCCGCATATATTATAAAATGTTAGTAAAGTTATTTGTAAATGTGTGTCTGCATGATGTTATGATATTAGGTAATGCA
Source organism: Leistus spinibarbis (assembly GCA_933228885.1). NCBI lineage: Eukaryota > Metazoa > Arthropoda > Insecta > Coleoptera > Carabidae > Leistus > Leistus spinibarbis. The sequence goes on from OW121791.1 coordinate 14,752,278, forward strand.
ATGCTTCTAATTTAATAGCCGAAACCATGTCCTGGTTTGCTAATATAACCATGTTTGGGATGGTGTAATCCAATTTTGTGCCGCTACTCGGCATACTAGTTTCAAAATTTATTAGGCTGGTTAAATAGCTAATTTTTTGTAATAAAATTATTTTTAGTACTTTCAAAACTAGTTCAAGTTAAACTGATTTAAAAATGTTTCGAAATATTTTTTTTTTATTTTAAATTTATAGAACAACCTCGAATCCAACAATTGACAACCTATCATTAATAATTTCAAAATATTTATATATGTCTTGTATTTCCTTTAAAATCTCTTATTCTACTTTTCTAATCATTAACAAGACTTCCTTTTGTACTATGTCCAAGAATGTAAAAATTCTACACAACGTAACAATGATAACAAGCTAAAAAATTGAACAATTGCTCATTATACGTACGTCTGTTCCTCTGTCTGAAATACCATGCAAGACGTGCAGGGCCGGGCTGCTTCAGCCCACACAATGTGCAAATTTACCTTTGTTAAAAGAGTACAATACTGGTTAATGACTTAAGCTATATTTCAGTACAAAAAAAAAATGTAATATCCATATATTCTTGACTGTCTATTGTAATACCAGAACAAACAGAACAAATTGTAACATATCTAATAGTCCTAAGAACATGATCAAATATTTAAAATGTTTCTAAGAAGAAAAACATATACCGTCAAACGGGGTACTTTAATCCGAGGTATAACCAGTTAAATGTAATTATATGACCGGAAGTGCGTTTACACACCGTTGGATAAGATCATAAACTATGATGTTTATTGAATTTATTAGATAAAATCGATTTAAATCACTAATAATTATATGGCGTTATGAAATTAATAAGGAAATTATTTTGACAGATTAAATTTATAGAACTAATAAAAAATAATAGGTTAAAATTGAACCACATTCATTTAAATACAAGGTATAAAATTGATAATACCTTTGCTCATAAAATTAAAAGATTTTTTATTCACCGGAAGTTTAAAGCACACTTCATCCAATATCATACATAATTTTAAACACTTCAACACAGTAATTAAATAGTTTGTTTAACACGTCGGGTATTTAAATTTGTTATAATTTTTGAGATTCGTTGATGCCTACGATTATCTTAACATAATTTAATAAATATGGTAACCATGGATACAACATAAAAATATACTAATATCAAAGGCAAATTTCCTAAATATGATAGGAGTAAGATTTTAAATTTACGTTATGCATAGCGAACACAAATAAATCGAACTCGAAATTTAATGGAAATATCCGTTTTATGAGTCCCTGAATTCATTTTAAATATTTTTTAATGTTTGTCTATGTGTGTATCTGTGTGCGTATGACTGTGTGTGTGTGATAAAATGACTAAAAACTTTTGTTTGAAAGGTTTTTTGAGATGTTGTATTATTTATTGTAAAATCGCTTTTGAAAATGGTTATTATTACATTACGGTCAGCGTAAATTTGGGTTTACCATCAGAAGTTGCCTAAACATCAAATTACACGTACATAAAAACTCCAAATAAAATAAATAAAACAGAAAAAGATAGCTAAATGTCTAAACTTTGGAGGTTGGTCAATAGATATTTCATAGATATGGGAATATTTTGCTGTAACCAGCGTAAATCTTTGATTTATCGCAAAAGATTACAAATAGATCTTAGTTTATTCGAAAAATGATACGAAACTTCGTTTTTCGAGCCATTACGTGCCCTTTTAAAATAGATATTAAAATAATATTGCAGAAATAAATAAATTAACATATCCAATATCTTTCTCTTCATCTATATTTATATAAATCATACTATAGAAATTCATGCGAATTGCAGGCATAAGTTGCGGCTTAACCTTCACTCGGGCGAGGGTCCAATTTTACACTCTATTAACCACAAAACATCTCTCTATCTACATCCACTACCCATAGATAATTATTTAAGGAACTAAATTAATATATTAAACTTATTATATACCATTTATTTTTTCGTGTTTCACCTGGAGGCAAAACACGGAAAAAAATCAAAATCAGTTTCATTTTCGACTGCAAAAGTGAACAGGCGCAGCGCGGGTATACCGTTGTTAAGTGTGAGGTTAGACTTAAGTGGGGGTTTAAGTGGGTCATCGTACTGTATCGCTGCTACTTTCACTATAGCAACACTCGTTACGTATAGTTGTTATTTTTTCCCGATATCGACAAGAAGAAATAATAATAACAATATAATCATTAAACGATATACTAAAAGTATAGAAAAAATAGAAAATTAAAAGAATGACTGTACAAGCCTAAGGCTGGTACTTGATCTTGTAGGTGTATTGCTGCTACTGGTTACTTCCGGTTTCATTTAAGCCAATCGCGTGCCTGTATTTAACTACGCTTTGTTTCTTTCTTTATAATCTAGTTCTTTTGGGTGACGCTAAAAAAACGTTTAATTTTAATTTCGTGAAGTGAATTTGTTGTACAATTGCACACAAAACATATGGTTGTATTTTTTATTATTATAGGAAATAGAAAGTGGTTTTGTATTTTTATAGCATGAGTTATAAATATTTTTGTTAATTGGAATATAAAATAATATTAGTTGTGTTTGATTGACACAATTATTTTAATAATTCTATAATTTCACAAATTATTATTTCCAAAAATGGCAAGCATCTTGATTTGATTTTAATCAGCTCAAAATTACGTTGACTGTGGTCTATTTCAAGTATAATGTGATTTGTTGTGAAAGCGCCAGTGCCTTGGGCTTATAATCAATCTCAGTTAAAAATAAACATTTTAATTATACTTATCCAATTTTAAAATAGTACACAAAAATACACGTTTTAAACTTCTCTGAATTGATATTACCTATTATCAAGTGTGTATGTGTGTATCGCTCTACGACAAAAACTGTTGAAATTATAAATAAGAAACTTTGAATTTAAATTATGTATTTTGGCCGGAAGAGCACCTATTTTTGTAAATAAATCTAAAGAGCTAATTAGGGTTTACTCTTGCGATTTTTTTACTAATTCAAAAACGGCGCTTGTGATAGTAATAAAATTATATAATATATGTACAAGAAAATCCAATACAGGGAACTACAATTTTTTTTTAAATCTGTATTGATAAATATTTTTAAGATTCATTCTGAAATTCTCTGCAATCATAACAATATATTTCACTATGAAACAGTTTCTTTAATATGTATAATATAATTTCGTAATTATAATAAATCTAAATATAAAACAAATCACAATATTATGATATATTTTTTGGGCAATAAAAAGTCATCTAATTTTTTCATAAAACTTGTTTCTATATCAAGGTTAAACCGATTATAAAGTATACATTTAAAAAACGCGGATATACCTCAATTCTAATTTCCGGTTCAAAAGTATATGTATATGATGATATAGATAACATATTTATTATTAGTTCCTGCGGTCTGTGGTTCAATAAAAATCTATTCAATACATTTCTAAAAAGTTATTTATGAAAACTAAAAATATATTAATATTAATGGATCATTTATTGCCAGGTTGATCTATAAACGAACAAATTACAATAACCTTCAAATCAATTCAACTATCCATTTATGGGAAGGTGTTCAAATCAAATCTAGATGGTTTAAAATAAACATTAATCTTAAAAGTTTCTTCGACCATGACCAGGCGAATTTTCATGTATTTTAATAATAATTACCTACACGGTTTTCCTTCAGTTTGTATCGATTTATTTTATGTGCTAGAAAATCAGTGGTTATAATCATGTTTTCTTCCTTTAAAAAATCAGTAGTTATCATTTAATTTTTTTAAGATTTACAACCTGATTACGGTGAGCTGAAGTCCTGCACCTATGCTTGTTATTTTTCCCTAAGGGTGGTAGGTGAGCCAGCAATTTATTGTGATTCGAATGATTGTAATTAACATTTTCAATTTAAACTAATTAGTTTTAAAATTAATAACATGACATATTGAATAGATCAGAACTTATCGTTAAAAAAAATACAACTAATAGTCAAAATATTATTTATATTAATTATTAGCAAATAGATACCTAATTTACATATTATGATACATGTAACATGACATTAAGAAATGATATTGTAAGATAGTTACATGTGTATAACACACCTACTACCGGGCCACCCACACTGCAATTAAATGAAGATTTATTACAATACCTATATTTTAAATAACAAAAATTTATCAATAATAACAGTTTAACTTTAGAATGACCTCTTCACTATGTATTTACAGTAATTTTTAAATCACCAGGTTAGAATTTACGGCATTTCTTTGCATATAATTATTATAAAATTGTATTGTTTTTGCTATTAATAGAGATATTTGATTTTCTGTTACACAATATCCTGTATTGGGTAATAATTAGTGATATTGACGCAATAGTCGAAAATTTCAACACGTTTCTTTTTTGTGTTATTTAATAAGACAATGATATACCGGTTTGTTACTTACAATATAAACATTAATATAGTTTTAAGGTTAGGGTTATTATTTGGCTTTGATCCCTGATCAATGAAAACTTATATTTGTGACATCACTGGACCAAAAGAATGATTTCAACTTTTTTAAATATTTATATATATATATATATATATATATATATATATATATATATATATATATATATATATATATATGAATTTTAAAATATATAGTATATTTTTGATGTATATAAATATTCTTTAAGATGTACTCAAACCCCTTGAATACCAAATAATTTTTTTTTAATTATAATGACCTTTTTTCTTTTTCAGACGAACGACGATATTGGTGACATATACCAAGACGAAGAAAACGAAGCTGCCATTTTGTTACGAAACGATGAAAATAATGGAGAATTACTTGTGGTAAGTGGAAATTATAATAAATTTACAAAATTGAATAATACTTCTTGTAGTTATTAATTATATAACAGCATTCCATTTTGTCTTTTTTATTTCACGCTGTCCAGTCATTTAAATCACCAAATCACATAAACTACATTACTAATATTTGAAAATTTAAATTGGATATCCACAAATTAAAATTTTTGTTAACTAATTAATTATTTAAATTATATACATAATTAACAAATATTTTAAGTTTTCTTAATTACTAAAATGTCGATGGCAATTTATTTTACAAACAGGAAGATTTTTATTTAATACCATGGTAGTCCGAATCATTATTAGAGTGTACAAACTACCATCGTAATTTTGACTCGGTTTTAACAATAATTTTAAGTATTGTGCAATAATCGCTACGTCCCTGTCGCTTTACATTTCAGAATTGTTTGTCTTTAATGTAAAAAAATTATAATTTAATAGTAGTTAATAAAATGCACCTTGAATGAATTAACCTACAAAAGGAAGTGACATAAATAATAAGCGTAAGTTGCATTGTCCTTGTGCAGTTATACAGCCTTGTTGAACTTTGTGAAAATACCGGAAACACTAAGGAAATATCTCCACCAAACGATAATCATACCCTTACCTACCCCCGTCCGTCAAACTATTTATTATACATTATCATTATAACATTCCTTGGAATTATAACAATTCTTCAATATTATATACATAAATTATATTGTCAAGAATAAATTTATAAATATAAAGTTCTTGGTCAATGTATCATAATTGTTATGCGTAAGAGCAATTTATAATTTATTAAATATGTTTACTTTTTTATACGAATATATAAATATTTTCGTTTTCATAAATTGTGATTCTAATCGGAATATATTTCATTAATTTGTCAAACATTCAATTTGTGTTAAATTCACTCACTTAACCACCATTAAGTTCAACTTAATTATGAGTAAGCGAATATAGAAAAAGCGTAAAATGTTTTAACTCTTGTTTTTGTGTGAAAACAGCAATAAAACCATAGTCTAACAATTTCTAATTAAAAATTAACTCAATCAAAAAGTTGCAAGCGTGTAGCCACACGAAAAATTTTGCAATCCATTGGAACATTTAGTTCTACTGTCAAGAAGTCGGTTGGTTTCTTAACACTGACTTAGCAATATAAGTACGCTTTCTGATTATGTTATGTAAAAAAAAAAAAAATAGAAAAATATATTCATAAATAATTTGCATAGAATACAGTAAATTAATTTCCCTCTACATCGTTTCTGCGACATATTAAACCTACACTCACAATTGAAACAAAAACGAAGAGATTGTGTTATAATTTATTGTCTGGCGACTCATGACTCAGTTTTGTTAAATTTAAGAAAATTACTCCAAGATGTATTAATTTCCTATTTTTTTGAAAATAAACATATTCTGGTAAATTTAATTATAACTAAACTATAAAATTGTACCATAAATTATCTAAATATTCGTCTCGTAACTGTGGTAAATATTCCACGTAAATTCGGAAACTGGAAGCGAGTCAAAAACCAGGAAGAGACAAAATCTACTTAAATGAATTCGGTAACGATATTAAATGGGCGTGTAGTTACACGTTTAAAAATAATTTGAAACTCCTACGGCTATTCACATATATAGTACTATATGCTTATCGCTATAGAATGTTTATATAATTTTATTAAGAAGTTTATAAGTGATAGTAATATTAAACCGGTAAAAGAACATGATTTTTATTAGTTACGGAAGAAACACTTATAATCAAATCCATTTATAGAACACATGTTTCCCAGGCATAGACGTGTAGGTCACTCGAAAAGAAAAGTAAACACAGACAGTAGACAAAATAGAAAATAGTATACGCCCCTCCCAATTTTGAGGCAATTTGGTACGTAATAATTAGGCGCATATAAATATTAGCATATATATACAGAAGAAGCTAAAGCACTTGGCCGTGTGTCTGTAGCATTATCGAATCAAAAAATTTCATTAACAAAAGTGTTTGTCTCGTCGTCTTGAATCCAAAAATATATATAACTGGATGTTAGTCACTCGACCAAATTTCTCCCCTCTACACCTCTGATGGTACCGGAGCGATTCACACCAAATTTGGTACACATATTATTTAGTACCCTATTTGAATCTGTTCGCAGTTTAAATCCAATCGCCCGTATACTTTCCGAGTTATAGGGCCCCAAAATTTGGAGCCCCCCGTAATACTGTCCTTATAAAAATAATTAAAACACGCAAAAATTCTACTAAAAATTCTAAGATATTTTATATCTACAAGATTTATTCATATTGTTAACCCAAAGCCCAAAAAAAAAATGATTAAATATAATTTTGAATTGTAAAATATGCACTACATTTTTTTTTAATCAATATAATTACAAAATATTGTAAGACTTTTTATATCTATAACATTCGTTCAAATTGTTAACCAAAAGGCCATAATAATTAAGAAACCACTGTTCGCAACGCATATCTTACCTAAAGGCGAGCTCCAACGCATTGGTGCGTTGTACGCGTACCAAATCTTGTTAAACCTAACTTTAAAAAAAGAAAACTGGAGTGCCCTTCACTAGTCTATCTTATACATAGTTTTCACTGTAAATGTAATATATCTTTATTGTGTTTTAAATGCAATCTTCCTTTGCTATGACATAATTCAATAAATAGAATTTTTACACAAATGGGTTTTTAGAAAATATATACAAAAGTTGCTAGAATTTTTATATATTTAACTTTTATGAGATTCACTTTATCTCGTATCGTTTTCGAAATATTACAAAAACTACAGTAGTATAGGAGCACTTACAATATTCTTTTCAGAAAAAGAATATTTTCTTCCCCGGAATATACAAATCTTGAATTCAAAGCATAATATTTCTTTGTTTAACAGTATTGGCTGTAAAGCGTTCACAGATAGAAAGACAAACAGACACACTCACAGGCGTCATTGAGAAAATAATTAAAATGGCGTCGGAGGTTGATTATTTTTGTAATCACAATATTTCCATTTATACATTACGTATAAGAAAGAAGTAACAAATTAGCACACGTAATTTAGCATAAATATCAACGTAAAACAAATTTCTCATAAATTACGCAAGCTCAATTTCCGGGAGCTTGATGACGAGCGGTGCAGGAGCAGGCAAGCGAAGAGACAATCAGTGCCGGACTAGTATGGGTCAGTTCAGCAGTAGGCAGCAGTGTGTAGTGTGGATGTAGAGTAAAGTGATCTGGGTCAAGGTAACACTGCGACAGCCTTCTCCCCACCATAGGTTCGGCAAACGCACATGATATTATTGTATGATGATGGTGATGTGGAAATCAGGCAAAACAATAACACGACTCTTTTCTTCATTATTGTCTTACGTAACACCACACACTGTTAGCTAAGCGGCAACTTGTTCTCAAATATCGCTAATCATTACACCAGTTTACATCTGATAGCATGTTCCTTTTGATTAATTCACCGCGATCGGAGATATATGATCTATACACGTAAGTTGGTGTAATAAAATGTTTGTGCCGTAATGTAATTGTCATTATACATGGGTGTCTGTAAGGTGTTAAAAAACCTGCTTTCATGAGATGCAACCAAATAAAGCTTTTTTTCTTGGACGAAATAAGGAAATATTGCAATGTTGTAAAACTTTGAACTCTTTAAATAAACAAGATTCGGTACGTAGAACGCACCGATGCGTCCAGCTCGCCTTAGGTTAGATATGCGAGCAGCGGTATCTAATTATAATGGCTATTTGGTTAATAATTTGAAAAAGTGTTATAGATATAAAAAGTCTTACATTTTTTTGTGGATTATTTTGATAAACAAATTTTAGTGCATATTTTAAAATGCAAAATTATAATATTTAATAGATTATACTATTTTCTATTCTGTCTACTGTCTGAGTTTACTTTTCGTTTTCGATTTTTCTACGATTGCTACGAAATAAAATCAATATGTATTTTAATTAGAGAAACGCAAATAATAATAATTTTTAAAGGCAATTTATCAATAAATGGTACATATATCAAAAATAGTTTTCAAACAAAAGTTGCTTGAAATTTTAATATCTTCAATTTTTATTAGAATCATTTTTCTCTAACTCGTGTTGCTATCGAGATATGCAAAAAGTTGCAAGAGTAGATTTTTAATTCCGATTAAGATTATGTTTTCAAATATAAAAATATTCAGATTCAATTCAATGATGGTTAAAAATGATATTTCTGTTAAAATCGCGAGTTCTAAAATTCTCATGATTACAAAACTACCTTTTAGACTTCGTCTAAGAAAGTAAAAACAACAATAGATGTCTTTTCCGTTTCAAAAAATCACCAGTGTATACAAACTAGAAGATGAAAATAAATAAAAAACAGAAACACATGACATATTTACAACTTTCAATATTAAATAAATAACGAAAAGGGAAACCAAAGATTATAAAACGGTGAAATAAACTTGTTTTTATACATTGCACTCAAATATGTTGAGTCACACTAAATTTAAGTAACAATATAAGACTTTCTTACTTAATAAAATGAATGCACCAAACAGTATAGCACTAAAATTGTGACAGACATACATCAAAAAATCGTCTCAATGTTCAAAAATATTTCTAATTACCTGTCGTGTAACACAGGAACAATTTGTGTTTGCTAATGTCTGTATTCGCAACATTAATTTTCAATTTATCTCTAACAATCGTGGGAATGGAGAGAAAAATAGTACAACGTTACGAAATTTCAAAATGTTTTATCAAAACTAAACACGAATTTTTCATGCAGCAACAACAACGAACATTTTTAGATCATTAATCTTACGATTAACACGAAATAAGAAATCGTTAAGGTATACCAAATTGCCGAATTATTATAACCACAAAATACCGAATCATCTCAACCAGAAAAACATGCCAATGCCGTAAGAGCAGATGCATAAACCGGAAAATTATAAAACATTAAACCTTAAATCAGTGGCGGCGCTTGACATTCGTTTTTAGGGGTCTCATCAGCGTGCGCACAAAAAAAACAGATTTAATTTATATTCTTTATGATTATAACTTCCTTTGGTACTACGTCTAAGAGAGTAACAAGAACATAATATCTAACTGTTTTTTTTTTTCAAGGACAAATATTTTAATAAAGATTACCGAACAATTTGTCAAATTTTGCTGTCTGTCAACAGAAAATGATTATTTTTATTTATTTTATGTTGCACACCTACGCTAATTATGACACACGAGTGTCAAAAAATGTAATTGCGTATCCGTTCAAGAATAAATGACAACTATCTTGGACTAAGGTCATTTTACATTTTTGTTTTTTATATATATATACAAATCTTCTCAAAGTTCTCTATTATGTACATAATTCTACAGTTGACGTAAACAGGGGATATTCTCAAGGTTCTGGGTTCAAAACCCGTGCAAGTTGAACATATAAAATTATAAATAAACAATATTTTCCCAAAATGTTTTCTGTTTTTTTTTTTTGCAATTTTCCCATCGTTCGTAAAGGTTAATATATTCAGTCATTTATTGAATAGCAATCACTGTTCTTTAACTCGCCGTACGAAGTACCGAAGAAGCTAAAGCATTCGGTCGTGTGTCTGTAGCATTCTCGGAGCAAAAATATTCATTAACAAAAAGTCTCGTCGCCCTGAATCCAAAAATATATACATATAACTGGATGTTACTCACTCGCTAGTAAGACCAAATTTGTGACCTCTACTATTCTGAAGGTACCGGAGCGATTCACACCAAATTTGGTACACATATTATTTAGTACCCTATTTGAATCCGTTCGCAGTTTAAATCCAATCGCCCGTATACTTCCCGAGTTATAGGGCCCCAAAATGTTGAGCCCCCCTTAATACTGCCCTTATAAAAATAACTAAAGCACCCAAAAATTCTACTAAAAATTCTAAGATATTTTATGTCTACAAGATTATTTCATATTGTTAACCCAAAGCCCGATAAAAATTATTAAATATTATAATTTTGAAAAAAAAGGAACCTTATGAGTCCCTGAAACTATTTTCTAGACGTGTATTTAAGATTTGTATATCTCGGGATAGAAAATTATTTTGAAAATGAAATTTCAACCGGAAGTGCTTGTTTACTCGTATCATTTTTTGCTCATCTCGAAAAGGGTACAAGTTAAAGAAAAAGTAAATCTTATAAAAGTTAATAATATTAAAAAATATAACTCTCTCTCTCTGAAATGCAAAGTTTTTTCGAAAAAACACCTTTGAAAATAGCCATATTACCTTTACGTGTCCCTAATACATATTGATATGGTTTCAGGGTAAAGTTAGAATGAATTTAAAACACAATTAAGAATTTCTTTTATTTCGATTTTCAATCTATTGAAAAACATATATTTTGATTATTCAAATTTTAGTTAGATGGTAATTTACTTAAAACACATAACTCTAAAATAAATTTGACGACATTCTCCTTAAATATATCATTGATTTAAATTTTCTAGACAACAGAACTTTAAAAATTGATTTAAATTATAATAAATTTGTTGTTTAACTTTTTTTTGCTAGTCCTGAACGGAGACTTGATTTTCACCTTAACACTTAACTAAAAAAAAATTGTCATGCGTAAATATCAGTGACCCATGACGGGGCCACGGCCAGTCACGTGATAATTTTGATTTTTACCCAAAAAAAAAAAAAACAATTGTAAAAATAAAAAAAATAAACGTTTTTAACGGTTTTAATCGTGATATACCAATGCCTGTAAGGTGTATACTGTATACGATACTTGAATGAATGAAGGCTTTTCTCTCGGATTTATTTTATTTTGAGTGTCATTGATTCTGTATTAGATATGTCCTTACTTTTTTTGTCGTATGGTATGTAATTTCGTCGTGAAAATCGTGAATGTTTCTTTAAACCCGAGCGAATACATAAAATTTAAGCACCACAGTTATATTTTCTATTGGAAATCAAATAATAATACTTTTTCACAAGTGAAGTTTCGTTTATTTTCCCATAAAAGATCACAGGTCAAAGTCACACAGGTCTCGACTCGATCACCATTCACTATCTCTTTCTAATAGCCGTACTGCTTCATTATATCAGCGAGATAACTTGATCTTTTTGATATTTCACGAATTTATAGTAAGGAAACCTTTACAATCTGAGACGACCTGCCCATTTTAAGTATTATTATATTACAGGTCAAGATTTATTGGTTTATACGATTGTTTGTGTATTTTCCTCATTTGATTGTGACAACCATGATTAACTAATCAATTCCGGGTTTTATAAATTATTAATATAATACTCATATTATTCTATTACTATTGCGTATTCACTTTCATATTATAACAATACTTTCTACCGAAGAAGCGTGTGTCTGTAGCATTCTCGGAATAAAAAATGTCATTACCAAAAATGTTTGTCTCGTCGCCCTGAATCCAAAAATATATATAACTTATATACTTGGATGTTAGTCGTCGCTCGCTCGTAAGACCAAATTTGTGCCTTCTACTCCACTGAAGGTACCGGAGCGATTCACACCAAATTTGGTACACATGTTATTTAATACTCTATTTGAATCCGCTCATAGTTTAAATCCAATCGCCCCTATACTTCCCGAGTTATAGGGCCCCAAAATTTGGAGCCCCCCTTAATACTGCCCTTATAAAAATAATTAAAACACTCAAAAATTCTACTAAAAATTCTAAGATATTTTATGTCTACAAGATTATTTCATATTGTTAACCCAAAGTTTGAAAAAAATTATTAAAGATTATTATTTTGAATTTTAAAATATGCACTAAAATATTTTTTTTCTCAATATAATCTACAAAAAATTATAATGATTTCTTATATCTACAACATTTTTTCAAATTGTTAACCATAATAATTAAAAACCACTGCTTCTAAAGACGAGCTCTACGCATTGGTGCGTTTTACGCGTACCAAATCTTGTTGTTTTCAAAACTGAGGATTCATCTACTTTCATCTAAAAATCTATTAAGTAGTACGATTTTGGCAACTCTCCTCTAATATAATCAGGGATTTTTTTTAATTCTGAGAATATTAGGCACACACACGACTCGCTGGCAAATTAAGGTTTGGTTTTGAGGCCGTTTAACGGTTATTATTTCGTTTAGGCCCTACCTAAATCGCCTTATTTATCCACTACTGAAGTTATCTTGTACTCTACAAACTAATTTATCATATGCAATTGTTACTAATAAATGTTATAGTGTGAATACGGGATATTTCATTCATTCTTTTTAATAAATAACATTTAATTTATGGATTATCTAACCATTAATTACACATTATATAATTACGAAAAAAATATGTTTGAACACGCTTGTGTAAATGTCAACATGAGCGCTACCTACCTATCCGTACAATTACTTATTTGGAAAGTGAATTAACGAAATACCGAAACTTTTAAATATTTGTACGAAAATATATAATAATAGACAACCAAATATGGTAAAGTTATATAATAAAATAGATAAAATTCCAATTCAGCAAGAATAATAATATTGCTGTGATAGTTCATGGACGTACGTCAGTTATGGGTACGGTTCAAGCATTGTATAACGTATGAATACCGGTAAAAATACTACTGCTTACACCTGTATATTCATTTGTCAGTGTTGTTGTTTCGTTCATTGAATAGTAGCAACAATAAAAAATAACTATGCAACACAACTAATTTTTATTATCTGTATATATATTTTTTTATTGTTGACATTTACTTATTGTTAAGTAATTTATGTATAGTATTATTTGAAGGTTAAAAAATGATGTTTACTCTCTTCCGCGATACGCTGTGTAAATGATTAAATCAGTTGAAATTTAAAAATGAATAAATATTTGGAGATTCGTTAGAGTAGGTTACTATAGAAATTTTGTTTACAGAAGTAATTTTCACTAATCGATACGTATAGTCACTTCTCCCAATTATGCATCAAGTTTTATTTTTATTTTGTTCCATAAGTGAAAACGAATTCCATAGTAAAGATTTTGCTTTTTAAATATCTATTAATATTATCATGCACATATAATAAATAAATATTAAATATATATATTTTTTGCATACTTGCATTGAGCTGGATGTCTACAGCAATGCTTGTATTTCATAGATGAAAGTAGATAAATCCTCAGTTTTGAACAAAACAACAAGATTTGGTACGCGTAAAACGCACCAACGCGTAGAGCTCGCCTTCAGGTAACATATGCGTTGCGAGCAGTGGTTTTTAATTATTATATATATATATATATATATATATATATATATATATATATATATATATATATATATATATAAAAGTCTTACAATTTTTGTAGATTATATTAATAAAAGAAAATTGTTAGTGCATAATTTAAAATTCAAAATTATAATATTTAATAATTTTTTTCGGGCATTGGGTTAACAATATGTAAATATCTTGTAGATATAAAATATCTTAGAATTATTAGTAGATTTTTTGAGTGTTTTAATTATTTTTATAAGGGCAGTATTAAAAAAATTAGGTGCATATTTTAAAATTCTAAATTATAGTTTTTAATATTTTTCTACTACCTTTGGGTTATCAATATGTAAAAATCCTGTAGACATAAAATATTTTGGAATTTTTAGTAAAATTTTTGAGTGTTTTTATTATTTTTATAAGGGCAGTATTAGGGGGGCTCCAAATTTTGAGGCCCTATAACTCGGAAAGTATACGGGCGATTGGATTTAAACTGCAAGTGGATTCAAATGGGATACCAAATAATATGTGTACCAAATTTGGTGTGAATCGCTCCGGTACCTTCAGAGGAGTAGAGGGCACAAATTTGTTCTTACGAGCGAGTGACTAACATCCAGTTTTATATATTTTTGGATTCAGGGCGACGAAACAAACACTTTTTGTAATGAAATTTTTTGATCCGAGAATGCTACAGACACCCGACCGAATGATTTAGCTTCTTCGATACTTCGTACCGCGAATCCCAGAAGTATATAATCTGTTCATGGTAATGCGCTTAAACGTTATTTTGGCACATCCGAAAAACCTTTTTAAAAAGCTGGAGTGGCCTTCACTCGACTTTCCTATTCTGGTACTATGGTGGAATAATGAATAATATTCATTCAGCCTTAAACAATCTGAATGTATCTTCCCATAACTCAAGTTCACGTTAACGAGCGAATAATTACACAAGAACTGTCAATCAGTTTCATGATTTCCCAAAGTGATAAATACGAAAGCCAAATTTTTAAAAATCGAAACAATAATATAACTAAAGAAATAAATAAGCCAAGGTCGCAATAGTACACACAGTTCGTACATCCCGCATTATAAAGAAAGGCCAAACTAATTATTACTTTACCTTTACACTTAGCTCACTGTCCGGCTCTCGTATTATTAACTTATTTATATACACATTATCAGTAGCGTAGCCCTAGGGGCTTCTTACTCACTGAAAACTATGAAATTAAACTGGAGTTGTTCACACTCAATTCATAAATATTCAAGATCTCATTTTGTTATCAGTGATTTTTTGCGATATGTTAATTTATATTTAGAATACTAATATTGAAAAGGAATTTGTATTATTATATATTTTTGCGGTAGAGCGTTACACACAAATAAACGTAGCGACAATGAAACAATTTAGAGAATCTCAAAGCCTATTTCCGTTAATATCACGAGAGAATTACGCCCAAAAGAGTAAAACTTACTTTGTGTATTCAAGCTATCACTTCTATAAAATGATGCACCTTCTAATTTAATGTTCAGGTTACGCCACTGCAGACAGTTAATATATCAATAGATTAAATAGCATTCATACGCGCGCGTACATGGATTTTTACAGTTACAAGGTTTACAACAATTTTTTTTTTTAAACTCCCTTACTGTAAACATATAAGCACACACTTATGCAGGTAATAAAAGTTACATAACGTGCGAATATTTTTGCATGTTTATAATGTTATGCTATACGTATATATGCACCCGTGAGTGACTTGAAGCGTTAGATTTAGAAATAAATCCTGCGAAATATTCGGTTAATATTAATTGCAAACAATGGCTTTGTATACCATGCAGTGCGTATATTATGTTTTTGTTTGGTATATAATTAGAATTGCTGAGTAATCGTCAACTTTCTAATAGATTGTATAATAAATGATGTTTGATTGTTTTTCATAGAAATTCAAATTTAAAAAAAAAACTATTATTTATTAAGTTTTTTTATATATATATACTCAAACTGCTTAAACTATTTTAAAATATATATATAATTGCACAAATATCTTCGATCTCTTCAGTGTCAAGGTAAAGACATTGACAATTTGGTTTAATATCATATTTTTAATCGATGTAAATTGTTATATTTAAATTTTCAAAGATAGCGTATTATTTTTCATGTAAAAAAGCTGTAGTGTTATTCACTCTACTTTCTTATACGTAGTTTTTATTATAAATAATATATATATTATTAATTTTATGTATATTGCTTCATTTGTTTAAAATTTCTGCGAAGTTTACTGTAAAATATGTATTAATCAGGAAAATGTACATGAAAAATACCTATTTTTAAAAATAATTTTTCGGTATTATTAATTTTATGTATTAATATTGCTTCATTTTGTTTTAAATTTCTGCGAATTTTACTATAAAGTAACTATTAATCAGGAAAATGTACATAAAAAATACCTATATTTAAAAATAATTTTTCGGTATTATTAATTTTATGTATTAATATTAATATTAATTTAAAACAAAATGAAGCAATTGCTTCATTTTGTTTTAAATTTCTGTGAATTTTACTATAAAGTAACTATTAATCAGGAAAATGTACATGAAAAGTACCTATTTTTAAAAATAATTATCCGGTATTATTAATTTTATGTATTAATATTGCTTCATTTTGTTTTAAATTTCTGCGAATTTTACTATATAATATCTATTAATCATTAAAATGTACATGAAAAATGCCTATTTTTAAAAATAATTTTCCGTTAAATGGTACATTTTTCGAATAGATTCTTCAAACATAAATTCCTAGAAATTTGAATATCTTTAACTTTCATAAGATTCAATTTTCTCTTATTCTTGCCATTTTCGAAATATTGAATAAGTAGTAAGAGGAAACCATTTGTGTTATAGATATTGTTTTCAAAATTAGGAGTTTTTTTCGGGTACTGAACACAGGTCTTAAATTTAAAGTTTTATAATTTTATCGTCAACAGTTTTTGCTGTAGAGCGATCATTGACAGACACACAGACACACAAAAATACAACATTTCGAAAATATTCGTAAAAATCTCGAGTTCGACATTTTTTGTGATAATACTTCCTTATTTGTATAAAAACGTAAAAAGAAAAAGATTGTATTTTAAATACTACAAAATCACTAGTTACTAGTTACAAATATGCAACAATATGCATATTATTTAGAACTTCAGGAAATAATTGGTGTCACATAGAGTACGTTAAAAATAATTGTAAATTGTTTTTCAATTTGCTACAATGACGAAAAAATTCGCCAATTTGTTTATAAAGTGAAACGCGGAACAGTAATTTAATATGGAATTTTAAATATTTGAAAAAATTGGCTCTTTTAGCCGAAGTAAAAGATACAAAATGGCCTAAAATTAAATATTATTTTAAAACGGTTAATGGACAATTGCACCGATCCAACTTTAAACCTTAAATTTAACCGAAACTATTTTCTTTTTGCAACGAATTGTATTCACAATTTCCTTCTAACTCAAAATTTTATTTAAATTGATACCCATATAGCACAAAATACCTAAAGACGTAATAAAGACGTCCAATAGACGTCATATTTTAAGATGTCATCCATTGGACGTCTTTATTACGTCTTTAGGCATTTTGTGCTATATGGCTAGTAGAAGATAAATACACTTTTTAATTGAATGACGGATTCAGATGTTTAAAACAGAATTATATATCCTATTTCTTAAGGGAATGTACGAGTATATCTATTAAAATACACCAAATGCTACTTACTTTTTAATTCTTCCGTCCTCTCTGGATAGATTTCACCACCAATACTATCATATTATATTTAATCACTCTGAAAACTGAAACAAACTAAATAAAATAAATAGTAAGTTAATATTACACTCATCGAATCACTGTAAAATGTCTTAGACAAAGAAAACGAATATAAATGAAGTTAAAAGTAGGCGAATGTCAAATGATATGAATCTAATTCATTCGCAAAAACAGTCTGTTGTAACGTGCAAATAATGATCACATTGAAAACGAAACCAAATCAAATGAAAACGAGAGCAAATGGAATGAAAACGAAATACAAGAAATGACCAGCGGCTGTATACGCAAAGTAGTAAACAGCCGTTGTTGTTGTCTCCAATCGTTTCCGGTTGACCTAGAGCCCGCAACAGCCCAACGGCGCGCGGGAACGCGATTGGACACGTTTCTCGTGTGGCACATGCTCGCGTTCACGACTGCATGCTGTAATAAGTGTTGGAAATTAATTACAATGCCGTTATTACAGTCATTATTATGTGTATTATTATAAATGGAAATTCTAAGAATGCAAAAGACATTTATATTAGATCGTAAAAATATAAATATATTGTTATATAACGTCGATTTGAATTATGCACATTTTTTTTCTTCCTGCTTGAAACGCCGGTATAGCAATGTAATGCTTTATAGTTTTTATTTATTGGTTTGGATACAATTATTATAGGTTTGAATTAATTGAATCACGTTTTACTTTCTTGGGCCAAGTCTAAAAGGAAGTGTTGTCGTCATGAACATTTTCGAACTCGAGATTTTAATATTTTGACCTTCTTGTGGCCTAGATGTGCACTTCCTAATTTTAAAAACAATAATAATTTGAAATCATCCAACATGAATCTAACCCAAATTATATATTTTATGATCCTACTCAATTTAGCAAACCTTTTGCGATCGATCTCTTGGCAAAAACCCCGGATTAGTAGAAAAGGTCAAATAATCTCTAAGCCACAGTTAATATGCTAAAGACACAATTTTAACTTTCGGTGGTTATAAGTTCAATTCAGTGTGAAACTGTCTCCAAAAATCGGGTTTAGATGAATTTTATTTATTTAAATTTCTTGCCAAAAAGTCGACTGATTTTGACGGCCGCATGATTTACAATTTGACCGCTTGCCAATTTTTTTTGACCCCAGTAAACAATTTATTAATAGTTTTGAGCTAATAAGCCTTCGAAAGGATAATCAAAGATTTATTTAATCCACCTGCCACATTAAGATTACAATGAAATTATAAATCAAATGCAAATTGTTATGATATACATGTAAATGTGATGTAATTTGTAATTTGAATTTCTAAACAAACTAATAAATTATATTGACTATTGCTTCATTGACAGTTTTAATACATATTATTATGTATATATTTTTAAATCTTTTCCGTATTATTGAAATAATTAAGAAAATACGAATAAATAACAATGAAAATCGTTGCTTATTGAATAATTTTATTACAGGAAGGAAGTATAGGAGGAGATTTGGTAATTCGACCACTGCCAATACATCTTCGAAAAGAGTCGGATTTAAACGATGACGAAATGTACTTGGATCAAGAAGATGGAGAGGAAGTTGCAATCGATACGGGTCTACCAATTAGAAGAGTCAAGAAAACTGCAACCAGACTAGTACAGCATATTGTTTACAAGAAACCTGTCAAAGACGATGATCACGCCGGAGACTACGGTATGCAAATTATATTAAATATAAGCGAAAGCATAAACACAGAAAAGAATCAATCTAAAGATTTTTATTGAACTATCCTGACACTATAAATAATACTATAGATACCCATAAAGAATCAGTTTTCAACTAACTCGTGTTATTTTCGAGATATGTAAAAAGTAACTAGAGTAATCCTTTACTTCTGTTGTTGCCAAAATAGGATGTGCACATCTGGGCACAACAAATCTTAAGTTTAAAGTTTACATATGTTTTCCTTTACTTGAAAAATAGCGTTTAAATTAGTGAATTTATTATATTCTCTTGTTTCATGACACGATGAATTTAAAACGAAAGTAAAGTAATATACAAATGCAGAACAGTTCATTCTGTATGTATATTATCTATTTTACTGAATTTCTTAAAACTATTCTTATGTTTTCAGCTTTAATGGATCCCGACCATATGGCCAAACGTTATCGTAAGAAGAGATCATCAGACGCAATTGTTAACGCAACAAGATCGTCAAGATCAAAGCGTGAAGCTCCATACATCATTTACCCTGAAATTCTAGTCATTGTCGACTACGATGGATACCGGTTACACGATGGTGATAATGTTAAAATCAAGAGGTACTTCGTGTCGTTCTGGAATGGAGTCGATTTAAGATATAAATTGTTGAAAGGACCTAAAATACGGATATCGATCGCTGGAATCATTATCAGTAGGGTAAGTTTTTCATAGTTATTTTAAAATTAGCTACACAAGAATTTAAACCCGTCCATCTTTTATATCCCAATAATTGTCGATCTCTTTTTATTAAATGATATAAGTTTATCTTTCACTCAATAAATAAACTACGCGAGTATATTGCAAATAGGACCCATACGAATGCAGACAAATACACTCTAATTCACAACTCAGATCATTGAGTTTACTGAAAAAGGCAACTAAGTAATGCCTACTATTAATAATATGAAATTGAATATTAAATCTATAAGATGAAATGCAATATCGAAACAATTAAATAAAACAGCAGAATTAGAAAATTACAAAATATATTTCAACACAACAATAACAAATATCTTACTTTCCTAATGTACAACCAACATCTTCATCTGTTTCAATACCAACTTCTTCCAGAAGATCCTTTTTCTTCTTCGGATAACCTTCCAATATAGAATTCACAATATCCATACAAATCCGCTTACGTTTCTTATACTCCTTCATCATTTGCTCGTGTTCTTTTTCAATTTTTATCCTCATTGCCGGCGAAATTTGTATGGAATTCTCCCGAAGATCTTTCAACTTGGATTGCATTTTATCCACTTCTCTAATCAACCGAAGTTTCTCATCTCTTGCTTGATCTGTTGTCAACGAATTCTGGGTCGTCTTCAATTCGGCATCAGTGCATTTTATTTTCTCCTCATTGGTAGTGAGTGTTTGTTGGAGGTTGTTAATTTTCTGGTTCATCTCAGATATTTCTTCTTGCATCTTCGATGGGTCTGTATCAGTATCTTGTATGATACAGTAAACTTTTTGTTTGCCATACAGTTTTTCTTTAATTTTCTCATCTTGGACCAACTGGTCAAGTGCTTTTTGTACTGCGGTCTTGCCGAATTCTTTGTGGAGATTTTGGACGATGTCGTTGGTTGAGTATGGCCGATTTTGGTTCTTCAGGTATTTATACACGGCTTCCGTCGCCATCTTGGTTTGTATTTAATCTGAAACATAAAAATACATTTGTTTTACAGTAGTTATTACTTAAAAACTATATTCTGACATTAGTAATCTTTACTTTACAGTTGCAATTATTCCCATAAATATTATTAAATATATGTATACATATTTTCAAAACAAATTGGGTCCAATTTCAAAAATGTATTGTTGGCCCCCATGGGGTCGGCGCCTATGCATATAAAACCCATAGTATTATATTCATGATAGAAAGTGAGCTAGACAGACAGTATTGTTATTCCAAGTATTTAAACCTACAGGTCAAAAGTTTACATTCCATTCAAAGCGTACGTGTTTGTGCCTTTGCGGGTTCAAAAATATTTGGGTGGAGTGCATATCAATTTCTTTCACACATAAATCCTTTTATATGACGGTTGACCCATAAAATTTCGGAAGAGAAATAGTACATTCCTATTATAGTGAAAATAAATATCAGATTTTTTTGTTGCTGTAGGGAAGAGATGCCACGCCATATTTGGAAAGAAATCGAGTAGGTCGCGATGCTATCGACAGTGCTGCAGCTCTAACCGATATGGGCAAGTACCTCTTCCGGGAAAGGAGACTTCCAGTCTACGACATAGCAGTAGCCATCACAAAGTAAGCACACCCACAAAATGTATTCATAATATCCATTATTTTACTATAATTTAATCAATGAACATGTTCTTTATTTGGCACAGTGTTATGTAACTTGATATGTGTGTAGGTACGATATGTGTCGCCGCAGAAAAGGGGGCCGCTGCACCAAAGGAACAGCTGGTAATTTTACATGGATACCTCGATTATACATATGTTTATTTAATACTGTGTGTACATTATTGCAAAGTTACTAACAATATTTGATACAGGGAAAGGGAATGACAAGGAGAAACAGGCGCAGGATCATCTGCTAAACAGCAAGCCTCTACGAAATCAGAGACATTAGCGCTTAACAAACCGACGGTTAAAAAACTATAGCTTGAACCTTGTTGACGATTATTAGTTTTTATATCTCTATCTCATATAAGACATTGGACAAATTCAAAAAATCGAATGCCTTATTTAGTACAGTAAATCCTCGATATAACTGACAAATTTAGCCAAGAGAGTGACCGTTAAGTAGGTTTTTCGAATGCATATGTTAAAAAATAGATAAATTAGTTAGTTGACCTGTTTTTACTTATGTACATACACATGTTTGTAATTAAAATTAAGTATGATAAATTTAATTTCACATAAAACTTTCGTTCCACTCATCAATCACTCTCATCTGGCGCCTTCGTGCAAATAAATATAAAACATTCTACCATGAGAAGCTTAAACCGTATTTTGGTGATATACTACGAGAGCTGTCCGACAAGTACTTAGCCTCACCGGCCTATGGCGCCACTGTCGCAAGAGATATAACCTATTGTGTAGTACATTATCTTAGACGGCTACTGTTAAAATTTCAGCCGAATCGGACACTCGTAGTTTTGTTTTGAGCGCGTGTGAAAGCGGGAGTACCCGCAGATTTTAGAAAAATGGAAAAAGAGGAATATTCGATTCTTGTTTTTGGAAGGGAAATCGTTTCTCTCAATACTATGTTTGTAAAGTCGGTGTGCAAGATATTTCGGAAACCGATCAGTCTCAAATTAGTACACAAGCTTAATAAATATATATTTTAGTGATTAATCGAATGTTTTTTGTCGCCGATTTAATATTTTTCATTTTATAAACAATTTAAGGCGAAAATTGTTATCGAAAATCGCCATTTTGTGTTTGAGAAGCCGCCATTTTGTAAATAAATAATATTTTGCTTATTCCTTCGATTAAATCGGAGTCCATTATATCGAAAATTTACTGTAATCATCAATAACACAAAATGGATAATCAAATGGAATTTTTGGAAGATACGAGCAATTGTTTTTTAACCTATGTACAAATTAAGCTAAAATCAAATAAACTTCATCCTATGTGATTTTAAAGAAGTTAAAAATGTTAGTTAAATGCTAAGAAATATTTGGAATTTTTCTAGTTTTATATGTAAATCGCTAATGTCTCAGTTTTCATGGGAGACACGGTATATACAGCTACAGGTGTCACACACAATACGCAGTGGTTCCTATAAATTAATTTATGGGACATAAACAAAAAGTTGTTTTTGGAAACTATATATGGATACAGTGTTGACTAATTTTGATCTAACATTGCAGAGATGTGAACAGTTTATATCTTAAATAGTTTTATGTTAAACCGTTTGTCATTTCCTAATTTTTTTATGCGTAAAGAATTTTGCAACAGTAAGACCAAGCGATTATATCTATATGTTAAGAAAAATTTTCTGCCTTACGGCTGCGGTTTATCCCAATGGCGCATTATTTATAGTAAGGTGTATGTTTAACGTGAAATATTTACGATTTAACCTGTTCAAAAATGACAACTGGAAACCAATAACAATATATTATACACACATGTTTGGGTGTTAAAAAACAATACAATATACACCCTACATCTAGACAAGTGTCTAGACTGCTTGAAACAATAGCTTTAGCAGGAATATCAAGCAAGCTGGAATCAACTGTTGACAGACGAAAGGACATGACCCTATATTCTGCCACGCCCTTTATACGATAAGCCACGCCCCGAAGTTAAATGTTCGCTTCGTATGTGCATATCGTTGCAACAAGGAAATATGTGTATCATGAATGTTTTGAATGGTAGCCTATAGCAAGGGTGTTTTTGATTCCAGACTAGACATGTGCCGGCGACAGTACGCGAATGAAGCTTGCAACCGCGGCACAGCAGGTAAACATCGCGTATACCCTTGTATGAGATTTAAAAAAACTAGCACGAATCATCACTGTTATGTTTATGTACTTTTTCCTCTTAGTTCGTTTTTATGCACCAGTATTCTTCTTATTGTTGTTTGTTGTTCGTGCACTTTTTCTTATTTCCTAGAATATAATCCTTTGTAGGAGACTTATAATGCACGAATCATTCTTTGAATTAGATTCTTCTGATTGTCGTATATTCAAATGAATTTTCTTGTAGTTGGTTAATCGTTTTTTATTTTCCCATAACAAAACGAATTGTGAATTGAAATTACACATTGATTTTGCACTGTTAAGCGAATACAATACAATTATTGGAGAATTTGAAATTTAAGATCGTCGCTGAGCCAAAAGTAATTTTTAAAACATGCCATCGATGCGTATTTGCATTAGGAATGCCTTATAATAGTATAATTGTGTTTTATGTTCGAAGATGGAAAATATAAATTATAAAAAGGGACTATTTTGAAGGTTTTTATTTTTATTGCCGAGCAAGAAAAACAAATCAAAATTTTCCTAGGCATTATTTATGTAAATACGCATTGAGGATATATCCTGTTAAAGATTGCTACATTACGATTGGAAATATTGCTGATTAGATTGTTTTACGCTATTAAGAGACTACACCTATTTACCGTTCTTTGTCTAGCAACGGTAAATATCTATAAAGCTCTGAATTATTAAGCATTATATAAGTAATTTCGTAATAGTGGCATATTTTTTACAACGAAATTTTATTATTCGATATGGTTTTGGAATTTTCTATTTTAAAGCTTCAATAACAATATTTTGTAGTAAAAAATATTCCATATTGTTGATATTCTATGATTCTACACGGACATTTTACGATATTTTGTATGTAACTCGTATTATGGCTTATTTTTTACAACTAAATTTTATTATTAGATATTATTTTGGAATTTCTTATTTTAAAGCTACAATAACAATACTTCGTAGTAAAAAATATTCCATATTGTAGATATTCTATGATTCTACACGGACATTTTACGAAATTATGTATGTAACTCGTATTATGGCTTATTTTTTACAACAAAATTTTATTATTAGATATTATTTTGGAATTTCTTATTTTGAAGCTACAATAACAATACTTCGTAGTAAAAAATATTCCATATTGTAGATATTCTATGATTCTACCCCGTACATTTTACGAAATTATGTATGTAACTCGTATTATGGCTTATTTTTTACAACGAAATTTTATTATTAGACATTACTTTAGAATTTCCTATTTTAAAGCTACAATAAAAATATTTCGTAGTAAAAAATATTCCATATTGTAGATATTCTATGATTCTACACGGACATTTTACGAAATTATGTATGTAACTCGTATTATGGCTTATTTTTTACAACGAAATTTTATTATTAGATATTATTTTGGAATTTCTTATTTTAAAGCTACAATAACAATACTTCGTAGTAAAAAATATTCCATATTGTTGATATTGTATGATTCTACACGGTACATTTTACGAAATTATGTATGTAACTCGTATTATGGCTTATTTTTTACAACGAAATTTTATTATTAGACATTACTTTAGAATTTCCTATTTTAAAGCTACAATAAAAATATTTCGTAGTAAAAAATATTCCATATTGTAGATATTCTATGATTCTACACGGACATTTTACGAAATTATGTATGTAACTCGTATTATGGCTTATTTTTTACAACGAAATTTTATTATTAGATATTATTTTGGAATTTCTTATTTTAAAGCTAAAATAACAATACTTCGTAGTAAAAAATATTCCATATTGTTGATATTGTATGATTCTACACGGTACATTTTACGAAATTATGTATGTAACTCGTATTATGGCTTATTTTTTACAACGAAATTTTATTATTAGACATTACTTTAGAATTTCCTATTTTAAAGCTACAATAAAAATATTTCGTAGTAAAAAATATTCCATATTGTAGATATTCTATGATTCTACACAGACATTTTACGAAATTATGTATGTAACTCGTATTATGGCTTATTTTTTACAACGAAATTTTATTATTAGAGATTATTTTGGAATTTCTTATTTTAAAGCTAAAATAACAATACTTCGTAGTAAAAAATATTCCATATTGTTGATATTGTATGATTCTACACGGTACATTTTACGAAATTATGTATGTAACTCGTATTATGGCTTATTTTTTACAACGAAATTTTATTATTAGATATTATTTTGGAATTTCTTATTTTAAAGCTACAATAACAATACTTCGTAGTAAAAAATATTCCATATTGTTGATATTCTATGATTCTACCCCGTACATTTTACGAAATTATGTATGTAACTCGTATTATGACTTATTTTTTACAACGAAATTTTATTATTAGAGATTATTTTGGAATTTCTTATTTTAAAGCTACAATAACAATATTTCATAGTAAAAAATATTCCATATTGTAGATATTCTATGATTCTACTCCATACATTTTACGAAATTATGTATGTATTCTTCTGATTTTTGTTTAATGCACGTATATTAAATGGCCCCTTTCTTTTATTGGTAATAAGCGTTGGAATCCTTTGATGTTTCCAATGTGTACAACTCCCTCATTACGATTTCTTGTTGGATCAATAATAAATGGTCTGATTGTCTATAAGTAGTGCTCTATTGGACTTTCACTAATATTTACAAAACCAACTTGTACTTTCCTTGATGGCAAAATCATTCTTAGTTTTGCACAATCTTTTTCTTCATTTAACTTCTTTTTACGAACGAATTGAGGCAATGTTTTTTGCACAATGCATGTTTCATACAATCACCTCTTATTACTTAATACAATCGATACTTCGTTTCACCTAAAAAGTCATCTTGATTGATTTATCTATCTGGTAGACCATAATTTGGTTCGTTTCCAACTGAATGCAATCCTGCATTGTTCCATTTTCTCACAACATCGTATGTTTTGTTATGTGTGCACTCTGACTCTTATCTACCGGTTATGTTTTCAATCTGTCTTATCACGATTATTTACAATTCACGAACGTATAATGCCTGTTTAGTGTAAAAGGTAAGACTTTACCATTACAGACTTGGTTGCTTTATCTTGCTTAATGGATTGGGCTCATGGCTTTAGGTATTGGAAAATAAATTGTCTTAACTACCATTTGTACATATTTCTAACAAAACTTTACTAATTCTAGCCCAGTTCTTCAGTAGCAGATTTTACTTAAACCTAAGTGGATTTAATGATACTGAGGAATTGGACTCATAAAAATATTAATTTGTATATTAGTCGTTTTATCTTTTCTTCAAAATTAGTTTTGTGTATGATTTAAAATTATTTAATATTATAATACAAAATGATCGTTTTTGTGAAGCGGATAACTTTGTCTATATCTATGGTAACACATATACTTATCGATAAACCACTGCGCAGGGTCGATCTGCGCACCTCAATTTCAACAATATTTAAATTAATTCGATAATTAGCGCTCGAAACCGTGTTTCTTGACCAATAAAATCTCAAATAAGTTCAAAAATGGACAATATTTTTCTGGATTTATTCTAATAATATTGAACTTCGTTTTTGATACGAATTCTGGTTACATAATCGTAACTTTCATATAAAGATCATAGTACCCTTAATCGAGGAAAAGCGTGATGATATTTGTTTTACTTTTATAAAGTAATTATTAAATATTATACTACTACTAGATAAATTTAATTATGCACGTCCAATGCGCAGGAGAAAGCAACAGTATATCCATTTCAAGAACGCACATCTAGTTAATTTTGATACAAAATTGTAAAATATTTCATTTGCTAATTAAAAAATAAATATTTGATATATTTTAATATCAAAATAACAAATATCTACAGTCCATAAAATTCGATCAATTCAACCATTTCTTGGTTCATATCGAAAAAAAGACCAGAATATAAAAATATTCTCGTTCGATTTTTATTTGTGCCATAAATCCATGCAGATATGATCAATAAAGTATCAAATATTTCACATTGAACTGTCATTACGACTAATATGAAATTATAATACAGTTAATCTGTACATTTGTAAAATGAATGTTTGTCTTTTCCACGCGCACATATAGGTTTCGCATACGTAGGCGGTGCTTGCGTTGTCAACAAACGTCTTGAGAAGGTCAACTCAGTAGCCATCATCGAGGATACTGGTGGCTTCAGTGGTATCATTGTCGCTGCTCACGAAGTGGGACATCTGTAAGTTTTATTACCAGATATTTGTTTAATTAAGACAATAGTTTTCAAAGTTTTCCTTCATTTTCACAAACTCCACCAATTAGCTTGTAATATTCTCAAAATTATTTATTCTTAAACGAGATTAATTGCTCCATATCTAGCGGAGAAAAATTCAAACATTGTCCACCATGAAAAGAAACCATGTTTGTGTGATGACAATTCTTGTCAATACATTTTAAATGTGTCCTTTTCTCCATAATTCAAAAGAATTGTAAACAAATTAGCACGTCCATAATTATATAATACACACTTGCATCAAATATAATCAGTAAACTTCAGTTGTCAGCGCTCTGTATTTTACAGTGTGCGTTAACGCCTCCAACGATATTCTCGATTGGGAATACAGTTTGATCGAATAAAGAATATTTATTAGAAAATTTTAGATGTTTATTGTTTTTTATGTAATCTGATTTATGGTTTTTTTATGCTTACAAGGAAAATTTCGGTAAGCTTATCAATCCCATTATGTTAAAATAGTTCTATATACTAAATATACAATTGCACAAATGTATCGCAATTTTTATTTTGCATTTTTGCGTTTAGTTTGGGTGCCGTCCATGACGGTAGTCCTCCGCCATCGTACTTGGGCGGACCTGGTGCTGAGAAATGCCGCTGGGAAGACGGTTATATCATGTCTGATTTAAGACACACAGAACGAGGATTCAGATGGTCACCATGCAGTGTATCCAGTTTTCATCATTTCTTAAAGTATGTTTCCTCGATTTTCCACTTACACAGTTTAACTATTATTCCAAGTATGAATTGTTATTGAATTCTTGTATTTTTAGTGGCGATACAGCAACTTGTTTATACAATGCTCCTCATGAAGACGACAGTTTACCCAGAGTCTTGCCAGGGAAGCTATTGTCGCTGGATGCCCAATGTCGTAAGGATAGAGGGACCAGTGCTTGCTTTGTAAGTAGATTTTCAATTCATCATTTCTGTCCCAAATGTATACCAATCCCATCTAGGTTCGTCAAATTTTATATAATCGATTGTTTATTTCACTCCTTCCGGAATTTAAACCAATGCCAGTTAGATTTGTCTTATTCAAATGTTATGTAATGGATTGTATATTTCACTCCTTCTAAAATGTAAACCAATGCTATCTAGATTTGTGTAATGGATTGGTTGTTTTACTCCTTTTTTCTATAGATTTCTATACATTTTTACTAATTCCTTTATTATTCATTTATAGAAAGACGATCGGGTGTGCGCTCAGCTCTTCTGTTTCGATGCCGGAAGTGGTTACTGTGTGGCTTACAGACCTGCAGCGGAAGGTTCACCTTGCGGTGACGGACAGGTGTGTATTTAGTAATATAGTAAATCGAAAATAGAGGAAATCACTGGATTACTGTGATTACAAATTGATATAGTAAAAGTTGCTACATCAGG
This sequence comes from Leistus spinibarbis, assembly GCA_933228885.1. NCBI lineage: Eukaryota > Metazoa > Arthropoda > Insecta > Coleoptera > Carabidae > Leistus > Leistus spinibarbis. The sequence goes on from OW121791.1 coordinate 14,782,051, forward strand.
ACCAAAGTAGCAAAAGATTGTAGTAGTTTATGTCTAGTGTTTTATTCTCGTCCATAATGAAATATTAAGATTTCATATCTTAAAGGATTGTTCACAGCTAAAGAATTAGAAATTAAGCTTAGAAATTATAAGTAATAATATTCCAGTTTGTTGTATGACATACAAGGTTAACATTCACAGTAACAAAATTTATCATAAATTGTGTTGCTTGGAATGTTAACATTGCTTGTCATAATACAAACTAGATTATTATTTGTAATTTTCTAAGCCTAATTACTAATTGTTTCGGTATGAACAATCCTTAAGAGTATCTTCTTCGGTTTCATTCAACCAATTGTACTTGTCATCATTGTACCAGCATTGATTGATATGATATTGATATATATATATATATATATATATATATATATATATATATATATATATATATATATATATATATATATATATATATTAATATATATATATATATATATATATATATATATATATATATATATATATATATATATTAATATATATATATATATATATATATATATATATATATATATATATTAATATATATATATATATATATATATATATATATATATATATATATATATATATATATAATAAATAGTTTTCAAATTAAACCTAAAGTCTATGAAATAAATTGTTATAAATTATCTTTAAATTTAAAATATTTAATAAAATAATTTGTTGAGTCTTGAATTGGTTTAAGCTCGCCAATTATGTAAGTACACTGAAAGAAAAATGTCTTGTGCTCTCAACTAGATCGTATAGTTGCAGTAAATCTAGTTGTATTAACCAGAAAATAGTTGACTTATACAGAGTGCATAGTGCACGTTAGAAATATAGTGTGGTTGCCCCAACAATGTCAATGTAGTTGAGGCGATCTGGTTGCAGCAAACAAATCAGTAGCTGACTAAGGCAATGTGTCGCACATACTCAATCTAGTTGCCACCACAATATATCTGGGTGCCGCATACATTCAACCTCAACCAGAACAGTCTTGTTGCACCAATTAGATATATAGTTGACCGAAAATTCACTATAAAATCTAGTTGCAGCAACCAGACATCTGGTTGCTACAAACAATACTTTCTTTCAGTGTACATATACTTGAATTTACTCTTGAAAAAACTGTGGTTATACATGTTTTCATCTATAAAATCAGTGATTTTGTATTCTTACATAGCGAGCTAGTATTAATGCTTGTTTTTATCTGTTAGAATGTTTTGTATTTCGGAATTAAATATTTCCATTTGCGATAAGATTCGATAATTCGTTGAATATTATTTCGAGATTTTTGATATGGCAGAAATAAGACAGCAACTATATTGTCGTGATAACAAACACAATCATGCGAAGAAACACGTTATTACATGTCCTAACATGATTGACTTAAGATCAAATAATGGACAGTACTGTAAACTATAATTAACTGATCAAAATTGCTTTACATATAGTATATGCTTCATAAAAACATTAAACCGTATTATTTATAATGAAATTATAATTAAAAATAGATTTTCGATAAGTAACCAAAAGTATCGCTCCTTAATATATTTTTTTAATCATGTTATAGTATTGTTTGAACGGACGGTGCGTAGCCGAACATGAAAACATTATCCCAGATTACTCCCAGAACACACCGTCATACGTGCGCCGACAAGATGAACCACAAAGTCGACCACTGTAAGTAAAACTCTTTCATTGCAGTTTCCATCAATACAAAACCACAAACTAAAACTAAACAATACAATCCCGTGTATTCTTATGCCTTAATAAAACGTTGCGTTTAGGTTCTATGACGAGGAAGAGGAAGCATTGCGTCAACAACAACAAAACGAACAAACACAACCGCCATATTACCAACCACAACAATACACAACCCAACCACCCAACAACCAATACCAACCACAGTACTCAACCACAGAGAATCCGTACACACAAAACAACTACTACACCACCCAAAACCGTTATTACACCACTACACAAACACCATACACGCAAAACCAGTATTACACAACGCAAACAACACGTAATCCATATAGTTATTATACGACGACAACCAGGCAGCCGTACAGTTTTGGAAGACAGTCATACACGACAACACAACGGCCGTATTATACCACAACAAAAAGTCCGTCGTACTCCACAACGAGAAATCCGTATATAGGAGACTATTACAATCTTAAAAGTAAAACAACGAAAAGTCCGTACGATTTCGCAAATTTCGGTCGAACGACTAAAAATCCTTATAACTATCACGATAATGTGAACAATAATTATTTGAAACGATCGTACAATAGTGCTAGTTACTATGCGGCGAATAGTAATCGGCGAAACGTTACGACACTTAACACCAGTACGAGACGATACTGAAACAAGTAAACACAATGGCGGGCGGTTAGATGATATTTAGCCCCCGTTGAGTCAGAAGGGTAAGCAGCGTTGACGTGATAATTTTTCATCATAATTCATCGTTTGGTACTTATTTTCAAAGTTCATCTTTTACAAATATTTGTATCGCCTTTGGGCCCTATACTTGTAAAGCATCTGACAAGCTAATCATTGTAATTCATTTTTATCATTTCTATCTGTTTTGCAAAACCAAGGATTATTTACTTCATATTCTAAACATTATTTTGTTAAATCGTTGAGGAATTTCATCGTGAAGAAAAGTATTTAAGGAAAATAATTTTAGGAGAACGTCTTATTCTTCACAGTTTCTTTATTCAATAAAGATAATGTACATTACCTTACAGTACATTATCTTTATTGAATAAAAAAACTGTGAAGAATAAGACGTTCTCCTAAAATTATTTTCCTTAAATTATTTTGTTACGTTTAAATAGTTTATATTTCAATACAAATGAAATATTTCACTGGCGAAAACAGTCAAACGTGACCGAAACTAGCCGATAGTTTCTATGGCAAATCCTCGCGCAATTTAGTCTAATCGCGATTAAATATAAAATTACCCTAATTTTAAATACCAAAACTAGTGTACTATAAAATCTATTAAAAAATTCCAAATTTCTACATGTCCCTCAAGTATTCTATTTAGACCTTAAATACAATATCTAGATTTTAACTATTAAACATACAATTACAAGTATATAGTCCTAGTAGAATAATAGTTTCAATTAGAATATAGTTTACTTGTTCTGACTTATCTACGAAATTTTCAACTACATCTTCATTAAAAAATCATATTTATGATCTAAAACATCGATATCTGATCCGTTTTAGACCTTATACATGACTTATTTCAATAACTAAGATGCAGAGACCTATTCTAATTCATATAATGAGATTTATTTATTTTATTGGCAATCATGTGTCACCAATTTTCCCGTTAAAATAATATTTTGTATTTTTAATGTAATTCCCTAATATTTTTGAGCAAAAATTCGAAAAAATAACTTCTCTTATTAACCTTTAACGGCCACACTGGGGTCCGTTTGGACCCCATCGTGAAAAACCGTTATAAAACAAAAAATTATGTACTTGCAAAATTCTGGGATACTCTTTGAAAGTTAATTTAAAGTTCCCAGTAGTTTAAATAAATAAATAATTAATTTATGTTTAAAAAAAAATTAGAAAAAGCAAAAAAAGTGATAAAAATACGATTTTTACTTAAAAATGTATAACTTTTTAATTTATTGATATAATAAGCTGAAAATTTAACTCAGTCTTCTTTAGATGTAGTACTTTAAGTAAAAAATACTGGTTTAGCTCAGTTTTAAAAAAGGTATTTATTCTGAAATATGTATGAGGAATTTATTAGATTATTTTTCAAAAAATTTAGATACTTAAAATCAAGATCTAAGAACGTGGGGTCTTTTCGACCCCACAGTGGCCGCTAAAGGTTAACATTCTTTTAAAAAACCATGACATAAAATGCAGTATTTACATTTCTTTTTTGTTTTTAAATAATTTTAGTTGATATTTTTTATTTGTCAGATTAAGGTCAAACATCAAGCTCGAAAAAAAAACCTACCTACTTTTTAAAGAAAAAAAAATATCAGTGAATTCGTAATTGCATAAATAATGCCTGGTAAAAATGATATTCTTTTTGTATTTACAGTTTCAGAGATAAAAAATAAAAACCTCCAAAATAGGTCATTTATTATAGTTTTCATTTTTTATCTTCGAAACTGTAAATACAAAAAAAAATATCATTTTTACCAAGCATTATTTATGCAATTACGAATTTACTGATATTTTTTTTTCTTTAAAAAGTAGGTAGGTTTTTGCGTAATCGAGGTTTGTTTAATCATGATAGGTTTTGAGTAGTTTTATGTAATTAAGAAATATAACTTTGACCAAAAGTGTAAAAATGTGTCCGTAATGCCTTTATATTCAATAAACAGTCATTATTCGATGGAATATCTTTGATTATAGCGTAAAAATAGCTAATTTCTAATACTGTGCGCATGATTTCTATCACTGGTTGCTTGAACATTCAAAGTCGATGGTAGCGCCACCATCTAAAATAGCCGAGAGCGGAGCGGCATTACTTCGAACTAGATAGACCTGATGGTTTTTCTTAAATAAATAAAATAACGTTGTAAAAAAGCCATACGGTAGATAATGTATAGTTCTATACGGCACGTTTTACGAAATTATTTATATAAAGCTTAATATGTCATAAGTTAATAAATAAAAAACACGTTGATTTAAAAATCTCGCTATATGAATGAAAATATACCTCTTACATCTACTTGTACTACTCTTGTATTGTAGAACATTAAACAAAAACTATGCTATCAACATCCTACCTACTTTATATCATTATATCTAATAATGCGATATCTACTTCGTATTTAGACCTATATCCGACTATTTTTCTACAACTAAGACCTGCATCTACTTTTTACTCTTGTATCGTAGAACATTATAAAACTCTGTGACGACCATCACAACTAATCAAATACCTAAACATCTTCGCTCGATTCTACACACTGATTAATAAAAACACCGAAACATTCATCGAATGAAATCTTTTACTAGAACTAAAACACTTCCCATTACACATTTGTATTTAGCACTCTACTCTACCTCTACATTGCTACTATACAATGTCTATTTTATGTGTCTTGTGTTATTTCTCTTTCAGAAGCAATTGGAACGATAGACTATTGATTTTAAGAATACAGTAGCAAACGATTTTTACAATATATATAGCACAATGAAACCAACGAGGAGAGAAACTGATGCTCATACAAATACTGAAGACTCTGAAGCAAGGAAAAATGTTCACTATCTTACTCAACGCTGTATTCTTAAAATGAATAGTCTATACAAATAAGCAATCTTGATGGATTGTTTGTTCAATTGTCGTCATTCTCTTATCACTAAGTGTTGCCATTTTTTAATTAAATGTTTTATGGATTCTAAACTAACAAACAATTTAGATCTTGTTATATCCCTGAGATGTCGCAGCGACGTAGCATGTACATGTTACGTTTCTGCTACATCGCAGGGATATCACTTGAATCAGAATGTTTACTTAATTTATTGTGAGATTTGGCAATTCTTCACTAATATTTTGTTATAACTACAATATTTTAATCATAACAATGCGGTAAATTATTAAATATATGCATAATTTTATTTATTCCTAAAAATTAAGTTGCGATTAACAATTATTATACTTAGAACATATATATAATTTAAAAGCTGATATCGCTACTGATTGCAAAATCCAAACATAAACTATTAGTTTTTTTAATTATACTAATTTTTCTATACTAGAAGTAAAATAAAGAAAGCAGCATTTTTGCTAAATAATAACTGTAATCACCGCAAAAGAAAGTGAATATTATTGCAAATGAATGTGTTACTAATTCCTAATTTCATGTTACAGTATTGGCCAGTAAATGGATGCCAAGCCCCCAGAAGACTTAATAATAAAACAAGTTGAACAATTTAATAACAATGAAATCGGTGCAACGAAACGTCAAACGTGAACTTATAAAGTAAACTTTAACGTAAACGCTGCAACCGTAAGCGTAACGTTTAAAGCAACGAAATAAAAGTGCCCATATATTTAAATCAAAAGTGATTTGTTTTAAAAACAAATATTTAAACTAAACAAAAAAAAGTTGTGGTAACTCTCTCTATATTGTGATTTTTATACTTGATTACGCCATCTTGTGTGTAAATATTCACCCCTTGCCCCCCTCGATCAATTTTATACCACGATTTTATAAGTAATGTAACTGCCTGCAAAAGGTAAAAATCACCAGTTAATATTTAACTGGTATATTTTTATATGAAAATTTTACAAATTTTTACATTTTACCGTCCAAATACAAAATGTACTTCATACAGTACGGGTATATGGCAAATAAGTGCATCGCGAAGCGATTCAAAATTGTTTCATCGTATCACTAATCTTTGTTTTAAAATGACAGTTTTGGGAATCATAAATATATATTAAACCTATAAATCTTCAGAAAGTTCGTATTGCTGCAATAATTGAAAGCGATCAACCTACCACTCTATTCAATCAAAAACCCTCTCATAATATATGAGTGCATCTCTGGTTTTCGTAAATTTGTCAAAGTTTCGTGATAAGAATATTAATGGAATTTTCCCCCCAAAAAAAAAAACGATATCACATCAAAGTATTGTATTTTCGGTTACAAATCGCGTTCTCAAAACAGAATTTATTTAGTGGACCACACATATAATTATTTATTCCGAATTAATAACATACAGAGTTGGGCAACAATTCAAATCAAAAGGAATTAAAAAGGGTTTTAATTCATTGATGAATTAAAATTAATTTAATTAAATAGTTTTTTATAATGAGGACTTAGGCTTTGGAATTGAATTCATATAATTATAATTGAATTGAATTTTTGAATTAATCAAAGCCCTCAAAAAGTTTTTAAGCTCTCAAAATGGTTTAAAACCCTCAAAAAGGCGTTAAACCATCAAAATTTTGTTAAAAAAGCTGAATGATTTCAAATCACATTCCAAGTTAAAAGTTACATACAATACTTCTAATTGATAAATATAAAATAGACTTAAATTCTTTTTGATTATTGATTTATAATACAAATCACATAAAACCCTTGTAATTGTCAAAAAGGGTTCAATTCCTTTTGAAGTACAACGGATTTCTAATTGGTAAATAGGTTTTTATTCTTACAAAATTTGCATAAAAGACTTGTGAGTTGGGCAACAATTCAAATCAAAAGGAATTAAAAAGGGCTTTAATTCATTAAGGGATTCAAATCAATTTAATTGAAGCCCTTTGGGTAATGAGGACTTAGGCTTTGGAATTGAATTGAATTTATGAATTAATCAAAGGGGGTTCAAGCAAACAAAAAGTTTTTAAGCTTTCAAAATGTTTTAAAGCCCTCAAAAAGGCGTCAAGTGATCAAAATTTATAATTGCTAAAAAGGCTGAATGATTTCAAATCACATTTCAAGTTAAACGTTACATACAATATTTCTAATTGATAAATATAAAATAGACTCAAATTCCTTTTGATTATTGATTTATAATACAAAATCACATAAAACACTTGTAATTGCCAAAAAGGGTTCAACTCCTTTTGAAGTACAACTTTTGTAATTTAATTCTTTTTGAGTAAACACAAATTTGAAATAACACCAATTCACATAAAAGACTTGTAATTGTCTAAAAGGCTTCAATTAGTTTTGAATTGTGATTTAAAATCAATTGTCGAAATAATTTTTATGTTGAATTGTGAATTATGAATTCAATTCCACTGGTAATTGAATTTGCCCAGCTGTGATTACATACTGTTCCCCTACCATATTTCTTAGTTTAGTACACAAAATCCCCAAACTAATTCCAATCAATATTTTGTTTTTAAACAAACTATCACATACCCTAAAGAACACGAAGTGCCACTAATATTTATTATATAAACATTAATGTAACTTCACACAAATTATAACTCTAAACCTACGATATGCGCAAAATATACAGAATATGTATACACGTTTAAGGTAATAGTTCCAAATAGGCCTTAAACCACATTACAAATAGTTGAAACAAATTTGCGCACTTTGTGAATGCGAGTCTTTGATGCGGTGAAACATTTTTGTTAGTGAACGTACCACTTATTTGCCTACTAAAACAGAATTTTGTGGTTGTGATTTTCGATAGAAAACTGAACATTATTTTGATGATGAGGAGAATATGAATGATCGAAATCTCTTGTGTGACAAGTGTGAAGTAGTGCAATGTTGTTATGATGAGTATTGTTATTTTTAATAATTAATTTTTGTTTTTAAGCAGAAGACCTCGGTATCAAATCGCAAACAGATTTTGATCAAATTTAAATTAGAAATAACATGATGATTGATGAACTATTGTTTTGTTTTGTGTTTTTGTTTTCTTTTTGTGTATGTGAAAAAAGTATACTGCGAATTTTGTAAGCCGAAGTCATTTTGCCATAAATTAATTTTATTAGTTTTTAATCTAGTATGATGTAGTATTAAAAATACAAATCCCAGTTTTTCTTTTAATTGTTAAGTTAGAATGAGTGAAATCTATTAGACTGTAAGTTCCTACTTGTATTTTTTAATTTGTAAAATATTATGCTTTTGCAGTGTATCAAATGCTTCACAAAATAATGTAATATAAAAATCTGTTTTTCTTCGAGAAATGTTTGATGTATTTTGCCCTTTCCTTTCTTCTTCTTTATTAAAGTTATTTTCCGCAAATAATTTATGAATATATTAAATATCATGTATATTGTGAAAACTAAGTACAAGTATAAGATTGAGTATTATCAACCTAATGGCAAATCAGCAATCCCAAAGCCACTCACATGACCTGTACAATGCGACGCATTGCGTAATCATGACGTATTTTTGCGTATTCTCGCAAAGATATCCGACGAGTCATACAGTACGTCTCACTTACGAAGCAGCTTACGTTATTGCTGCAGTTAACTTCGAATATTCATATAAACCAGTATTAGAAATATGCTAGTTTTAAGCCACAATCAAAGATATTCCGTTAAACAATAACTGTTTAATAAATAAAAAATAATATATAAAATTATGAAACTTCAAACTTAAGACTTGTATCTGCCCTAGATGTGCACCTCCTATTTTTGAAAAGAATATTCAAACCGGAAATGTATGCTTACACTATACATTTGTTCTATCTCCCATAGAACGGCTACACACTTACGGCAAATATAGTTATGTTCATAATGAAAGATATTAATATTTCGCACAACTTTTGTTTGAAACATTGCTTCAAAAAATGTACCAGTTGCGAGAAAATGCTACGAAACATTATAAATATGTTGTTTACGTTGCCATGGATTCGCATGTCGCTTATAAAATCGGATCATCTGCGCTTTTGATAGGAAAACAAAATAGACTCAACTAGATAAATGACATTGCAGGATATCTCTGTAGAGTATTGGTTAGTTTGACTGCTTGTTTTGGTTATATATATATATATATATATATATATATATATATAGTGAACACTACGTAAATGAAAGTCGAGTGCAGGCCACTCCAGATATTTTTAAATCAGTTAATGTCTATTTGTATACGGACAACCAGGTAAAAACATATTTTCTTGAGTGTTCGTTTTATAGTTATTAGCTCCGAAACTGAAACTTAAGCATTGATATTTTATCAGGCAATCTTTTTACAAATACGCATCAATTTATTTTACATCTGTTTAATTTTCTTCCGAGCTTAATGTTTGATCTTAACTTCTTTTATTCACAAGTAAATCATAAATCGTACTATTATTACAAGTAAATCTTTAAATTTTATGGTTTTATGGTCTTTAAGATGAATGTAAACGAGAATAAAGGACATTTACATATATTATGTATAAAAACAACGTGTGACTTTTAAAAACATATATTTTCAACCAGCTTTGGAGAAACGAAGAGATTACAAAATATAAACAATAAAATGCATATTATATAAAGGTTGTACAATAGGAAGACACTACATTATACTGGTTAACTGGTTACATAAATACAGTCAAATTAGTTAGTACTTATAATAATAATCTAAAACCCAATTTACAAACATTAAATATTGTAGCCAACAATTCATAAAATATACATTAAAACAAACAACGTAGTATACAAATTTAATACAGAGTAAGTTGGGTTTGTGTCGACAAATTTCATATAGTAGTAATTATGTGAATTAACATGTGTAAATAGTGAATGATACATATATATATTTATCTATTGCACACACCATTAAGCTCAAACCTAGCGGGTTGAGCTGTTACTTAGTGAGGTTTCTCAGTTTCTCCCATTACACCGGTTGCTCGAAGAGCAATTCGCCCTATCATTGCCAATGACAGTACACAAACTGCACCGGCTGGCATTATTTTGCCAGTGCTGTAAAACCTATAACCCATAACTCCTGCCAAAATTGAACTGGTGGTTAGTTGCAGAGAATAGTTTGCCGGGTTTTGGCTCACTTGGAGGGCTCCGTACGCCAGAGCACCTCCAAACAGGACACCTGCACCCAATGAAGGGATAGAAGCTAAAAAATATAAATTATTTAATAAATACCCTGTTTAAATTGTTTTCAAGTGTATGTTATTTAGAAAGCATAATTTTACATGTAATATTTATTGGTCAACAACGTTCAACTTGAAGGAAAATCTATAATAGTGCAATTACTAACTCATAACTTATAAATATCAAAACGATGTTTTAATAGCAATTTTGAAATGAATAAATACCATTATTCGTACAGACACCAATGTCTTCAGCTCGCCTTATAAACTATAATCTATTTGGTGATATACATTTCTTTAATCACTGATATTTTAAATAAAGTAAACCCCAAATTTTTTAAGAGATAAAATAATAAAATACAATAATGAAACAATATTGTTTTATTGAATATTTTAAAGTTCAAAACTATTACTTTTATAGTTCTTAGATTCACAAACTAATAATATATTAATGATATAAAGTTTTTAGTTCGCCGTACGAAGTACAGAAGAAGCTACAACATTCGGTCGTGTGTCTGTAGCATTCTCGGATCAAAAAATTTCATTTACAAAAAGTGTTTGTCTCGTCGCCCTGAATCCAAAAATATATATAACTGGATGTTAGTCACTCGCTCATTAGACCAAATTTGGTCTAACTACTCCTCTGAAGGTACCGAAGCGATTTGAACCAAATTTGCTACACATATTATTTAACATCCCATTTGAATCCGCTCGCAGTTTAAATCCAATCGCCCGTATACTTCCCGAGTTATAGGGCTCCAAAATTTGGAGCCCCCCTTAATACTGCCCTTATAAAAATAATTAAAACACCCAAAAATTCTACTATAAATTCTAAGATATTTTATATCTATAAGATTTTTTCATACTGTTAACCCAAAGCCCGAAAACAGTTATTAAATATTATAATTTTTTTGTATCAAATTAATCTACAAAAAATTGTAAGACCTTTTTAACCAAAAGGGCATAATAATTAAAACTGTTGCTCGCATCGCATATATTACTTTTAAGTCGAGCTGGACGCATAGGTGCATTGTACCTAAGCTTGTTTATTTTTTAATGGGTTCCACATTTTGGGGACTATAACTCCGGACGTATAAGAACGAGTGGATTTTAATTGCGAAAGGATTCAAATAGGGTACTACAGAATATATGTATCAAGTTTGGTTTAAATTGCTCTGGTACCTTCACAGCAGTAGAGGCTACAAATTTCATCCAAGTATATGAGTAATATTTTTAAATAAAGGGTTACAAGACAAGAATATTTTGTTAAGGAAATTCATTGATCCAAAAATGTTGCAGATACGGCCGAATGATTTAACTATTCTGTACTATGTACGACGACCTAAAAATAGCTTACGATCTATTTTCGACAATAATTTTATTACTAAAACATAATTTTGATTTTTTTATACGTAAAAAAACAAATATAAATAATATTAATTTTGAAATTTTAACGGAAATACACGTTCAAAGTCTTATATTCATAAATGACCTTGAAAAAACCATAATTATTTGCGAGCTAAGTAATGATTGCAACAATCTGATGTCAAATTTTAAAACTCAAGTTCTAGAAAAATTGTTCTTGCAGAAAAGTCGAGTTCAATTTTCTAATAACTATATTAAATTGATAATTAAAATTAATTGCAACAAAATATTATTAATGGAAGTTTTTAGTTTTGTTTTCAACAAAAATTCTAAAAGTTCATAGTACAATATTTGAAAATCTAAACTCTAAATTTGTGTGTTCATTAATGGTACGATGGATAACATGGTGTCTATTGCATAATTTAATTAGTTAACATCGCTCAATACGCAACATCATGCTTTATAAAAACCGAACTTACGATAAACATAACCTAACAAAACATATTCTGCACTAACCTGCTTTATAATAGCCTAAAAATCCTCCTGCTGCAACCGCAGCAGCATACGCGAAACCAATCAGGTCCACCGGCATTTTAACACCTTAAAACACTGCTAAAATAAATGAAAAATACGCTTTGTTCTTATCAGCAGATACGCGTAGCCAATAATATCATACAACAGAATTCTTAATGCGATACAATGCGATAAAAACGAAATAAGCGAATATAAACCTTAAGCTAAAGTAGCACATGCATTTAACATGAAATTCTCACCTTACAAACAGAAACTTAACACTTATAACACGACAAACTACGAAAACACTAGCACCTGTATAGTCTTTACATATTTTTTTATAGGATTTGTAGGGTATTTTAGGATAAAAACAAGTTTAAAATTATATATTTTGAATTTCAGTTATTAAACTAAACAGCTGTTTCGTTCACTGCGCATATACACTGCGCATTTGTATACTGTGTGTAAAAAGTTACGCGTAAATATAAAAACCATTGGAGTATTATTTATCACATATAAATCAATAATAATTTTGTGTTATTCAGTTTAACTATAAATAAAATTATTTAATAGCTCATTTATACGATTATAGTATTTATAATTAAGTAAATAAAATATCAAGATTATTTTTTATCGGATTGTACTTTAAGTTCGTTTGTCCTACATTTCTTGCTCGAATCATATACTATCTCTTTTCTTCATTATAAGTGGAAAAGAGACAAAATATGAATTGAACAGTCCGTGCAAGACAAACGAACAAAGCTACGTTTGAACTACACAAACTTGTTGAATCATGCACCAAATTGTGGCCATTACACTTTTGCTAAAAGTGGACACTGTAGCGTATTCGTTACCGGATATGACGACTCGCTATGAAAATATCCATGTACGATTAGTATTCTTAACTCTGAGCAGTAGCGTTCTAAATTAGAATTGTATAGAGATTACATTAGTTTTAAGTTATAATTGCAATTCAAGTGATAAAACCACGCTTATGAAATAACATGGTTTGAATATAGACTAGAAATAGGTTGGCATTTCCGCTCATTTCAACCCGCGAAATATAAAATACAATCAAAACAAACACTATTAACGAAAATTTATAATTAAAAGTTGAAAGAAAACATGTACTTCCCCAGAATGCCATTTTACTTTACAGGAACATATTTTCTATTTGAAATTATTAAAATAATTCACACATAAGGGAATTACGTGTAAAACAAAATGGCGGCAACTATTTTTACGCTACAATCAAAGATATTCAGTCGAATAATGGCTGTTTCTTGAATAAAAAGGTGTTATGGACACATTGTTACATGTTTGATCAAAGTTATATTTCTTAATTACATAAAACTACTCAAAACATTAAAGAAAACTCGAAAATAAAAAATTATATAAAATATAGCAGTCGATGCGAAATTGCATAAATAATGTAAATTTATTATTGTAATCCTCAGTTACTTAGATAAAGATTAACAAACTTAGGTACAACGCACCAATGCGTCCAGCTCGCCTTATAAGTAATATATGCGATGCGAGCAGCGGGTTTTAATTATTATGGTCTTTTGGTTAACAATTTGAAAATATGTTATAGATATAAAAAGTCTTACAATTTTTTTGTAGAATATTCTGATAAAAATATCTGGAGTGGCCTGCACTATTACTACCTATTACTATTACCCTAGATATATATATATATATATATATATATAACCAAAACCAGCTATCAAACTAACCAATACTCTACAGAAATATTCTGAAATGTCATTTATCTAATTGAGTCTATTTTGTTTTCCTGTCAAAATAACAGATGATCCGATTTTATAAGCTACATGCGAATCCATGGCAACGTAAACAACATATTTATAATGTTTCGCGTAGCATTTTTCTCGCAACTGGTACATTTTTTGAAGAAATGTTTCAAACAAAAGTTGTGCAAAATATTAATATCTTTCATAATGAACATAACTATATTTGCTGTAAGTGTAGCCGTTCTAGTGATACTGCAGATAGAACAAAAATGCATGCAGTAAACATGCACTTCCGGTTTGAATACTCTTTTCAAAAATAGGAGGTGCACATCTAGGGCATAGTCTTAAGTTTTATAATTTTTCGTTCGACAGTTTTGGCCCTAGAGCGTTCACACACACATACACACAGACGTTATTCCGAAAATAGTCACATTCGATTCAGAGAAGGTCAAAACATGTATATCCGTTACTTATTTATACTTAATACTTACTTATTACTTCGTAAAAGAAAGTAAAAATGCATACAATATAATTTTTATAATTTAATTACATATTTACATTACAAAATTAAATAATTCCATAGATATTATAGTATTATATCCAAGTGCCCTACATTTAAAATCACCAATCAGTTTGTCGAATTCTGTGCGTCCAATTATCACTCCTTATAACTTCAACACCAGCTCCATAAAATGGTATTACATACGCCGATCCATCGGCGGGCCCGACAACTTGCGTAGCTATTAAAATGATATCAAGAAGTTGGCCCAGAAACATAAAGCCTAATGTACAGAATTTCACTAGCCCTATGGCAGGATATCCTAAATAGAAACGATCGATTCCAAACATTCCCAAAAACACGGACAGAAGTAATGCTGTCTCGAAACTATACCCATTTCTAGAGAAAAAAAAATTGAACACATTTTAAATAAAGCATAAAACTTGTTTTTAACTTTTAACTTACGTCCATTTACAAGGCATTTCTTTGGTAAAAGTGTTATTATTTGTTTCTTTGCATTTCAAACCATCAACTGCAATGCACCATACTACAAAAAAGAAGATATGTATCAATAATCTATCCTCGTAATTAATTTACTAATTAGTAAAATAACTACATGTTCAAAAAATCTGTTGTGGCCAGCACAATACATTATAAACAAGATTCGGTGCGCATAAAACGCACCTATGCCTAAAGCTCGCATTTTGGATAGAATCAGCAAAAAACAAGTAGCGAGCATAACAAAAACGAAGATTGTAATGCCATCTATTACTGGCTAGATTAGTTAATCTAGCCAGCAATAGCATCACCATATTATTTTTAACATTATTTAGGGTTTGGTCTATAATAATTTTACATATTTTCATATTTTAAGTGCAAAAACCCTAAATAATGTTAAAAATAATATGGCGATGCAATCTATTACTGGCTAGATTAGTTAATCTAGCCAGCAATAGATGGCATCAAGATATTCTTTTTAACATTATTTAGGGTTTGGTCTATAATAATTTTACATATTTTCATATTTTAAGTGCACAAACACTAAATAATGTTAAATATAATATGGTGATGCCATCTATTACTAGCTAGATTAGTTAATCTAACCAGCAATAGATGGCATCACCATATTATTTTTAACATTATTTAGGGTTTAATCTATAATAATTTTACATATTTTCATATTTTAAGTGCAAAAACACTAAATAATGTTAAAAATAATATGGTGAAGCCACCTATTACTGGTTAGATTAGTTAATCTAGCCAGCAATAGATGGCATCAAGATATTCTTTTTAACATTATTTAGAGTTTGGTCTATAATAATTTTACATATTTCAAACCCTAAACAATGATAAAAATATGGTGAAGCCATAAATTACTAGCTAAATTAGTTAATCTAGCCAGCAATAGATGGCATCACCATATTATTTTTAACATTATTTAAGGTTTTTGCACTTAAAATATGTAAAATTATTATAAATGTAAAAAGTCTTACAATTTGTAGATTTTTTAATATACTAAAAAAAATTTGAAAATACAAAAAATATAATTTTTAACAATTTTTAAGGCCATTGTATTACCAATATGAAGAAATCTTGTAAACAAAAATTATCTTAGGATTATTAGTAGAATTTTTGGGTGTTATAATTATTTTTATAAGGGGGGCTCCAAATTTTGGGGCTCTATAACTCGGGAAGTATACTGGCGATTAGATTTAAACTGCGAGCGGATTCAAATAGGATACCAAATAATATGTGTACCAAATTTGGTTCAAATCGCTCCGGTACCTTCAGAGGAGTAAAGGGTAAAAATTTGGTCTTACGAGCGACGACTAACATCCAGTTATATACATATTTTTGGGTTCAGGGCGACGAGACAAAAACTTTTTGTTAAGGATTTTTTATGATCCGAGAATGCTACAGACACACGACCGATTGCTTTAGCTTCTTCTGTACTTCGTACGGCGAGCTAAAAAGCTGGAGTGGACTATCAATATTTTCAATAATGCAATTTTACTTCTTTGGGCGAAGTCTACAAGAAAATATTGTAATCATGAAAAATAAAGAAATCGAGATTTTAACGGAAATACACGTTTTGACTATTCCTGAATCGAATCTAAATATTTTGGAATCTCGTAATCAAAAATTTTCATGATTGCAATACTTCCTTATATACATTCGTATAAGAAAATAAAAATTAATGGTTATGCCCCTAATCAATGCAATTAAAAGCGTATATTATCTTGCCCTATTTCTAAAATATATCGCATGCTAGCGTGAATATAGCTTTGCATGCGCTCTATGTGAAATTTCTAGGGAACATATAGTGCATTTGTTGAATTGAATACCTTTGGCTTTATTTTCCTTCGTACAACCCCTTAGCTGTTGTGTCTTTGGGTCTATGTGGTCATTTCTATTTGGATCTGGGCATAGATATTGTCCCATTCTTAGTGCACTACAATATACCTCATGTTCGGCCACAAGATAACTAACAAAATAGACTAACACAAGAAAACCAGTAAGGAAGAAATACTTCATTTTATAAGCTAACTCATCTTTTCAAATGATATTTGTATATATTTTTTAGTTTACTCATTTGAGATTTGACAGCGTAACGTTTGTGAATTTAGTAACAAAACATATGTCATTGTAACAGAATCTTAAGCAATGACCTTGGCAAGGTCATACAGATATTTTGAAATTCCCCTAGATTTGTACAAATCTCCTAGCAGGGGCGTTTCAAAGTGAAATCATATAGGGATTATTATAAATATTTTTAAGTTTAATCAGTATAATTATTCAATAAATAAGTATACTACTATTAAGTATATATAAAAATAGTTATCTGGCATTATCCAAATAAAATAGACATACAGAATAGCCAATCATTTATTAAGGGGGTTTTGGGTAATTTTATTGGGGCATTTATTCGATAGTTTGAAGTGTGTAGATTATGCCTTCAAAGCGGTTTTGTGATAATCCCTTGGGATCATTTAATAAATATAGCATGAAAATTATTAAAGCTATCCTGTATATATATGTTGTAAATCTTTAAACGTGTTTTACTTGAAACTACTTTTTTCAAACTAGGTAAACTAATTTCACAGGAACTACTCTACCGATTTGCTAGTTCTTAATTTTAAATGAAAGTAAATACTATTTATTGGAGCTTATACCAACAATATGCATACATTTTTATAACTTACTATTATTTATAGCACCTTAAAGTAAAAAACATACTATTTTCTTCACACGGCCGCCATTTTGTCAAATATTAACTTATTACACCAAATGGATACGCTTTTAGAATCTAACATTAAAATTGGATTTAGATAACCCTTAGATGAAATACAAGTTTGCCCATTTAGTGGTGACCTAGATATACTCTCCGCGTTATATATATATATATATATATATATATATATATATATATATATAACCAAAACCAGCTATAAAACTAACCAATATCCTGAAATGTCATTTATCTAATAGAGTCCATTTTGTTTTCCTGTCAAAATATCTGGAGTGGCCTGCACTCAACTTTCTTTTACGCAGTTTTCACTATATATATATATATATATATATATATATATATATATATATATATATATATATATATAACCAAAACAAGCAGTCAAACTAACCAATACTCTACAGAAATATCCTGAAATGTCATTTATCTAATTGAGTCTATTTTGCTTTCCTGCCAAAGGTGCAGATGATCCGATTTTATAAGCTACATGCGCGAATCCATGGCAACGTAAACAACATATTTATAATGTTTCGCGTAGCATTTTTCTCGCAACTGGTACATTTTTTGAAGAAATGTTTCAAACAAAAATTGTACAAAATATTAATATCTTTCATTATGATCATAACTATTTTTGCCGTACCTGTAACCGTTCTAGTGATATTGGAGATAGAACAAAAAATGTATAGAGTAAACATAGACTTTCGGTTTGAATATTCTATTCAAAAATAGTAGGAACACATCTAGGCCATATATACAAGTCTTAAGTTTGAAGTTTCATAATTTTTCGTTCGACAATTTTGGCCCTAGAGCGTTCACAGACACACACACACAGACAGAAAATAGTCACATTTGATTCAGGGTTCGAAATATTTTATGATTACTTCGTAAATGAAAGTAAAAAGTGGCCTAAATCTCAAATTGATACTTTCATTCTAACCAGAGAAAAATACATATAAATCATGCTTTAATGGGGCTAAAGTATGCCCTTAAGACATAAAACCATGCCACGCCTATGGAATATGTATAAGGTTATCCAATGAGTTAGTAGAAAAGCCCCTAGAATATTGTCAAGGTCATCTTTTATACAGCTGATCGGGCTACAAACTGTTAACAATCCGTTTTACATTTAACTAATGCTAATGTTTGAAAGTATTAATAAAATATTTAAGTAGTACGAACGTTCAAAATATTAAACTTGAATAAACTATAGTCAAGTATATAAAGTTTAGGGCCACCAACTTGGACCTAAAACATGCGTGATCAGGCCCGAACTCAATACCCGCCAATGTTTTGTTAGTTTAATATGAAAATAGGTTAATTTCGTAAATATGAATACTCACGACATCCGAAAGCATATTAAACATAAAATACTAAACGGGTCTGGTGTTTATAAGAACTATGAGCAGCAAAAACAGCAAATAAGTAACATAATCAAGTATACAATCACAAATGGGGAGCCAAATTCTGCATTAATTATTGGGCCGAGAGGATCTGGAAAGACTGCTGTATAATTGATTTTGAATTGAGCCACAAGCGGTTTTTACAAGTATGCAATGCTTCTAGTTACTTCAAGATGTGCTAAAAGAGTTGCAATCAAGCGTCAATTTGAATGCAAATGCCATTGTAATCGAACTAAATGGATTCATTCACACGGATGACAAACTAGCATTGGAAAGTTGTACGCAACAGATGAATCTCGAGAATACTGTGGGCCAAAGATACTTTGGCTCATTCGCCGAAAATTTGGTGTTCTTATTAGATAGTTTAGAGAGTGGCAATCGGGAAACATCGAAATGTTTGATATTCATTTTGGAGGAATTCGACTTATTTTGCAACCATAATAATCAAACTTTACTGTATAATTTGTTGGATATGACACAGGGGTCAGATACCTGTGTTTGTGTTATTGGTTTGTTGACCCCAGAGCATTGCACTTGCTGACTATTTACACTAAATAACGTCATTACAGGTGTAACTTGTCGTTTAGATGTAATCGAACTATTCGAAAAACGAGTCAAATCGCGATTTTCACACCGCCAAATTTATTTGTTTCCTGGCGCCGGAGATAAGGAAAGTTTATTAAAACTAAGACTGAATAGAATAGAACAAACACTATCTATCACCGATGAGGAAATCAATTTAATTGATCGACAATATTGGAACAATAATATTCATAGCCTTGTAAGAGATAAAAAGTGTATTAATACGATGGAACGATTAAATCAACTCAGCAACTGCGAAAGAGTTCTTAATAATATTTTAGTAAGTTTTACGAAGTAATAAGTAAGTCTTGTAATCATGAAACATTTCGAACTCGCGATTTCAACGGATATACACGTTTTTACCTTCCCTGAATCGATTGTGACTATTTTCGGAATGACGTCCTAAAATTATGAACCTTCAAACTTAAGACTTGTATATATGCCCTAGATGTGCACCTCCTATTTTTGAAAAGAATATTCAAACCGGAAATGCGCATGTTTACTCTATCCATTTTTTGTTCTATCTCTAATATCACTAGAACGGCTACACACTTACGGCAAATATACTTATGTTCATAATAAACGATATTAATATTTCGCACAACTTTTGTTTGAAACATTTCTTCAAGAAATGTACCAGTTGCGAGAAAAATGCTACGCGAAACATTATAAATATCTTGTTTACGTTGCCATGGATTCGCGCATGTAGCTTATAAAATTGGTTCATCTGTGCCTTTGACAGGAAAACAAAATAGACTCAATTAGATAAATGACATTTCAGGATATTTCGTAGAGTATTGGTTAGTTTGATAGCTGGTTTTGGTTATATATATATATATATATATATATATATATATATATATATCTAGTGAAAACTGCGTAAAAGGAAGTCGAGTGCAGGCCACTCCAGATATTTTTTATATAAAAGTAATCTATAAAAAATTGTAACTATAACATTATTTCAAATTGCTAACCACAAGGCCATAATAATTAAAAACCGCTGCTCGCATCTCATATATTACTTATACGGCGAGCTGGACGCATAGGTGCGTTGTACCTAAGCTTGTTTAATGTATTGGTTAGTTTGACTGCTTGTTTTGGTGATATATATATATATATATATATATATATATATATATATATACATTTTTTGTTCTATCTCCAATATCACTAGAACGGCCACACTTACGGCAAATATAGTTATGTTCATAATGAAAGATATTAATATTTTGCACAATTTTTGTTTGAAACATTTCTTCAAGAAATGTACCAGTTGCGAGAAAAATGCTACGAAACATTAATATGTTGTTTACGTTGCCATGGATTCGCATGTAGCTTATATAATCGGATCATCTGCGCCTTTGGCAGGAAAACAAAATAGACTCTATTAGATAAATGATATTTCAGGATATTTCTGTAGAGTATTGGTTAGTTTGACTGCTTGTTTTGGTGATATATATATATATATATATATATATATATATATATATATATATATATATATATATATATATATATATATATATATATATATATATATACATTTTTTGTTCTATCTCCAATATCACTAGAACGGCTTCACTTACGGCAAATATAGTTATGTTCATAATGAAAGAGATTAATATTTCGTACAACTTTTGTTTGAAACATTTCTTCAAAATATGTACCAGTTTCGAGAAAAATGCTACGCGAAACATTATAAATATCTTGTTTACGTTGCCATGGATTCGCATGTAGCTTATGAAATCGGATCATCTGCGCCTTTGGCAGGAAAACAAAATAGACTCAATTAGATAAATGACATTTCAGATTATTTCTGTAGAGTAATGGTTAGTTTAACAGCTTGTTTTGGTTATACATATATATCTAGTAAAAACTGCGTAAAAGAAAGTCAAAAAAATCGCTTCCTATTTGCAAATGATTGATTGTTTGATGTTTTAGTTGACAATGATATCAGAATTGAACTCAACAAATTATTGCATATTGTTAGTAGAACGGTTCGTAGAACTGGTTAATGAATATGAAAAAGACGATAAAATACGGATTATAAACAGTTTGTCAGTGTTGGAAATCTGTTTAATAATCGCGATGAAGCACCATTGCGAGATCTACGATGACCAACCGTTTAATTTCGAAATGATTTTGGAACGGTATACCAAGTTTGCAAATTCGAACACGTTGACACAAACGGCACAAAGGTCCGTGGTCTTTAAAGCATTTGAACATATTAAGGTATAGTAATCATATATGTTTATTTTTTATATCTTCATAATTATTCTAAACTAAGATTCAGGGCTTCCACGCATTCACTATTTCCGAAATCGATCACTTATAGTTATAGTCACTTAGACAATTTTAAAATTTTATTCACTATATTCATGTCATAAGTGTATGAAACGTATTAAAGACGCTAAAAATTCGTCAATGTTTTAACTTCGTTGACTCAAAACCCATTTTTAACAAAATTTTTTCGGCAAAAGTTTATATAAAAGTTCCCCATAGGTAAGAACAGCATCTTGTGCTTTTTATTTTTTCAATTGTCAATTAGCAAATATGTGTTTCTACTTTCTTTTACAAAGTAATAAGTAAGTCTTCAAACTCGAGATTTCAACAGATATACACGTTTTAACCTTCCCTGAATCGATTGTGGCTATTTTCGGAATGACGTCTGTGTGTGTGTCTGTGAACGCTCTTGAGCAGCAAATACAGTCAAACGTTAAATTGTGAAACCGGAAGTGCATGTTTACTATTTGCATTTTTTGTTCTATTTCCAATATCATTAGAACGGCTGCACTTATAGCAAAATTAGTTATATTCATAATGATAGATATTAATATTTCACACAATTTTTGTTTTGAATGTTTCTTCAAAAAATGTACCAGTTACGAGAAAACTGCTACCGAAAAGCTTAAATATCTTATTTATGTGGCCATGTATTTGCATATAGTTTAATCAATCGTATTATGATTTGTGCCTGTCAATATTTTGATTTTCTCTAGTAAAACTACGTAAAAGAGAGTCAAGTGCAGGCCACTCTAGCTTTTTTAATACACTTTTTATTAATATATGTAAAACTCTTTTATTTATTTAATCAATTGCCTGAAATTTGATAACACAAGGTTTTTGGGGTCGTAGATTACGAATCTGGCCTCAAAATCGGTCTAAAAACAAAATGGCGTCTACAAAATGAATATTTTATTCACTTTTTTATCTTTTTCAGTCACTTATTTCACTTTTATCCTTTAAAAACTATACTATTTCACTTTTTTTGTATACAAAAATGCTTTTTTAAATATCTTATTTATGTGGCCATGTATTTGCATATAGTTTAATCAATCGTATTATGATTTGTGCCTGTTAATATTTTGATTTTTTCTAGTAAAAATTACGTAAAAGAAAGTCGAGTGCAGGCCACTCTAGCTTTTTTAATACACTCTTAATTAATATATGTATAACTATTTTATTTATTTAATCAATTGCCTGAAATTTGATAACACAAGGTTTTTGGGGTCGTAGATTACGAATCCGGCCTCAAAATCGGTCTAAAAACAAAATGGCGTCTACAAAATGAATATTTTATTCACTTTTTTATCTTTTTTCAGTCACTTATTTCACTTTTATCCTTTAAAAACTATACTATTTCACTTTTTTGTATACAAAATTGCTGTGGAAGGCCAGAATGCATTTTAACGTTTTGATTATGTCGCAAATTCGTACCCTCAGACTCTCGACTATATTAATATATGTATATTTTTATAAATTTATTTATGTTCAATAACAGAATTTGGAGTTAATTTTACCTGTGTCTGGTTCGCATAGCCATCGTCAGAAAGCGTACGAATTATACAATCTATTGCTGCAGTCGGATCAGATTGAACATGCATTTAATGTCCGGTCAGCAGCCGTTCCAACCGAAGTTCGCCAATGGCTAAAAGCTTGCACTATTTAATAAATTCACCTTTCACACAGAAGTGTTTTCGTAAAAGAATAACAATAAATACATGTTTAACGAAATTTTTATTGTGACTATACCTACAGAAAATAGAATCATTTTAGCTGTTTGTTTATATTGTACAATAAGTTTCACAAAAGAATTAAAACATATTTTGTGTTAGTACCAAGAACCAATAACTAAAAGTATTAGTGAATTTACTTACGTAATAATGTTAATGTATTTTTTTAATATAACTCTATAAGATATTTAATGATTCTTAAAACCATACTACATTTTTTTTTTTCATTTTTTTTTATTAATATGTTTATATTTATAATGGAGGGGGTCTACTCCACGTGTCAGCATACATATGTATGACTATGCCTGATACCCATCAAATTTCATTTTAAAAATAATATAGAATATATAGAAAAAACGCAACTAAAACATAAATTGAAGCGATAAACACAATTAAAATAAAAGAAGACATATGTATGAAATTTGATGGTCGTTCTTGGATGACGTTAAGAACGGGCGACGCCACTAGCGCAATTACTCGATATTGTAGAGCATGCAGACTTTGCCAGTGAGGCCGGTAGGCACTAGAGGACTGGTCGGCGACAGCACGGCGAACCCGAGGAACATGAAAGTGCGCACAAGCATCGCACGATCGCTGCGGTCCGCATCGAACACAACCTATCGTACATAAATATATTATTAAATGTAATTCCCCTGTAATCATGAACATTTTCTAACTCGAGATTTTAACGAAAAAATACGTTTTAAGCTTTTCTGTATCAATATTGACTATTTTCGTGATGCCTATGAATGTCCTATAGCAACAACTTTTAATATATGGTTTGTAGTCAACCCTTTTTTGGGCAACAAAATTTTAACCGTTGGTTAAAGTTATTTCCTCCAGATACTTTATCATGAAAATGGCACGAGTAGAAAAATTGATAGTTATAAAAAATAAAGATATAAAATTTTTGTTTGATACTTTACTACACAATCGGGAGTAACCTTCACTCGACTTTTTATACTGTCACCAGCTATATATAATTTGGCATTGTATCGTTTTGAATTTACGATTGCTACGAAACAATGTAAATATGTATTGTAACTAAAGCATCGTAAATGAAACATTTATTCATTTTAAAACGCGATTTTCTACTAATTGGTACATTTTTAGACAAAAATTGCTCAAAATTGTAATATCTTTAATAGTTTTAATAGAATAATTGTTCATGCAGTTTTTGAGATATTGAAAAAGTAGCAAGTTTCTTCCTTTCAAAAATAGAAGAATATATTACATTTTTAATAGAATAATTATTTCTTTAACTCATGCAGTTTTTGAGATATTGAAAAAGTAGCAAGTTTCTTCCTTTAAAAATAGAAGGTTTTCTTTTCGGCTATATTAAATTTATAGTTTTAACAACAGTTTTTGCTGTATACAGAAATCGTATCGAAAACGATGCAGGGATGGCTAAACGTGTATTTCTGTTAAATTTTATGTGAATACGTGAAAAGTAGCAAGTTCTTCCTTTCAAAAATAGAAGGTTTTCTTTTCAGTTATATTAAATTTAGTTTTATTAACATTTTTAACTGTACACAGAAATCGTATCGAAAACAATTCAAGGATAGCTAAACGTGTATTTCTGTTAAATTCTCGAGTTCGACATTTTACGAGAATACGTGAAAAGTAGCAAGTCTCTTCCTTTCAAAAATATAAGGTTTTCTTTTGGGCTATATTACATTTATAGTTTTATTAACAGTTTTTGCACACAGAAATCGTATCGAAAACGATTCAGGGATGGCTAAACGTGTATTTCTGTTAAATTCTCGAAGAAACTTGCTACATTTCACGTATTCACGTAAAATGTAGCAAGTTTCTTCCTTTCAAAAATAGAAGGTTTTCTTTTCGGTTATATTAAATGTATAGTTTTATTAACAGTTTTTGCATTCAGGGATGGCTAAACGTGTATTTCCGTTAAATTCTCGAGTTCGACATTTTATGTGAATACGTGAAAAGTAGCAAGTTTCTTCCTTTCAAAAATAAAAGGTTTTCTTTTCGGTTATATTAAATTTATAGTTTTATTAACAGTTTTTGCTGTACACATAAATCTTATCGAAAACGATGCAGGGATGGCTAAACGTGTATTTCCGTTAAAATCTCGAGTTCAACATTTATACATTCGTATAAGTAAAAATTACTTTTGAAGTTGGTAAATATATATATGTTATATCCATGGAAATGCATTTACCAAATGCTTCAACACTAACCGCATTATCAACGAATGTTATAAGACTTTTATAGGAAAATCCGAATATACATTTATAATAAAATATAAATATATCAGAAAATATCAATACATATTCATTAATAATACGGACAATACAACTATTTTAAATGATTAGATAAAGAAATTAGCCCAGCGCAGTAAATCAATGCATACCACGACATGTTCGCAGTTGAGTTTCTCTTCGGCGGCTTCGAGGAGTGCGACGAACGCATCCCTGGAACCCTCCGGCAGAATATGCGGCGGCAGAGCGATGTAAAGCGTGCGGCCAATGAGCACCGTATCCCAGGCAGCCGACGAGCCGGCGGTCAATTTAGTCCGGAATGTAAGCCGTTGTGCTGTCAGTGGAGGGCCCCCGTTAGCGACGGGGACATCAGGACCACCACAGAGGCCCTGCGCCCAGAGACATGTTGAAACACTCGGCTTGCGACGTGCTCACGGCCGACCGTTTACTCGACAACAACCAATTCTCACTAGAAATAACAGACTTATCAAAACACGCAAACAAAATAAAACAGTCGCTTATCTTTAAACGAATAAAACAATGCTGCATTGAATAAATCGGTACTTTGAACTTTTGTTTTTACAAAAAAAATTAAAATTACACAATGGTTTTGTGGAATTTGTACAAATAAAAGCAATAAAAGTTGAAAATAAAATACTAAATTTGTTTATTAAAGATATTATGAATGTACATTAACTATTATAAACGACTCACGCCACGTAAAATGCAGAAAATTCGAAATTCATGTCAATACGTTTCCGAAATAAGTTCAACTACACAGTATAATTATGTAACAATGAATATACAAAATAAGCAGAGATCAAAATCATCGAATCATGCCAAAAATTAAGACGCAAAACACTCAACTTGTGTTTCTATTGGATCTGGCGTAAAAAAAAAATTGTAAACATCCAATTACTGTTAAATTATAAATTAGCTATAATTCGCATTACTATTGATAACAGTAATATATGCGCAAATAAAAATCAATTTCATACACCGTATTAAAATATCAATCAATGAAAATGTTAAAATCTATTAATATTTCCAATTTAAACTAGACCTTCTAGAACTGTGTGCTACATATAGCGATCTTAAAAAAAAAAAAAAAAAGTCCACACGCAATGACCGTTTAATATTACTTGATAAGATAAAAGGTCCCAGAACAGTAACCACATGATAAAAATAATTACGTCTTATAAATAATATGATAGGCAGTATTCTAAGAATGCGAAGGTAAATAAATGTGTTATCAGTTTACACATTTATAAATATTCAAGTTTTTCCATGTACAAACTGGATTATGAAATTACTAAATTCCATATGTAAAAAAAAAAATCCTAATACTAATTAATAAATGATAAAAACTGTTTCAAATGAGCTAAAACTCATTTAAATATATATAAAATGCGACTAAAAATTTCTTATCGGAAAAGCTAAAAAATTCCATTAGGCAATAATTGGATAATACTTACGAACTACTACTTTTTATTAAAGCAGGCATGGCTTCAATTTCACAAAAATTACTTTCTTTACTTTTAAAACAATTAATTGCCTCAGAGGCACTAATAATCATAGCTAAAATAAAAAGGAAAACGACCACAAAACTTGTACCAAAAACTGATTTACAGCAACTTTTTCTCTGACTTTGCACAGAAACAGATAAAGAAATAATAATGGCGTAAACCTTCAACTCTTTTTGTTATATATCAAGAAAACGTTTTCTTTTTCTTTCATAAATGTGTCGCGTCACACCAGTTGGTAACCCTTAAGCTGCGTTTATAATAGCTCGTTGAAGTTAGCCTGGAATTGGAACTCGTTTTCTCCCAAATATACAACTGGATTGGATCCCTGGGATCATTCTATGCTTAAAACCTTGTTTATACATAAATAACGATGCTCTAATTAGTGTACTTATGTTTATCAACTATTATGTGATCTAAACTATAATAGAAAATAATAATAACTACTATAAATTAGTAATTACAGCAAGAATTCTGTGCAGAACTAGTAAGAAAAACCTTGCGATCTTACGTTTTATTTATTTATGACCATACTAAAATATAACGCACCCCAAATATTTGATATAATATAGATTAAAATGTGTTTAATCAAATGCAATCATAAAAATTAAATTAAAAAAATATGTACTTAGAGAAAATCGACTTTGAAGTCCAAATTAATCATGCCGAGGGACGTTTTATTTATTTACGGCCATACTAAAATATGACGCACCTCAAATATTTTATATAATATAGATTATAGAGTGTTTAATCAAATGCAATCATAAAAATTAAATAAAAAAAATATATACTTAGAGAAAATTGACATTGAAGTCCAAATTACGTATGCTGAGGGACGTTTTATTTATTTACGACCATACTAAAATATGATGCACCCCAAATATTTTATATAATATAGATTAAAATGTGTTTAATCAAATGCAATCATAAAAATTAAGTTAAAAAAATATAGACTTAGAGAAAATTGACATTGAAGTTCAAATTACGGATGCCGAGGGACGTTTTATTTATTTACGACCATACTAAAATATGATGCACCCCAAATATTTTATATAATATAGATTAAAATGTGTTTAATCAAATGCGATCATAAAAATTAAATTAAAAAAATATATACTTAGAGAAAATTGACTTTGAAGTCCAAATTATGCATACCGAGGGCCGTTTTATTTATTTACGACCATACTAAAATATAACGCACCCCAAATATTTGATATAATTATAGATTAGGGTGTGTTTAAACAAATGCAATCATAAAAATTAAATCAAAAAAATATATACTTGGAGAAAATCGACATTGAAGTCCAAATTACGCATGCCGAGGGACGTTTTATTTATTTACGACCATACTAAAATATGACGCATCCCAAATATTTTATATAATATAGATTAAAGTGTGATAAATCAAATGCAGTCATAAAAATTTTATTAAAAAAATATATATTAGGAGAAAATCAACATTGAAGTCCAAATTACGCATGCCGAGGGACGTATTATTTATTTACGACCATACTAAAATATGACACACCCCAAATATTTTATATAATATAGATTAAGGTGTGTTAAATCAAATGCAATCATAAAAATTAAATTAAAAAATATATATTAGGAGAAAATCGACATTGAAGTCCAAATTACGCATGCCGAGGAACGTTTTATTTATTTACGACCATATTAAAATATGACGCACCCCAAATATTTTATATAATATAGATTAAAGTGTGTTTAATCAAATGCAATCATAAAAATTAAATCAAAAAAGTCCAAATTACGCATGCCGAGGGACGTTTTATTTAATTACGATAAATAAATAAGGTTTTTCGTAGTTCTGCACAGAATTTTTTCTGTAATTAATAATTATTTATAGTAGTTATTATTATTTTTTATTATAGTATAGATCATAACTACACTAATTAGAACATCGCTATTTATATATAAACAAGGTTTTAAGCATAAAAACGATGTCAGGGATCCAATCCAGTTGTTTATATGGAATTTAGCTTGGGTAAAAACGAATCCAAATCTAACTTCAGCGCCGTGTTTATAGTTGACTTTCTCACAGCGCTGTATGACTATCTTTATCTAGCGCACACGAACAACAACCATCCTGCTTGCACACTAACCTTGGTGGAAGTAGGACAAGTGGCCATTTTGGTGCGGTAGATAGAGATAGCCAATTTTTACACAGAAACTTGACGTGGAATAAGGTTTTCTAACTTCATTGTTGTTACTATAACCAAGAAATATAAAATTTCCACGTGTTATAAATAACAACATGATTCAAAAGCATAAGGTACGCTTTATTGTATACAAATCATATAATATAATATAAATTTAATGGTTTTAGAACGCCAATAATCAAAATAATGATAGAACACGTAAGAAACGAAAATTCCAACATGAAGACAAAACTAATAATCCATCAAAAGTGCCCAAAAGTGAATTATTTAAAGCTCCTACAGTTGAGGAATTGAATCAACTGCGAGAAACTGAAATCTTATTCAATTCGAATTTGTTTCGTCTTCAAACCGAAGAGTTATTGAAAGAAGTTACTATTAAACAGAAGCGTAAACGCGAGTTTGAGAAATGGTTTGAAAGTTTTTCTACTTTTTTGAGCGAATTACCCGAACATTTAGAGTTCAATATTTCCGATTTTGGCCTTTGTAATGAATTAGCAGAGAAATCTAAAGTTAAGGGAGTCGCGAAAAAAATATGCGCAAATTATCCGTTGGAAATAAAAACGGATCAAGATTCTAGTGTGAAATTCCTGAAACCGGCGAATGTACAAATTTTAGGTTTATATAATGTAAATGCGACTATAAATGCGTCATTAAAAATAGTTTTAAATCTAACTATACCGAAAAATTGTTTTCATGAAAAAGATTATTTAAACGCCCGATATTTAGTTAAACGGGCTTTATATTTAAGTTACATAACCAGTTATTTAAATAAATCTGATTTATCTGTAAAAACTGTATACACTTATCTAAATGGTAATAACTTAACACCAATTTTACAAGTTACACCATTTGGTGTTAAAAACTGTATAATAGAAATCCTCTTAACACCAGAGGAAGACACGTTTAAGTTATCGCGATTTGATCCAAATAAAAATAACTTAAAATCCGCATACTTTAACACCCATTTTCATGAAAATATTATTGAAACCAATATTATATCAACTGCAATTTATAATTCCGCGATAGCCAATGATGCGACTTTAATTATAAACGACCATTTTCGCAAAAATGTGCTAAAAGATTTAAAAGGTGCATGCGATGGTTTGATTTTGTTGTCCATTTGGCTACGACAGCGCGAATTGTACGATGGTTTCGGCGCTTTTAATGCCAGTATAATGTATTCGCTCGTCGCGTATTTAGCGCAAACCAATAAAATCAATAAGCACATGTCTTCGTATCAAGTTATTCGGAATGTGTGGAATTATTTGGCGCAATCGTCGTGGGATATCGAAGGGCCATCATTGAGCAACGAAAAATCGGATCTGTTTCATCAGTATTACGATGTGGTGTTTATCGATAGAACGGGCCATCATAATTTAACGGCTGATTTAGATCTTTGTGTCTACCAAAAAGTTAAATATGAGGCAGGGCTTGCGATGACTTATTTGGATGAAGGCAAATTTAATTCATTCCAAGCGCTGTTTATGACGAAAATGCCGTTTCATTTACAATACGATGCAACCATAAAGTAGGTATTATTAGGGGAAATATAGGAAATGTCGCTTAGGCAAATTTATTTCTCCTTGGGCTACTAACCGCTAGGATCATTTTGTATTCAACTGATTACATTTTAAATACCAAATTATTTGGTTCATGAATAATTTTACAATATTAGTACAGTTTTATATAACGCTTATTTAATAACTACATGATTTACGAAAATTGATTGACCTACAAATTTGAAGAATATTACAAGATAGATATAAATATAATTTTACTATTTTTATTAATAACACTTTGGAGTATTAAATTTCATAATAACATTTACTTATGAAGAAAAAAGATAATTCAGATCTTGGGAAATGCAGTCGTTTTTAGTTCGCCGTACGAAATACCGAAGAAGCTAAAGCATTCGGTCGTGTGTCTGTAGCATTCTCGGATCAAAAAATTTCATTAACAAAATGTGTTTGTCTCGTCGCTCTGAATGTCTGAATCCAAAAATATATATAACTTATATTACTTGGATGTTAGTCGTCCCTCGCTCGTAAGACCAAATTTCTCCCCTCTACTCCTCTGAAGGTACCGGAGCAATTCACACCAAATTTGGTAAACATATTATTTGGCATCCCATTTGAATCCGCTCGCAGTTTAAATCTAATCGCATGCATAATTCCCGAGTTATACGGTCCCAAAATTTGGAGCCCCCCTTAATACTACCCTTATAAAAATAATTAGAACATCCAAAAATATTACTATCAATTCTAAGATATTTTATGTCTACAAGATTTTTTGATATTGTTAACCCAAAGCCCGAAAAAAACTTATATACTTGGATGTTAGTCGTCGCTCGTAAGACCAAATTTGTGCCCTCTACTCCTCTGAAGGTACCGGAGCGATTCACAATTTGTGACCTCTACTCCTGTGAAGGTACCAGACCGATTCACATCAAATTTGCTACACATATTATTCGGCATCCCATTTGAATCAGCTCCCAGTTTAAATCCAATCGCCTGTATAATTCCCGAGTTATAGGGGCCCAAAATTTGGATAATTAAAACACACAAAAATTCTACTACATATTCTAAGATATTTTATGTCTACAAGATTTTTTCATATTGTTAACCCAAAGCCCGAAAAAAATGATTAAATATTATAATTTTGAATTTTAAAATTAGCACTGAATTTCTTTTTTTATCAATATAATCTACAAAAAATTGTAAGACTTTTTAAATCTATATTACATTTTTCAAATTGTTAACGAAAAGGCCATAATAATTAAGAAGCACTGCTCGCAACGCATATCTTACCTAAAGGGGAGCTCTACGCATTGGTGCGTTTTACCCGCACCAATAATTAATTTTATTTAACACAACGTTTCGGCATCTCATATGCCATCATCAGGAGTCTACAATGCTTCAATTACTTAATGATGAAAATCGTTGGGTTAAATAAAATTAATTATTAAAAGAAAAACGACTGCTTTTCCCAAGAATCTTAATTTTCTTTTTCTTTCATCAAAAAATCCAGTCAAGAAAAAAACATTTATTTATGTTTTATACGGCGATTATATAAAATAGTTCAATTGCATTTTTTTATGTTTAAATGTTATAATAGTGTAAGGAGAAATGATACAAAAAACAATTCGGAAGGTGCATTTCCTAGGATACAACAAAGAAATGAAATTTCCATTTATAATTAATGAATCTATTTCAGTATACTCAATGACCCAGCTTTCGATGATATTTACGCTTCATTAGCAGACGAAACCAAAATAAATTATTTTACATTAAAACGTCCATCCGTAACGAAACATATTCTAAACACATTAAAAACCGGCCTCACCGATAGAATAGTTTATATAGTACCGAAACTACCATTAGATTCAACCTGGGATGTCGGAACAAAACTAGCAAATAATAACAACCAAATCAGTTTCGGACTACATTTAGACTTTGCAAATATGTTTAAAATTGTTGATAAAGGTCCACCAGCCTACGATCCACAGGCGGCTGACTTTCGTAAATTCTGGGGTGATAAAGCTGAACTTAGACGGTAAAAACTGTGCAATCCATTCATTATTATATTTTATTAACTAAACTTTATAACTTTATTAGTTTCAAGGACGGTGCAATTTGCGAAGCGGTTTATTGGCCAGCGGAATACGTTTGTGATAAACGGCGAATTTCTAAACAGATAATCGAATACGTTCTTGAAAATAAGTTTCGTATAAAAAATTGTAATATTATTTATGATCAATTCGAGCCAGTTATTCAACTTTACAAGGAACCTGCGCTGGAGGAGGGAAATGTGATGGTTGTGAAAATGTTTGATGAATTGGCGAAAATCTTACGGGAATTAAATCTTCCGTTGAGTATTTCAACCATTCAAGGAATATCGGACACGTTTTGGTAAATACTTCCTTTATAAAAAAAGATATTTTATATCTACAAGATTTTTTTCATCTTGTTAACCCAAAGGCCGTAAAAAAATATTAAATATAATTTTGAAATTTTTACTTTCTTTTACGAGATTTCAACGGATATACATGTTTTGAGCTTCTTTGAATCGAATGTGACTATTTTCGGAATGACGTCTGTCTGTATGTGTGTGTGTGTGTGTCTGTGAACGCTCTAGAGCCAAAACTGTCGAACGAAAAATTATGAAGCTTCATACTTAAGACTTGTATATGCCCTAGATGTGCACCTCCTACTTTCGAAAAGAATATTCAAACCGGTAGTGCATGTTTATATACATTTTTTGTTCTATCTCCAATATCACTAGAACGGCTACACTTACGGCAAATATAGTTATGTTCATAATGAAAGATATTAATATTTCGCAAAACTTTTGTTTGAAAAGTTTCTTCAAAAAATGTGCCAGTTGCGAGATAAATGCTACGAAACATTATAAATCTGTTGTTTACGTTGCCATGGATTCGCATGTAGCTTATAAAATTGGATCATCTGCTATTTTGACAGGAAAACAAAATAAACTCAATTAGATAAATGACATTTTAGGATATTTCTGTAGAGTATTGGTTAGTTTGATAGCTGGTTTTGGTTATATATATATATATATATATATATATATATATATATATATATATATATATAAAACTGCGTAAAAGAAAGTCGAGTGCAGGCCACTCCAGATATTTTATATATATAAAAGTAATCTATAAAAAATTGCAAAACTTTATAACTATAACATTATTTCAAATTGCTAACCAAAACGCCATAATAATTAAAAACCGCTGCTCGCATCGCATATATTACTTATGCGGCGAGCTGGACGCATAGGTGCGTTGTACTTAAGCTTGTTTATATGAAATTTAATTTATAACCAGTATAATATAACAGTTGATAGTTTTTGAAACAAGTGTAATGGCAGATTAGTGATGAACGTTACAATTGGATAATTTAATACTACCAATCTTCTCAAACAGTTCAGTCAAATAAATTATTATATGGCAATAAATTAATAACATCAAATGCATCAACATAACATATATTAAGTATACATATAAATGAATCTTGCAAATTGTAGTTATACGAATCCGTATCCGCCAACCCCGACCAATTCAAGAAGTGGTAGGAGAGTCACATTTGAAACCGAAAAAAACATACTATTTAAACGCGACTTGGAACTAAAAGTGGCTCCAAAATACATTGAATCAATTTCGGGAATCATTCAAATGGGTAACAATTACAAATAATTAAAAAAATATAATCATACTTATATATATATCTGTATAGTTCACCATTCTAAATGGCCCAACGATGTAACTGCAATGTCGAAACTTCGCACAGCATTTTACATACAAATGTCGGAAATGTTGGATAAACTTCCAAACATAAAATGTAATCCAAAACACGACACCCTCGACATAATGTACAAAGGATTAGTGTTCCGGTTTGTTTTGTTTCATCCAAAACAGATTGCGCTTCTGAAAAAGCAAATGGACGACAAAGGAGTCGTCTCTTATAGGGATAATGAACAAAGTATCGAAATGGAGAAAAGCTACGAGATAGAACCGAAAATGATCAGTGCTTTAAGCGGGTAATTAAATTTGAACTTGATCATTGTATTCTATTTTTATTGTGTTTTTTTTTTTTATTAGTATACATTCTCAATATCCAAGCTACGGCCCTAGTACAGCATTAGCCAAACGGTGGCTCAGTTCGCAATTAATTGATGTGTTCCATATGCCGAACATCGTTATTAATTTATTATGCGCTTCACTTTATTTAAACTGTGCCCCTTACACTATTCCAGTTCTACCCCAAACGACTTTCTTTAGGTTATTAACATTACTTGCTAATCATGATTGGCGATTACAAACTATCGTCGTGAATTTCAACAATGAAATTACAAGTTAGTGGGTTAAATCTGTTTCCCTTTCTCCAATATTTTATCATATATTTATTTGAATTTGTATTTCATATATGAAATGTTACAACGTTGTGCATATGATGGAAATACATTTCTATAGTTATATTGCCCCGGAAAGTACTTTGGCGCATGCGCAAACGATTAGGTATACCAGTAAAAGGAAACAAAGTCCTTCTGCTTGAGTGAATTAAAATGTTTGTTTCTCAAAGTTATTTTAGGCAAATAATTTAGTAATGTTTTAAATATCACGTAGCCGAACGCTGTATTCGGTCGTGTGTCTGTAACATTCTCAGGTCTTTAACAAAAAAATCTTGTCTCGTCGCACTGAATCCAAAAATAAATATAACTCATACTTCGTTGTCGCTCGTAAGACCAAATTTTTACCCTTTACTCCTCTGAAGGTACAGGAGCGATTTGAACCAAATTTGCTACACATATTACTTGGTATCCCATTTGTATCCGTTCGCAGTTTAAATTCAATTGTCCGTATATTTTCGAAGTTATAGGGTCTCAAAATGATGAATACTGCCATTAGGAAAAATTATAAATACTAAAATATTTTAAATCTACGAAATTTCTTCATATTGTGAACCTAACGGCCATAAACGGATATTAAAAATATTTATGAATTTTAACTACTGTGGAGTCGAAAAGATCCCACGTTCTTAGATCTTGATTTTAAGTATTTAAATTTTCAGCTCATTTTATCAATAAATAGTCATACATTTTTAAGTAAAAATCGTATTTTTTAGATACATTTTTAAGTAAAAATCGTATTTTTTAGCTTTTTCTGATTTTTTTTATAAACTTAAATCAATGATTTATTTATTTAAACTACTGGAAACTGTAAATGAACCTTCAAAGAGTACCCCAGAATTTATTCAAATCCAAATTGTACATACTTTTTTTTATAACGATTTTTCAGTGTGGCCGTTATGTTACGGCAATGAAGTGCGGCCGCTAAAGGTTAAAATAGCAATAATTTTACAAAAAATTGTAACATTTTTTCAAATTGTGAATACAAATTCCATAATTAACAATAATAATTATTGAATTTAAAATAGACTCATGCGCGGAGATATTCATATCTTACAACTGGTAGTGTAGTATGCTCTGCCCTGTTTGCATTTATTCGATGAGCTGAAGGCATATGCCTGTACATATGCTTGTTATTTCTGAATATTGAAAAAAATAGATAGATCAGCAATTTCAGCTGCCAAAAAAAAAAAATGTTGGTAACATTTACTATTTATCACTTAATTTCATCACATATATTTATTTTATTTAGTGCAAAATACAACAATTTATATAATGCAAATAAATATATAGTGTAATATTGGACAGTGTTAAACAGACTATAGAAATGCGAAAATAAAATTATCTATAAATAATGTTTCCAGAGGAAAAATTGGATGAGACCGAGTCCTATTTTCAGGGAAAACGAGAAGATTTCCCACCGTTAACCATCATAACTCCATATGATATGAAATCTTTGTTAAGTCATCATGCACCTAGCACCCAAATATTGCATCGTTTAAGTGTTTTAGCAAAGGAATGTTTAGTTATTATTGAGAATAATTTTTACACCCAAACACTTTTTCCGGCAATGGTAAACCATTGAATTCCAAAAAATTTACATTATATAATCATAATAAATGTATTTCAGAGTCTATTCAAATCCAATTTAACCGGCTACAATGTTATTATACATTTACAGCCGCTGTTAATACCACGAAAACACGAATATATATTCACAGACACAGAAAGTAGTAAAGTGGTTGTACCATATAACCAAGAGAATAAAGACGATCGTATTCCAATTGTTGATTTTAATCCGGTCGCTTTGTATTTAAAAGATTTGCGAATTAATTACGATAATTTCGCATTATTCTTCTACGATAATTATGGAGGAAATGTTATAACTGCGATATGGAAACCTGAAGTTTACCAAGAAGAAACTTTCAAGGTATTTTATAGTAAAAAATATTAACGATTTATAATTAAAATATATATTTTGCTGGCAGATTTCTCTAGTCGAAGGACGAAGACTTATCAAAGGAGATAAATTAATAGTAAATATTGATGCGATTATTGAAGATTTTTATATATTAGGTGATGGACTTGTTAAAAGTATTGAAAAATTGTAAATATTTTATATTATTAATAAAACAATGAATCTTAATAAATACTACTAGTTTTATTACTTTTTACTGTCCTATACGAATGTATATAAGGAAGTTTTGTAATTACGAAACATTTCTAACTCGAGATATTAACGGAAATACACGTTTTGACTATTCTTGAATCGTTTCTAACGATTTTAGAAATGTCAGTGATTTCTCAACAGAAAAACCTATTAATAATACAATTATTAAACTTAAAAATCGTATAGGGCCCGAAATAAAACCTCCTTATTTTTGAAAACAATTACTTAACAGTTTACTCTGGCTAGTTTTTCAATATCATGAAAACATGAAATATTAAAGATATTTAGCAACTTTTGTTGACAAAGTTTTTTCAAAAAATGTACCTTATAATGAAAAATCGCTTTTAAAAATAGACATGTTACATTTACGTTTCTTTAAACATTGTCTCAGCAATCGTAGATTCAATTTAAAACAAATTAATATTATATATAGATAGTGACAGTATAAAAGTCGAGTGAAGGCCACTCCAGATTCTTTTTATAAAGCAAGAAGGCTAGATTTGAATGGATATAACCGTTTTGAGATCCCCGAGGTACGATTTGACTATTTTCCTAGTGTGCGTGAGTCGCAAACGACTAAGCGCGATATTATATTTCGTATTTGAGCCTAATATATATTTGCGGAGAGTAGATTAGATTTTGGGCAGTTGAAAGGAGGCCTTTACTAATTTTGTCTTTGAATTTTCTCCAAAATAGTTGCACTTACAGAGAAATAGTAAAAAAAAAAGATATTAAAGACTTTAACAACTTTTGCATGAATTTTATCTCAAAAAGTGTACCATTTGTAAGAAAAACGAATTAGGAATTAATATACGTTTACATAGCAACCAATTAATATTCGACGTGAATTTGTATCAGTTTTTAAGAAAGCCTTGCGCTAGCCACAGCATTTTATATATATATATATATATATATATATATATATATATATATATATATATAATTACCCAGAAATGTATGTATGTGAGTGTGTAAGTGTGTGTGTAGAACGCTTTTTTGTAAAAATACAAATTGGCATAGACGGAGATTGAACTCACGACCTCCAGGGTGTAAGGCAAGACTCTTAACCAGTGCGCCATGGCGACTGCTAGTAATGTTATCTATTAGGGTGCGCACCCGATTTTCAATAAAATAAATTATAAACACTCTAACTACAATTGTTGGCCGTTAGGTCCAACTTATGGTGCAATTCTGAGCAAATTTATGCATCTATAAGTACAATCCGTAAAGTATTGATAGTGTAATATATATTTAAATTGAATTGCAAATCATTTCTAAACTGATTCTTTAAGATTATCGAACATAATACATGATATGTGTAATTGATAATACTAAAATATGTCTCCAGTTTTTTCAAAATCTTACTGGTTCTCCTTATAGACCTATAGACTGTCTAAGAATCGCACCATTAATATGTCTAACGCATACGATTAATAGGGCAAAGATATATGTTTATTATTTAATTGAATCATTAATATTATATTTAAAAGCAAAAATAAGATATCGATTAGTGGCCAACTAGTCCAGCAATAATTCATTCAAGACTTTGATACCGTCATGGAGTGTACTGTACGTGTACGCACAGTGTCGCGAATAAGAAAATCAATATAGAATATCTAGATAGACCATGTGCACATTCCACTTATATTTATGAATAAAACGAATTATAAATCAAGAAAACTACAACAATGCCTCGTAAAATTAAGTTTACAGCGTTATACGCTACCAGTGAGTCGACTTAATTCAAAGAAAATGAATCAAATCAAGTCCGAAAAATACACATTTTAGGTGAGGAAGCGAAACATTGTCTGAGTGAATTAAACACCCACGGGCCTACGGTGAAAGGATGGCAATCGGAGCGAAATTGCTCGTACCCACAGGAAATAATATTGCAGCTCGAGCGTCGATCGCGAATCGAAAAAATTCAAGTTCTTGTCCATCAATACCTTATTTGTAATACACAATGATTTGTGTTTAAATTACATAATAATAATAATTAATATTTAAGCTGAAAAATTGGAGCTGTGGGTGAACGATGATGATGATATAACTGGCGCTACTGTTAGTAACTTGGATTGGGAATATATCGGTTACATAACGTTGTCAGATAATCAAAGTACTGGATTTAAATCGCGAGAGTTGAAATCTGTTAGTGTGCCTGGTAGTTGTACAGTGAAACATTTGAAAATCATCTTAAGCCAGAGTCATGAGAACGTGTTTAACGTTCACAGTCAGGTAAGTCTTATAGCGATCAACACGCTGGGAACAGATGACGCTACTGAAGATGAACCAGATTCAAAAGCGACTGAAAGTTGTATGAACGCGTTTTTAAATGATCCGGAGTATTCGTCACCGTATGATGATTTAGCGTTTGAAATGTACGTGGATGTAGAAGTAGCGGAAATTATACGCGACATGGAGTTAAAGAAATATCTAGCAGTAAAAAGTAGGTATAATATTTTTTAAATGTATTTTGTTTTTGTAGCATAGTTATATATGTGTTTCTTGGTTTCTCGGTTCATCT
The DNA here is from genome assembly GCA_933228885.1 of Leistus spinibarbis. Lineage (NCBI taxonomy): Eukaryota > Metazoa > Arthropoda > Insecta > Coleoptera > Carabidae > Leistus > Leistus spinibarbis. Next base: position 14,822,492 of record OW121791.1, read on the forward strand.
CTCGTTCATTCTCTTTATATTCGTTATTTATTCTTATTTATTTTCATGCTTTCTCGGTTCATCTTTCTTTTATTCTCTTTATATCTACGTCTAATTTTTTGACTCTCCTTGTTCATCTTTCTTTTGCTTTGTATTCTGGCACTTTTCTTTGCTATGCAAGTTTTCTGTATTTTTTGTTTTTGTTTTGAGAATTCTTTTTATCCATCATATTGAATAAAAACCGATTTATAAACATATATTTTTTTTAACGAAATTTCTCGAGCTTTGATATACGGAATGTGTTTTCGTTCCATTATATAATTCGGTTGTGGCCAACACAGAACTTTCTTTTAAGTTTTCTTGCATTCTTACATGAGATGAACCTCATTCATTCATATTTTTTCATGCTTGCTCGGTTCATCTCTTCATTCTCTTAATATTCGTCATTTATACGTGTTCATCTCTCTTTTGTTTTGTATTCTGGCACTTTTCTTTGCCTTCCAAATTTTTCTGTATTTTTTTGTTTTGTATTCTGGTACTTTTCTTTGCCTTCCAAATTTTTCTGTATTTTTTTGTTTTGTTTTGAGATATTGCAATGAAATAATAGCCCTTATACTTCCAGAGTTATAGCATCCTAATAATTGAATCCCCGTTTTTTAAATACATCTAAAAAATCTACAAAAACTGTTTTGATGTGTATTCAGATTGAACCTAAAGGTCATAAAAACTATTTAAATTTGATTTTAAAACGTTAAATATTCCAACAATTGATTTCATTGATGTTTTGAATTGTTTCATGCTTCCCAATTTAGCTTGTACACATGTTTAGATTACATTTTTAAAAATCAGTGATTTTAAAAAATCAGTGGCTATAAAATCGTTATTTATTTATGCTTGTATATTTTACAAATATTATATCAAAGGAATAGAATCATATTTTAGTTATTTGTACAGTTTTTTTTTATCATTATATAGACTAAGTGTTCAAAGTGTTCTTGATATATAAAAAATAAATAACTGATTCCGACATAAAAATCAAGGATTTTAGTAACAATTGTACTTTTATTAAAAATTTTATACATTCCTTGAATTAGAAATACATTTTCAAGATATTAAAAATGTATATTGTATTTTTTTTTTGGGTATTTTGTATTTCAAATACATTTATCAAATAGTTTTCCCTCCTCTGGTATTACCTAGCTATGATAATCCTAAATAAATGAGTTTCTTTACAGGTGAACGATTCGAGTATGCAAGAAAATTGAAGCAAGCCATGGAGAACTTACGAAATGCGGGTGAACGTTTAAGTAAATATGAATTGGAAAAGAGGCACGCAATAGAAGTAGAAGATTATGACCGAGCGCGACAGAAGAAAACACAAATGGAAGAATATAGAAAACAAATGTATACGCAAATAGCTGTAGAACGATTATTAGAAACTAATGGGGTAATTTCATATGTATACATACATATATATATATATCCAAAATTAGATATATATATATATATATATATATATATATATATATATATATATATATATATATATAATATATCTAATTTTGGTACATACAAAGGTTTGTAACCATCATATGTATCTTTAAAAAAATTAGCCTTCACAAAAAAATGACGAATGTACAGAAGTCGAAGTGAAATATCACGTTGAATTTTCACCACCAAGTATGCTAAAAGTTCCGAAATCCAAAGAAAGATCTGCATCTCCGAATGCCTCACAGGCTCACCAGCCTCCGGTGTCACCATTACATCATCCACGGCCTAAAAGTCCCAACATTGGTAAGTGAATTATGTCCTGCAACTTGTATAACAATCATGTTTTCTCTAACTTATGCCGTTTCTGAGATCTTGAAAAAAGTAAACTATTACTTCCGGTTAAGATATTAAAATACGAGGTGCAAATCCGGACCAAACACCAGTCTTAAGTTTTAAGGTTTATAATTTTTACCTTTAATAGTTTTGGCTCTAGAGCGTTCACACATACACACACACAGACATACATCATCCCGAAAATAGTCAAATTCGATTCAGGGATGATCAAAAAATGTATTTCCGTTAAAATTTCGAGTTCAAAAATGTTCATGATTACAATACTTCCTTTTAGACATCGTCCAAGAAAGTAAATAAGCTGGAGTGGCTGTCATACGACTTTCTTATATGAAACAATAACAATATGTATAACTAGGAAAACATAAATGTAAAATAGCTATTTACAAACGCGATTTTACAGTAAATTATACATTTTAAGGAAAATAATCCAACAAATGTTTGTAAAAATTTTAATATCTTCAACTTTTATCATTTTTTTCATGATTATTGTAAAAAGTAGAAACGAACCGATAGTAAATTCTAAATAGCGAGATTTGTCCTATGTTGACTAATGATTAGCTATCAAAATAAAATGTTAAATTATAGATTCAAGTGGTAGTCCAACAAATAATGCAAGCAGCAATCACCAGAGGACCGGATCATTCCGCAGAAGAAATAAATCTGCTGGTGCAATTATTAAATCAAGCTACGAAGCCTATGAGGAGCGAGCACTTCCAGCATTAAGACAGTAATCTATCAATATATTTAGTAGCCAGTATCAATTTACGTTTGAATCTTTCAGTTCTCAAACCAATGAATTTCTACGTGAATGTCAAATGGAACCGGACATAAAAACAATCTCAAAATTAAGTGACAGAGAAAAGAAGCAAGCGGCTCTACCGATTCTAGTATTTGGCACCGAACTAGTTGAGAAATTCTATTCAAAACAATACTCCGACAAAGAGGACGGACTGAACCGACTTCGAGATGAACTGAGATCGTACGATGCGACCAGTTTGCATACTCCGAACAAGACGGCGAGAGCGGCAATCTTTCTTTTGCATCGGTCGTTGCGCGATAAAGTGTTTTCAGTGTACAGCCTTGCGAACGAAGTGATACGGTTATTTTTCGTAGAGTTTGTACCGACAAGAGTGTCGCAGGCGGAAGTAGCTAGAAGTGTAGATAGATTATTACCGGAATTGTTGACGAAATCGGGTGATCAAGCCGCGAGATTACATCACATGGCTGTGCACACAATACTCACGATGGCGGATTGTCGAAGTGTTAGGTAAATAAATAGAAATAATTTTACATATTGATCTTGTTTATATATTGAATTATTTTCAGAGAGTTGCATCAGATTCCAGTACATTTAAGCCGGCCGGTTAGCAGTAGCACACATCCTCGATTAGCTCTAAGTAGAATGGAGATGGTTGAACAATTGATTATAAACCATGGAATATCTTCGGAAAAATCAAGGTATTTTAAATAAATCTTGACTTTCTTATACGTATAATCAAAGAATATGTATTGATATGTTGCGGTATATTTATATTATTTTAATTTTTGACATTTTCGTGGTGTATTCGAAATAGTAGAAATTAGCAAGATTCATTCACAGTTAGCTCATTAGTAATTACTATTAACAATTGCAGTTAGCTATCATTAAGGATTGTTCACAGCTAAAGAATTAGTAATTAAGCTTGTGAAATTATAAGTAATAATTCCAGTTTGTTGTATGACATACAAGGTTAGCGTTCACAGCAACTAAATTTATCATAAATTGTGTTGCTTGGATTGTTAACATTGCTTGTCTTAATACAAATTATTATTTGTAATTTTCTAAGCTTAATTACTAATTGTTTCGCTGTGAACAATCCTTTAAGGTGTGTTCACAGCGAAACAATTAGTAATTAAGCTTAGAAATTACAAGTAATAATTCCAGTTTGTTGTATGACATACAAAGTTAAGGATTGTTCACAGCTAAAGAATTAGTAATTAAGCTTAGAAATAATTAGCAATAATTCCAGTTTGTTGTATGACATACAAGGTTAACGTTCACAGCAACAAAATTTATCATGTTGCTTGGAATGTTAACATTGTTTGTCATAATACAAACTAGATTGTTATTTGTAATTTTCTAAGTTTAATTACTAATTGTTTCGCTGTGAACAATCCTTGAACGTTCACAGCAACAACATTTGTCATACATTGTGTTAATTTTGTTGCTATGAATGCCAGCATTACCTGTCATAATATTAACTTTATTATTTGTAATTTCTAATCTAAATTCCTAATTGGTTCGCGTAAAGGTGTGTTCACTGCGAAACAATTAGTAATTAAGTTTAGATATTACAAATAATAATTCCAGTTTGTTATATGACATACAAAGTTAACGTTCACAGCAACAAAATTTATAATACATTGTGTTAATTTTATTGATTGGAATGCTGGCATTGCTTGTCATAATACAAACTAGATTATTATATGTTATTTTCTAATCATAATTACTATTTGCTTCGCTGTGTTTGCTTTCACAGAGAGCCTATTAGTAATTTAGATTATAAATTACAAATATTAAACCTGTTTGTTTTATGACATGTAGTGTTAGCATTCACAGGAACTAAATTAACGCATTAATCATAAATTATGTTGCTGTGAACGCTAGCTTTATTTGTCATAAAACAATCTGTATTATTTTTTGTAATTTCTATTCTTAATTATTAACTGGATCGCTGTGAATACAGTTTTATGTGTCATAAAACAAACTGGATTATTAATTGCAATTTATAATCTTAATTACTAATTATATATATATATATATATATATATATATATATATATATATATATATATATCTTCAGCGGGTTTTGTTGTAGAGCGTTCGCACACACATACATACACACACAGACATAATCGGTTTAGGAAAGCTTAAAATCTCAAGTTTGAAAATATACATGATTACAATACTTCCTTTAACACTACATCAAAGAAAGTAAAATATTAAAACACTGTCAACTAAAAGATATGTTACATATTCCATTATTAATTTAACTAGTGGGCTAACATGTCGTACTCTATCCGAATTTGGCGTATCCGGTCTACACCACCCAGCTGAAGCCGTTCGGAAAGTCGCTGAACGTGTCTTAGTGCACGTGTACAAAGTAAACCCGCGATTGGTACGGAAACAATTGCCTCCCGATGACGACATCACCAGGCGGAACTTATTGTACCGACAACTATTTCACGAATTTGACAAAATTGATATTCAAGTGCGCAATTCAATGAATTTGAATGATAATAAAACATGATTAACAAATGCATGTTATTCATAGAGAAAGAAGGCGATTTTGGACCGAAATAGATTAATTCAACAGTTTTCGGTGTCCAGCAATCAGGATTGCACGAGCCCAGAACCGATCGCGATACCCACGGAAGAGCTAAAACCGCCGCTGTGCGTTGTCCGAAACGCGGATAATAGCCAGCAAAACGGGGATATACACAATGTTGCTGGTAAATTGGCAAGTATTGTGAAGAATGGCGGAGATAAAACGAGCGATGCGACAAATAGCTCCAGTTCTGTGAGCGGCGTATCATCTCCAAGTAGCGTCTGCCATCAAGAAACTGATGACTGGTAAAAAATCACTTTTTTTTTAAAACTCATACCGTTTCCGAGATATTAAAAAATCAGGAAGAATAAACTGTTACTTCTGGTTAAGAAATTATTTTCAAGAAAAGGAGATGCACACCGCGGCCATATACCAGTGTCCAGTTTTATAATATTGTTTTTAACAGTTTTGGTTCTAGAGCGTTCACACATTTTGAGAATACTCAGATTCGATTCAAGGATGCACAAAACGTGTATTTCTGTTAAAATCTCGAGTTCGAAAATTTTAATGTTTAGAATACTAGTCGATTAGAAACAGCTTTTAGTCGTGATTAGGGAATAATTATATTCCGAAATGTTTATTAGTTCCAGAAAATGCATTTTTTGCCTATCACAAAATGTGGGATCATCGGACGCAGCACTGAACGTCCATTATTGGCGTTGGTGTCCAATGTTGATCCGATGCACTGAGTGCAGCCAAGTAATTGAGATCGCGACCCTAAATGATCATTTACTAAGCGAATGTGAAAAGCGTTCCGAATTTACTCAATGTGCCACATGTTTAGGGACAATCGCATTAGCCAAATTCGAACAACATTGCACAAGTTGTGAAGGTAAGTAAAGCCGGAGTCAAAATAGTTTTCTTGCGACAGATGAGTAAACCAACAGCTGAGTTCCGGTTATATAATTAAAATATTGTTATGTAGAACTACCGGAAGGACATTTGAAATGTCCGTTGTGCTACTGTAACTTTGAAGAAAGGGATGGCAGCTGGAGAGACCATTTAATGGGAGATGTAGTTTGCGTAAGAAATTCACGCACAAAACAAGTTAAAATACTAACGTAATTTAATTGAATTGACGAGTGATTGAATTAGCATTAAATTTATTCGAAATTATTATCGTTCCATTAATTCTGATGTTAGTCTTGAGTTAAACAATCAATACCTACTAAGAGTGAAATTAGTAAAGTGATACAGCAAGTTGTAAACGATCACGTAAATTAAGTATTTTGATAAACTCGTGCGTAACCAATTGAATGATCGGTTCAAACAAATATTGCGTCCATTGATTCTATTGATTTGTGCAATAAAATTGTGTTTTGTCAAAATTAATATTAGACCGTCCTTACTACTACACGTTTAGACTTAAAAAATAATTGTTGAATTATTTCACAATGGTTGTGGGAAGAAGTAGGTACCTAAATACTTTATTCAATTACTCTAATCTTTGTGAAATCTGCATGTTTTTACAAATATACCCTTTATTATTCATTATTGTTTATATTTTCTATTTTATTTATAATAAAAAACGTTAAGGTACAATATATATAAAAAAGGAATATTTATTACCCGTCCGTTGTCATCTTCTCCTCAAGTTCTTTTGCGACTTCGTTGTCTTTTTGGAATTTATTGACATCTGTAACGATTTTATAAACATATTTGTTAATTTAAATTTTAAAATATATTCGTTTCAAAAAGCTAACCGTATTTAGAAAAGTCTCCGCCCAATAATCTTAAATAATGCGCAGCATTAAAATCCGTAACGTAACAACGCAGGGAATTTGTACCCCGCCATCCGCTAATTTTTAAAATTAACTCACTTCCAGAAAAATCTGTACCGTCATAGCACAAAATACAACTTCCAGGACCTACAATCAATCAATAAAACAAATTTTATAATTTAAAAATATCTGGAGTGGCCTGCACACCACGCAGTTTTTACTAGATATATATATATATAACCAAAGCAAGCAGTCAAACTAACCAATACTCTACTGAAATATCCTGAAATGTCATTTATCTAATTGAGTCTATTTTGTTTTCCTGTCAAAATAACAGATGATCCGATTTTATAAGCTACATGCGAATCCATGGCAACGTAAACAACATATTTATAATGTTTCGCGTAGCATTTTTCTCGCAACTGGTACATTTTTTGAAGAAATGTTTCAAACAAAAATTGTGCGAAATATTAATATCTTTCATTATGAAAGTAACTATTTTTGCCGTAAGTGTAGCCGTTCGAGTGATATTGGAGATAAAACAAAAAATGTATAGAGTAAACATGCACTACCGGTTTGAGTATTCTTTTCAAAAACAGAAGGAGCATATGAATATCTTTCATTATCCACTATATTATTTTTTCCATAAGTGCAGCCGTTCTAGTGATATTGGACCAATACCAATTTATAATGGTTTTGAAGTACTAGCTATCAAAACTAACCAATACTCTACAAAAATATTCTGAAATGTCATTTAACTAATTGAGTCTATTTTGTTCTCTTGTCGAAATATTGACAGGCGCAGATGATTCGATTAATTAAGCTACATTCGAATCCCTGACAACGTAAACAAGATACTTATGATTTTTAGTAGCAATTTTCTCGTAACTGGTACATTTTTTAAAGACACTTTTCAAACAAAAGTTGTGCAAAATATTAATATCTTTCATTATGAACATAACTATATTTGCCGTAAGCGTAGCCATTCTAGTGATATTGGATAGAACAAACCATGTTTAGAGTAAACATGCACTTCCGGTTTGAATATTCTTTTCAAAAATAGGAGGTGCACATCTAGGGCATATACAAGTTATAAGTTTGAAGTTTCATAATTTTTCGTTCCACAGTTTTGGCCCTAGAGCGTTCACAGACACACACACAGACGTCATTCCGAAAATAGTCAGATTCGATTCAGGGAAGGTCAAAACGTGTATATCCGTTGAAATCTCGAGTTCGAGTTCATAATTACAAGACTTATTACTTCGTAAAAGAAAGTAAAAACTTTACGAATATCGAATAGTAAATTTTGTATAATTGTAAAACTTACTCAAATCCTTAACTTGATCCTGCACATCCTGCGACAATGCCACGATTTCCGGCGACTTTAGCGGATCGGTACTACCAAGCATAGTCAACAAATCCTCTTTGGGAACATTCACCTTTCTCCCAACAGTATGATTAATCATACTTTCCAATCCTTCGTGAGAGATTCTAAACGCGCATTTCATATGTCGATTATCTGACCGCACGAACGTTTTCAGGCCCGTATTAATAAATTTAATGTTCCCTTGGTTTAAGGAAACAATGTCTCGAACAGCAGGGGAACAGTAATAAATATTTTTCTTTTTGCCCACGTGACATCTCGTTAGTAAACATTTCGGATCAAACTCATCGGATATATTATAATACTCTTTAATGCTTGCCCACACGTCCTCGTTATCCTTGAAAAATACAAACGGATCCTCTTTGTAACCGGATACTTTCTTTTTCGCGGATAATTTCATTCGTTTGCTTGGTTTTGCCTCATTATCGGATCCGTCTGATACATCTTTCTCTGTTTCTGTAGTGCTCTTCGTTTCTGCTTCGGCTTGTTCTCTTTTCTCAGCTTCTGCTTCTTTTTTATGCACGATCGGTCCAGTTTTCTCTAGAACGGCTACAAAAAAGGCACCAGTGTCTTGATAGTGCGGGAATATTCGTACACTAGTAAAATATGTAAACTTATTGTTAGTAAAATAATAATATAAATTTTAATAACACTTGCCATTTCTTCAAATTGTATTTATGTCGATCTTCCGGTTTTGGAGGAAACATTTGTGGTCGAATTGTTGTCTGCCACTTTTCATCGACTTCTTCAAACGATTTATAATATTCTAATTGGCGACTACTTACTAACCAATCCTCCATACCTAAAATGCATTTAATAAATTAATTTATTAAAAAATTGCATATTTACGGTGAGTCTATACATTTTCCAAGTATAAATGTGTATTCAAATTGTTATACAACAATATGCAATGATTTAAATACATATTTGTATAATTTAACTCAAAATATCTGAAGTGGCCTGCACTCGACTTTCTTTTGCGCAGTTTTCATTAGATAAGAATATATCTGTAGAGTATTAGTTAGTTTGACTGCTTGTTTTGGTTATATATATATATATATATATATATATATATATATATATATATATATATATATATATATATATACATATATATTATATAACCAAAGAAGCAGTGATATTTGTCGTACTAGCTATCAAAACTAACCAATACTCTACAGAAATATTCTGAAATGTCATTTATCTAATTGAGTCTATTTTGTTTTCCTATCAAAGGAGCAGATGATCCGATTTAATAAGCTACAAGCGAATCAATGATATTTATAATGTTTCGCGTAGCATTTTTCTCGCAACTGGTACATTTTTCGAAGAAATGTTTCAAACAAAAGTTGTGCGAAATATTAATATCTTTCTTAATGAACATAACTATATTTGCCGTAAGTGTAGCCGTTCTGGTGATATTGGAGATAGAACAAAAAATGAATAGAGTAAACATGCACTACCGGTTTGAATATTCTTTTCAAAAATAGGAGGTGCACATCTAGGGCATATACACAAGTCTTAAGTTTGAAGTTTCATAATTTTACGTTCGACAGTTTTGGCCCTAGAGACGTCATTCCGAAAATAGTCACATTCGATTCAGGGAAGGTCAAAACATGCAATATCCGTTGAAATCTCGAGTTTGATATTTTTCATGATTACTTATTACTTCGTAAAAGAAAGTAAAAATAATGAAATGATGAAACGTCTTAAAATATGAGTTACATAAAAATATAGGCGTATCTTTGACTATTATAGAGCTAGAACCCCCTTTAAAAAATATTTTAAACAAACCAGGTGCATATTTTAATCCATGAAGTGTATTCGCTACATCAATTAGCTTTAGTGCCCCATTGGCATGTTGCAACAATCTGTGAATAACCGCTTCATTTTCAATCGGATTCAAGGAACACGTAGAATAAACCAATCGACCTCCAATCGCTAATAATTCTGCACCACGTCTCGCTATTCGAAATTGTACACTACAAACAACAATCATTATAAAAATCGCACATATATATTTTTTTTATCCATCCTCTTACCCATGTTGATTCAATCCATTTGCTGGCGTCCACTTCATCCAGATATCCGGATTCTTCCGCATAGTCCCATCTCCAGAGCACGGCACATCACATAATATCCGATCAAATTGCATCTTTTCGGTGGTTCCATCCGGTTTCGGCACCATAAAATTTGGCAAGAACTGCGAGTTATGATTGGTGATTGCGATACACGGAGAGTTCAGCCGTTTGGCCTGATGCACCAGCATGTAGCAACGGTTGTTGTCGATATCGTTTGCAATTACGAAACCGGTTGGGATGCTTTTCTCGTCGCCGTGTAATAACTCGATTAATTGGGCTGTTTTTGATCCGGGAGCTGCACACATATCCAAAACCTAAATAAAGAATACATTTTTATATATGGATAACTTTCTTATACGAATGTATATAAGGAAATATTAAGAATCACGAAGAAAACATAGAATTTGTGATTTTAACGGAAATACACGTTTTGTCCATCTCTGAATCGAATCTGACTATTTTCGGAAGGAAGTCTGTGTGTCTGTGCGCGTTCTAGAGCTAAACCCATTGAAGGAAAAATTATCAATTTATAAATTAAGGACTTGTAGAAAATCTATTTTTAAAAACAATAATAATAGTTAACTCTTGTTGTTTTTTCAATATCTCAAAAACGGCATGAATTAGAAAAAAATGATTTTAATTGAAGTTGAAGATATTGAAACTTTTGTTAATATTTTTCTAAAAATGTACCATTTACTGAAAATTTGCTATTTTAAATAAACATGTTACATTTACGTTTCCCTAGTTACCATATATACTAACATTGTTTCATAGCAATCGTAGAATCAATTTAAAACAAAATAAAGCAATATTATACAAAATAAACTGTCAAACCAACCAATACTTTACAGTAAAACTCTGAAATTGTATCATTTTGCTTATTATTATTACGTTATTAAATACTGTTTTTTCAATATAAAATATAGATTGTTTCTTAAATATTCACCTTATCAATATATTCAAATATAATTTTAATACGTACTATATGTTGCCATAGTTATGAGTTAGAGACAAAATAGAAATAATTTATGTCATTTTCCACCGGTTAACACAAATAGATCGACTGAGAACGTTTTTCAAACGTATTGATTGCAGATACATATTGAAATTAATGTTAAATAATAATTCAACATTAATTTCAATATATATATATATATATATATATATATATATATATATATATATATATATATATATATATATATATATATAAACCAAAACCAGCTATCAAACTAACTGTAAACTGTTATATTTATAAAACATTCAAAAACTTGTTTTCAATAGCTTTTTATTCACTTTATTGTATTCTAAATTTATATATATATATATATATATATATATATATATATATATATATATATAAAACCAAAACAAGCAGTCAAACTAACCAATACTCTACAGAAATATTCTGAAATGTCATTTATCTAATTGAGTCTATTTTGTTTTCCTATCAAAGACGCAGATGATCCGATTATATAAGCTACATGCGAATCCATGGCAACGTATACAAGATATTTATAATGTTTCGCGTAGCATTTTTCTCGCAACTGGTACATTTTTTGAAGAAATGTTTCAAACAAAAGTTGTGCAAAATATTAATATATTTCATTATGAACATAACTATATTTGCCGTAAGTGCAGCCGTTCTAGTGATATTGGAGATAGAACAAAAAATGCATAGAGTAAACATGCACTACCGGTTTGAATATTCTTTTCAAAAATAAGAGGGGCACATCTAGGGCATATACAAGTCTTAAGATTGAAGATTCACAATTTTACGTTCACAGACACACCGACGATATTCCGAAAATAGTCACATTTGATTCATGGAGGGCCAAAACGGGTATTACCGTTGTAATCTCGAGTTTCTTATTACTTCGTAAAGGTAAAAATATATAGATTTACCTTATGATGTGAAGCTACATCCAGCACTAGGGGTGGAATCATGCTAACAGTTTCCTGTCTGCTTATTGTTCCATTTTGAGTTTCACTGATTAAAAAATTGTGTAAACGATAGTACGCCTCATTTCGTCGAATATCTTTTCGCGTCAGTCCTAATTGCCAAGCCATCCGGTTTGGATACCTGCAACATTAACAGTTTATATATATATATATATATAAATTAAAAAAAAAAAATTAATTACCAAGGTAGAGGAAAAAATTCCGACGCCTTATCGTCAGGCGCCTGTTTGATGCATTCATTTAAATATTGATTCTCCACAATATTTAACAGAGCATTTGCTTCCGTTTTAGACGCAGTTATTCGGAACGATGACGGTAAATCAGATTTGATCTTTTCCAGAAATTCGTCCCAATCATTCTCACAGATATTCTGTTTCTTATAATAAGCAACGAATGCCTCATTTTCCCTTACAATACTTTCGTATGGTTTTTTATCTTTAAGATTTTCTGTATTTGTCTATAATTATAATTATACTGTTATAAACAATCACATAAAAATATAGATAATATACTTCTTTTTTAGTATTATTTTCAGCAGCATGTTTTAATTTGCGATTACGGAAACGACCCCTTTTACCCATCTTATATATGAATAAATACAGATATATTTATAAATAACACGTGTACTGTCAAACGTGAAAAGAGAGGTTATGTATACAACACGGGCACGACCCTATGACCTTGAAAAACATAGCGGTTCTGGGTAACAACTGCCGAATTGTGCACGCCGTACGAAGTACAAAACATTTAAAGTAATCGGTTGTGTGTATGTAGTATTCTCGGATTAAAATATTTCATTAACAAAAAGTGTTGGTTTCGTCGCCCTGAATCCAAAAATATATATAACTCATATACTTGGATGCTCGTAAGAGCAAATTTCTCCCCTATACTCCTCTAAAGGTACCAGAGCGATTTACACCAAATTTGCTACAAATATTCTTTAACATCCCATTTGACTCCGTTCGTAGTTTAAATCCAATCGCTTGTATACTTCCCGAGTTATAGGGCCCCAAACTTTAGAGCCCCCCTTAATACTGCCCTTAGAAAAATAATTAAAGCACCAAAAATTCTACCCAATATTCTAAGATATTTTATGTCTACAAGATTTTTGCATATTGATAACCCAAGGGCCGTAAAAAATTATTAAAAACTATAATTTGTGCCTTCTAATAGTCTGAAGGTACCGGAGCGATTCACACCAAAATGCTACACATTTAATTTGGCATCCCATTTGACTACGTACGCAGTTTATATACAATCGCTCGTATACTTCCTGAGTTATAGGGCCCTAAAATTTAGAGACCTCCTTAATGCTGCCCTTAGAAAAATAATTAAAGCACCCAAAAATTCTACACAATATTCTAAGATATTTTATTTCTACAAGGTTTCTTCATATTGGTAACCCAAAGTCCATTAAAAATTAATTTTGAATCAAAAATCAAAAAAATCTACTAAGAAATTGGTAGATTTTTTATACCAATACAATTTTTTCATATTTACAGATTTTAAGCACAGAAACTATAAAAATATTAAAAATAATATAAGGTTAATCTAGCCAGTAATAGTTGGCATTACAATCATCGATATTGTTATGCTCGCTACTTGTATAACACTTTGGCTATGCTGGTTGCATAAATATGAACATTTTGCAAGGATCCACGATGAATTAGATTAAATTTTGAATCAAAATACTTTTCAAAAATTAGTTATTAAAAATCAGCTTCTTTTTGCCGATTCTATCCACACGGCGTGCTGAACGCATATGTGCGTTTGTACCTAAGCTTGTTTACACTAAATATTTTAGTATTTCGACAATAATTACACAATAGTAAATAATATTAACCAGTTCGATGCCAAAATTTTACAGTTGTTAGCCTAAACAGTTGTTAGCCTAAACAGCATATATATATAAACACCCAGATGTATGTGTGAGCGTATATGTAGAACGCTTTCACTATTATATATATGTATACACTCAGATGTATGTGTGAATGTATGTGTAGAACGCTTTGTATATACTACCAGTGGCGAGGCCAGAACTTTTTATGTATAACATAAATATTTTCAAAAGCGTTTTTTCAGTAAATTGTACATTTTCGAAAATATATATATATATATATATATATATATATATATATATATATATATAACAAAAGTTGCTAGAAATGTTAATATTTTCTACTTTTATTTTAATCATTTTGCTGTTTCCGTAATATTGAGAAAGTAGCAAGAGTAAACCGATATTTGCCGCTAAAATATTGTATAAAAAAATAAAAAGTGCACATCTTGGCCATAAATTTTAAATTTAAAGTTTTATAATTTGATTTTTAAGTTTTTGCTGTAGAGCGTTCATGCACTTACACACAGGCGCATTTCCGGTAAATTCTCGAGTATGGAAATATTCCTGATTACCATATTTCCATATATACAATGTCTAAAAATTATAAAATAAAGAAAAACAAGTTCTTCCTGTAGCAGTAAATATATAAATATATTTTTAATATATTTGCATTACATACTTATTTTTCGTAATTTATAAATAAGTATTTTGTATAATTGATGCATAAAGGAATAAATGTTTGAAATTTTATAAACCAAAATAGTTAATATATAAATTAAAATTGAATATTTACGGCATTGGTAACAATTCTAGAAATAGGTGACACCAAGTTTAACTGAATCATAAAACACTGACAGAATTAAATCTCGTCTCTGTTTGCTTAAGTGATAATTTATTGCTCTAAACAATGAATTTTTACCTAACTACTATGTACTTTATATTTATTACCATAATTGGGTACATACATGGATATAATCAGTAGTTATTATCTAAAATTTTGTTAGAATTTGTTTGCATTTCGAAATTTTAATTATATTTACTTGGCGTCATTTTTGCTGTAGTGTTTTCTGTTCCAAAGTTTCTAAACCAATCAAAAAATTACCGCTAGCAGTTTTACATATATTAAAACTGCTTAAGCGTGTTAGCAAATTTAATTGTTGTCAAAATGAATAACGTAGTCTCAAAAATAAAATGTTAAAATTATTTAACACTAATTTGGTCATATAATAGCGAAAATTACCATATTAATTGTAAAATTGTTAAATAATAACGGGCTTAATCAATTTATAGTCGCTTCGTACATTAAAAGTTTACGCGCACGCACGCCCATACAACGCGTGTTATAAAATTTTAATTAATAGTATTATTATTTTTTTACAAGCAGTAATAATGAAACATTTCACCCTCCCTGAATTGAATTTGACTATTTTCGAAATTTGTGCCCTCTACTCCTCTGAAGGTACCGGAGCGATTCACACCAAATTTGGTACACATATTATTTGGCATCCCATTTGAATCCCCATGCAGTTTAAATCCAATCGCCCGTATACTTCCCAAAGTTTAAAGCCCCCCTTAATACTGCCCTAATAAATATAATTAATACACTTAAAGATTCTACTAATAATTCTAAGATATTTTTTATCTACAAGATTTTTTCATATTCTTAACTCAAAACCCGAAAAAAATTATTAAATAGTATAATTTTGAAATTTAAAATATGCACTACATATTTTTTATCAATATAATCTACAAAAAATTGTAAGACTTTTTATATCTATAACATAATTTCAAATTGTTAACCAAAAGGCCATAATAATTAAAAACCACTGCTCGCAACGCATACCTTACATAAAGGCGAGCTCTACGCATTGGTGCGTTTTACGCGTATCAAATCTCGTTTACTTAAAATTCAAAGATATTTTATGTCAACATAGTTTTTCCAAAATGCGAGACTAAGTGCTATAAAAAAATAATAAAAATAAATAAAAACTATAATTTTCTTTTATATCTAAAAAATGTTCAAAATGTTATAAGACATTTTATATTTATAATGATTTTACAAATTGTGAACCTGAACCAAAAATAAATGTATTAATAATAATCATATTGAAATTGTTGTTGAATGATTGCAACAATACATATTGTACTCTAGCAATTTCTATCGCTTTCATTAGGCGTGTTTCTTCGCCAGTTTTATGATTCAATCCAAGTAATCATAGGAATAGAATGATTCGCAAGGGGAAGGGGACTGTTTAGTTTCTGATCGCACAATGGAAGAGTAGGGATAACTAATAAGGAACGAAGAAACGTGATGCTCATAATCATGATTACTTCGATTAATTAGATTGCGAATCAGAGTTCAAAGAAACACGCCTATTATTGAATTTATTGTGATTGTCGGTACGGCGAGCTGGAACCACTGGTGTTTGTACTAATACTTGTTACAATAAATATTTAGTTTGTTTTATAGCAATCGTAAGGTGCATTAAAAACAAAATAAAATATCTGGAGTGGCCTGCACTCAACTTTCTTTTACGTAGTTTTCAATAGATATATATATATATATATATATATATATATATATATATATATATATAATATAATGAAAATAACTGGATAATTATACCAATTTATAATGGATCTGAATTTGAAGTACTTATCGTATTCACTCTTAAACAGTCAAATTTCACAGTAAAACTCTGAAATTGTTAATTAATTATGTCAGCAAATATATAATATAAATTGATTCTATAATAATTTACCTGATACAATTTATTCTAATAAAAAAACAATATTTTAAATATTAATTCATACAGATAACTGTCAATGTAAAGCTTGTTTGTTTTCAATAAACAAGAAACAAATGATGTAACTCATGGTTGATTCGTTTTAAAAATAATAAAATTTGTCACAATTGTAGGTATCACGATGGCAACGTAAATAAGATATTTGAGTTTTTTCGTAGCAGTTTTCTCATAACTGGTACAATTTATGAGAAAACTTTTCAAACAAAAGGTGTACGAAATATTATTATCTTTCATTATGAATATTAATATTTTTGCCGTAAGTGTAGCCGTTCTAGTGATATTGGAGATAGAACAAAAAATGTATATCCGTTGAAATCTCGAGTTCGAAATTTTTCATGATTACAATACTTACTTATTACTCTGTAAAAGAAAGTAAACATTATTATACATATAAATAATGAAAGGGCACGAAAGTCGATTGTAGGCCACACTAGGTTTTTAGAATACAAAAATTGTTACAAATACATGACCAAAAGCTCTTTTATAGTACCGTACTACGAGTTATGAGTAATCAGAAATAATTGATTGGTTTTGGGGTAATATTGGTTTGATTCGCGGAACAATTTGAATGTGAATATATGAAATAATTGTAATTGCAATGTGCATATATATATATAGTTATTTGCTCTGTAAAACGAGTGAGGCACAGGCACAGGTAAACAACACACACTATCGTGCTCTGGTTTTGTAGGTGTTAATGATAAGGAATATGTGACGTCACGTAGCACATATTTAAACTCACTGTTTTACGCGTATACGTGTCATTTTAAGTTCACAGGTGCTACCTACCTATCCTATCCTATCCTATCCTATCCTATCCTATCTTCACTTTTCCTATTTTCATTTCCACTTACACACGTGACGATCAGCTAAGTTTTAAGAGGTAAGTTACATTTTTAATCATTAACAACAACAATTGTGGCTAATTTAATTTTTTTACGGGAAATATGTACAAGTTTTTTTTTTAGTGTTATCAGTAAATAATATGTATATCGTTCATTGGCTTTTACTCCAAGCAAGATTAATTATAAAAACTACGATATATTTAATTAAATCAAATATATCCAACTTCTATTTAATATTACTCAAACTACTAACTACACCAGTAGCAGAGTTTATTTGTAACATAATTCTTTATAGATTAGTTAAGTATATTTAAGTTTAAGTCATGCTTAATGTGTTAGTAAATTTAAAATTCTTATATAATTTCTCGACACACCTGTGAGAATAAACGAAAATAACAATGAGAAATATACTGATAGTCGACGAGGTCATTTTAAAATATCTGTTACCGTATCTAAAAATATTATAAATAGGTAACTTCATTAGAAAATTTATGGAAAAATATCGTCGCCTCTTATATTTAAAATGACTCAGTTAAGTCACTTCAATTGTTTTGACTCCACTACGCCATGTTTGTTTTAATTTTACATAACAATAATATTACAATTCTTTGTTTAGGTATTCTCAAATATGCAACAATATTATTTTTAAAGAGAATCTTTATAAAAATATATATTTATTTCGACTACCAAAACTTAAAACAACATGATAAAAATTCGAATCTATATTGACTCAGTAGATAAAATATTTTTATCTTTTTCGTAAAATTAAAACATCTGTTTTATATAAATAAAAATTAATTCATCCGCATAAAATATGCTTTTTACAAATTTAACTAGTTAGCTGCCATGGAATATATTTTTCGTTACATATATATGTTGAAATTAATTAGGAAAATTTGTACATCAACTGTTTATCTTTTAAAGAAAACATTAAAACCACTGATTTTCCAAGAGATAATTCAAACATGTGTACACACACTTGAATTGCGCTTATAAACTATGAAAGTAATAATTGTTTTGAATTTCACAATTTATTATTTATAATATTTTTTATAGCCTTTAGAATTAACCTGAATCAATTTTTTTTATCATTTTTTGAAATATTTCTCGGAGGTTCGGTTAGGTTTTAAAATGCAACGGGTACTTTTTCGCAACTTATGTATATGTACCTATACCAAATTTAATTAAAATCCGCTTGGTACCTTCAAAGCAGATGTATATGAGTTAAACATATATTTAGAATTGAAAAGGTGTGCAAAAAATGATTGAATTCAGAGAATTTTTAGATTTACGACCGAACACTATAGCTCTTTTGTACCGTGCGAGCTAAAAAGTTAAAATAACCTGCAGTGACCTATACTCAACTTACTTATAGTATTTATAATATTGCTCAATTTTGCTTTAAATTAATTCTACTTTAGCTTTTAAAAAAAAAACTATTTCTCTAACTCCTTTATGAAATATTGAAAAAGTAGGTAGAGTAAACCATTTGGTAAAGATATCATTTTTAAAAATAGGAAATGTTCTTATGTGTCCTATACAGGTATTAAGTTTAAGGTTTTATAATTTTGTCATCAACCGTTGTAGATCGATCACAGACACACAAACAGATATAATTTCGGAAATAGTGTGTTGGCATTCGTACAAAATAGTAAAATCTATATTTATGTATATTGAAATCAAATAGGCATCCCAGCAAACACATTCTTTAACATGACATCCCTGAGATGTCGCCGAGACGTTACATACACATGTTAAGTCGCTGCAACATCACATAGATGTCACAAGATTCAAATTGTTTGCTGGGATGGAAATCTCAATTATACAAAGAATTTACTAATACAGTGTAAAAGAAATTAAAACCTAAGTTTATCTTTATTAAACCTGTTTAAGTTATAAAACATTACATTATAAAATTAATTTGACTGTTTGTGATAGCAACTCAAAATAGTTTACGTAGTTATGTCAATTATTCAGTAAGAACATACTCAATATTAAAAGGATATATATGTTGTCAGTAATAGTCCGGATAATCGGTTACGTTAATATTCCGAACTGTTTAAAACCGGACTAGTCGAAGAAAAAATAAAATATGTATCGTATCGCATAAAAATAAACCGCACAATAAGAAACTTGGCTGTATTTTTTTTTTTGTTCAATTAAGATTTAGTTTATTTTGTAATTTTCAAACTGCTGTAGTTTTAAATATTGTATTTTCAATTATTTTTAAATAACTGACAGCATTTATTAAAATAAAAAATCCCTTTTACTAACAGTTAAGAAAACCTACCGATATACTAAATATTATTTAGTAAGTAGACGCAACCAAGGCAGTTGTTATAATTTCCTTAGTAAACGATTTCTAGAGCTGGTGAAAATTGGTGATAATTAGTTCCTAACTCAAACGATTCTCTATTTACATACAAATTACACGTAGTATTTTATACAAACATAGGTAGCTCAGTACATCTACAACTTTCATAACAATATATATATAGTGATATTATCAATTGTTTTCACATTTGCCAACAATTTAAAACTTGATAAACGATATCACATTTATTGCACACGTTCACAATAAAAGTGTTATTTACTCTACCATATCTATTTATGATTCATGATGATGTGATTTTTTTACAGGAATAATACGAGGGCCAAATCGATATGAAATTAAAAACTAAATAATTCGAAAATAAAGAGAGCTATCCGTCGACAGTACAGCATTACAACACTGTCATGGAGTTGCTCTCTTTATGGACGAATTAAAAACATCACACAATCAAATCTACAATGCAACATCCATTGCTCCAAGCATCGATACTTCCAGCTGGTTGTAGGTAGTTCTTGTTATTTGTTAAATATCTCGGAAATGGCATGAGTTAAATAAAAAAGGTTTCTTATAAAAGTTGAAGATGTAAAAATTTCTAGCAACTTTTGTTTAAAAAGTTTTTTCGAAAAATGTACCATTTACTGAATAATCCCGTTTTAAAATGGTTATTTTAAATTTACGGTTCCCCAGTTACAATACATATACAATTAAAAATAAAATATTATAAATACAGATAATGAAAGGACAAGATAGTCGAGTGACGCCACTCGAGATTATTTTAATGTTCTTATTAACTTTATACTGTGGTATGGTTAAAAATATATATGGGTATTAAAATATGTTTCTATCGACAGAACAAATAATAATTATGGTTCAAAATTCCATCATAAATTTTATTTCTTGTAGAAACTTCATATGCAAAAAAACGTTTGTTTACTACTTTTGGCATATTAAAAAATATTCTAAAATTAATTGGGCATTGTTATATGAATATTAAATTTATAAAATTCCATTGGGTTTCTTCACTTTCGCACATCACACCCTAAAAGTTCATTTCAGAATAATTATAAGAAAATAAAACTTTATCTAGATTTTATATTGTAACGCAATTGTTATGTGTAAATATTTAATCATCTTTTAATCTTTATAATTTAAGGTGTTTTTACTGTAATAAAATCATTTAGATAAGAAAACTGAGTCTGTAATAAAACTGTTTACTGTAATAACATAACATTAAATAAATATTCTTCTTATTAATTAATTATCATTTTATTTAACTTCATTGTTAATTTTTCTTTGTTTTATTTTTAAATAAGCATATTTAATCCTGATAAAAATGACGCTTCAATTATTCACTTAGCAATTTTTTATGTTAGCTATAATTTAATTGTACAAATCCACATTATTTATAGTGTTTTAATGATAATTTTATATGGCCTTTGGGTTAACAATATGAACAATTATGAAAAAATCTTGTAGACATAAAATATCTTAGAATTTTATGTAGAATTTTTGAGTGTTTCAATTATTTTTATAAGGGCAGTATTAAGGGGGCCCTATAACTCGGGAAGTATACGGGCGATTGGATTTAAACTGCAAACGGATGCAAATGGGATGCCAAATAATGTGTACCAAATTTGGTGTAAATCACTCCGGTACCTTCAGAGGAGTAGAGGGCACAAATTTGGTCTTACGAGCGAGCGACGACTAACATCCAAGTATATAAGTTTGTGAATGCTACAGACACACGACCGATTGCATTAGTTCTTTTGTACTTCGTACGGAGAGCTAAAAATATGGTTTATCCATTTGAACACAGTCTGGCAATTGTTACCCAGAACCGCTGTTTTTTAAGGTCTTGCCCGTATTGTATGCTACAGACACACGACCGAATGCTTTAGCTTCTTCGGTACTTCGGCGAGCTAAAAATTGTTTTAATCGTGCATTTTTAGCAGGGTTACCATTGGACCAACGCAATAAAAATACATTTCATCTTTTTTTAGTAATTTATATTTATAAAATATTTAATAAACGACAATAAATATGAAAGTATTATTGATATATTTAATTATTAAGTGCGCGTTCATTTTTCTTGTTGGCTCGCCTTAAATGATGATAATTCGGTAATACTTTTGCGAGTGTTTCCAGTTGCAGTGTTTGTGGCTACAAAAATAAAAAAACAATTATTTCTTGCTTCCTCAAATAAATAAATGCATACGCTTACCGCTGGTCTGTCTAAGCCTACTCGCTGTTTACAATCTTCCCCATAAATAATAGTGTTATCCTTCAACGTATGTTCGGTAGTCAGGCGACACCCTGCGCCTATAATGCAACCGTTACTAACAGTCACTTTGTTACCAACGAAACACTTTGATTCAAACACATTGCTATCACCGATCTTCGGTGCTTCGACAGTACAATCCACTTCAAACACATTATGTGACCCAATTATAAGAACTGGCGTTGTTTCTGGTTCCGGCTGACCCAACGGTAATCTAAAATTACACATATAAACACTCAAAAATATTTGTTTGTTTATATGTTTGCTCGTGTATATGTGTAGAACGCTTTTTTTTAAATGCAAACTGGCATGGACACTTTCCTCGAATAAATTGAGAATATTCTGTATTAAAACTACATCACAGCAATTAATACATTTTTAATCAAGAAAACTATCCTACTGTAAAAATAAAAACTAGGTCAGAATAATTATTAAATGTCAATATAAATATATTGTTTGAATATCAAAATGTATAACGATTTGTGTAAATAATAAAGAAAATGTATTATTTCATAACAATTAAAAATGCATAAAAATTATTAATATCATATCGATGAAGAATCGATTATATATGTTTGTTCGTGTATATGTGTAGAACGCTATTTTTTAAATGCAAACTGGCATGGGTAGAAATTAAACCACAACTTTCATCGTAAAAGTCGAGTTAATTGAGAATATTCTGTATAAAAAAATGGGTAGTGGCCAACGCAGGACTTTCTTTTACATAGTTCTCATCATATATATTAAATGTCAATATTATGTGAATATCAAAATGTATATCGAATTGTATAAATAGTAAAAAGGATAGTTATTATTTCATAACAATTAAAAATGCATAAAAATTATTAATATCATATCGATGAAGAATCGATTATATATGTTTGTTCGTGTATATGTGTAGAACGCTATTTTTTAAATGCAAACTGGCATGGGTAGAAATTAAACCACAACTTTCATCGTAAAAGTCGAGTTAATTGAGAATATTCTGTATAAAAAAATGAGTTGTGGCCAACGCAGGACTTTCTTTTACGTAGTTGTCATCATATATATTAAATGTCAATATAAATATATTATGTGATTATCAAAATGTATAACGAGTTGTGTAAATAATAAAGTAGATGTATTATTTCATAACAATTAAAAATGCATAAAAAATATTAATATTATATCGATGAAGTATATACTATATATGATATGGGCACCTTGTGCCCACGAGATAAGTTACCTATGGATGATTTTCGTTTGTTCCTCAATTAAACATGATTCGCCAATAATAATTGGGCCAGCCTCAGCCGTAATCGACACATTTGGATGGATAATAGTACCTGCCCCTATTGTTATATCCCCACGTAAATTCGAATCGACACAGACCAGAGCACCAGCAATGATTTTAATACTAAAATTTATTATATATATAATACTAATAGCTACAATTCATTGTACTTGTGTGTACATACTTATTTCGAGAAGCCATTGTGTGCGAATATATAATATAATTAAATAGTTATTAGTTCAGAACACACAACTAAGTAAATATTGTTGAATTTTAGAATAATAATTAAAAGTTAAACTCGCTGTCAACTTGACGTTTAAGGTTCATAATGTAGGTAGTGTACGGGCTCGACCGTCAAATTCACAGCTGATTCGGGTAACAGTCAGCTAAAAGTCCCGCATAGCCCCTCCCACAACATGGCGCCACACAGCAATTTGTTTACGGATGAAAATAAAATATTTCTTTATTTCATGGCTTCACTTGGGGATAGATTAGATGCGCTCTTTTGGTCGCTATAGTTTAGCCATAATTTTAAACCATTTTTTTGGTTATTATTATAGTCCGTTGTCCGTATTTATTAGTACTACTAGTGATCAAAAGAGCGCAGCCTTATCTTTCTCAGAGCGATATTAAAATTTAACAACTTTTGTTTGAAAATGCATTATATTTTGATATAATAAAAAAACAAGCTTATGTACAACGCACCTATGCGTCCAGCTCGCCTTATAAATACTATATGCGATGCGAGCAGTGGTTTTTAATTGTTATGACCTTTTCGTTAACAATTTGAAAAAATGTTATAGATATAAAAAGTCTTATAATTGCTTTGATAAAATAAAATTTTTAGTGCATTTTGTAAAATTCAAAATTATTATATTTATTAATTTTTTATGGCCTTTAGGTTAGCAAAATGAACAAATCTTGTAGTTATAAAATATCTTAGAATTATTAGTAGAATTTTTGGGTGTTTTAATTATTTTTATAAGGGGGGCTTCAAATTTCGGGAAATATACGGGCGATTGGATTTAAACTGTGAACGGATTTAAAGGGAAGCCAAATAATATGATTAGCTAATTGGGTGTGAATCGCTGTGGTACTCCCTTAATACTGCCCTTATAAAAATAATTAAAACACCCAAAAATTCTACTAATAATTCTAAGATATGTTATGTCTATAAGATTTTTTCATATTGTTAACCCAAAGGACATAAAAAATTATTAAATATTATAATTTTTATTTTTAAATATGCATTAAATTTTTTTTTAATCAAAATAATCTACATAAAATTGGAAGACTTTTTATATCTATAACATTTTTTCAAAATATTAAAAATTGCAGCTAATTTGGTGTGAATCGCT
The DNA here is from genome assembly GCA_933228885.1 of Leistus spinibarbis. Lineage (NCBI taxonomy): Eukaryota > Metazoa > Arthropoda > Insecta > Coleoptera > Carabidae > Leistus > Leistus spinibarbis. Next base: position 14,847,565 of record OW121791.1, read on the forward strand.
CTGGTACCCCCTTAATACTGCTCTTATAAAAATAATTAAAACACCCAAAAAATCTACGAATAATTCTAAGATTTTTTCATATTGTTAACTCAAAGGATCAAAATTATTACAAAAAATTGTAAGACTTTTTATATCTATAACATGTTTTCAAATTATTATTCAAATGGCCATAATAATTAAATACTATTGCTTGCATCGCATATATTACTTAGAAGTCGAGCTGGAGGTTCATTTCTGCCAGTTTAAGAACAGATGTAACCCGAAACAGCTATGGTATTGAAGGTCGTGCTCGTTCTTTAATAGAAAGTGCTGACCTCTATTAGCTAGCTTTTATATTCCAGTGGTCGTATAACGGTGGTACTGTTAAATACAGTGACCGTGAAACAATAATGGCCAAGCAAAAAAAAAATCAATTTCCTATAATTACATATAGGTGTAAATTAAGTAGAATGCTCATGAAACTAGTTTAAGAAGTGTGAATAAATCAACAAAACAAAAAATGACAGCTGCTATGGTTAAAATGCATATTTCCGGCTATAATATGTGTATGCGTGGCCGTATGTGTGTGTGTGTGTGTCTTTTGATAGTTTGAAATGTTGCCGACGACGTGTTACGGCTCGGCGCCTCTGTGTCACGCTTGCTAAACGCCGTGCGGCATCGTCACACACACACAAACATACTAGTTTTATTTCACTCCGCAATCCACTCCGTGCAGCACATGTGCGTGAGTATTTAGAGAAATGCGCGGCGTACTTAACACTCTTGATTTATGGCGTCTACATTTTTGTTACTTTGTTCTTGCACACATATATATGTTACATGAACATGATGAGAACGAATTTTTGGTCACGCTAATAAACCAACGCGCATCGAATATTTATTGCTTTTTTTGTCAAAGGAGGAACCTATGGCAAAATTTGTCATGGCTTATTCGAAATATTTCAATTTTTTTTGACAAAATTAGCAATTACATTATTCGTTTTGCTAACTTAATTAATTGAATTTACTCATTTGCAAAAAAATATAAACTAACCATTGCCCCGAGTAAATTTCAGTAGCATTGGAAGTTAAGGATTGTTCACAGCTAAAGAATTCGTAATTAAGCTTAGAAATTATAAGTAATAATATTCCAGTTTGTTGTATGACATACAAGGTTAACGTTCACAGCAACAAAATTATCATAAATTGTGTTGCTTGGAATGTTAACATTGCTTGTCATAATACAAACTATAGATTATTATTTGTAATTTTTTAAGCTTAATTACTAATTCCTTAGCTGTGAACAATCCTTTAGGGTTATGCTCTTGCACTTCCGGTTAGGAGCTTTAAGCATCCCATAATAGCTTTAACAAGCTTAGATATAACGCACTTATGCGTTCAGCTCGCCTTATAAGTAATATATGCGTTGTGAGCAGTGGTTTTTAATTATTATGGCCTTTTGGTTAACAATTTGAAAAAATTTTATAGTTATAAAAAGCCTTACATTTTTTTTGCATATTATTGCATATTTTAAAATGCTAATTTATAATATTTAATAATTTTTTATGGGCTTTGGGTTAACAATATGAAAAAATCTTGTAGATATAAAATATCTTAGAATTATTACTAGAATTTTTGGATGTTTCCATTATTTTTATAAGAGTAGTATTAAGAGGGGGCTTTAAATTTTGGGGCCCTATAACTCGGGAAGTATACGAGCGATTGGATTTAAATTACATTTTTTTGCATATTATTGCATATTTTAAAATGCTAGTTTATAATATTTAATAATTTTTTATGGGCTTTGGGTTAACAATATGAAAAAATCTTGTAGATATAAAATATCTTAGAGTTATTAGTAGAATTTTTAGATGTTTCCATTATTTTTATAAGGGTAGTATTAAGGGGGGCTTTAAATTTTGGGGCCCTATAACTCGGGAAGTATACGGGCGATTGGATTTAAATTGCGAGTGAATTCAAATAGAGTGTTGAATAATATGTGTACTAAATTTGGTGTAAATCGCTTTGGTACCTTCAGAGGAGTAAGGCACAAATTTGGTCTATCTACTCCTCTGAAGGTACCGGAGCGATTCCCACCAAATTTGGTACACATATTATTTGGCAACCCATTTGAATCTACTCGCAATTTAAATTTAATCGCCCGTATAGTTCCCGAGCTATAGGGGCCCAAAATTTGGAGCCCCCCTTAATACTGCCCTAATAAAAATAATTAAAACACTCAAAAATTTTACTAAATATTCTAAGATATTTTATGTTTACAAGATTTTTTCATATTGTTCACTCAAAGCCCGAAAAAAATTATTAAATATTATAATTTTGAATTTTAAAATATGCACTAACTTTTTATTTTTCTATATCAAAATAATCGATTACATCAATCGCATTATTAGTTCGCTAAAATTTCAGTAAAACTCGTTTTATCATTATTCCTTCACACACATGCACAGACAAACACACACACATACAAAGGCGCGTGCGCACACACACATAGACGTTATTTAAAAAAAGTAAGATGGTCAAAAAGTGTATTTATAGTAATTACAATTAATAATCTTCTTTGTTTTATGATAAACATGGCTAACGTTCACAGAAACTCCCGTCGCAGTTTTAATTCAATCGCCTTTATCCTTTAAAATCTCGAGTTTAAAAATTGTCGTGATTAGAAATATTTTCTTTAATCCTTTAATCAATCAGGAGTGTAAAAGAAATCCAATACATATATTTGAATTGAAATTGATTTCATAATTCGGGTTTGTTTTACCTATAGTATATATAGAGGGGGGTGGGGGGTGTGGTTGAGGAATGATGTTCGTTTGTTTGACGTGTAAAGCGCAATCCGCAATTCGCAATCCGCAATCCGCGACGCGAAATCGGATTCGCGCGAATACGAGCGAAATCAGTTCCGGTTCGATGAGTCCCTAAGCGACATTAGCGCCACGGCGGCCGACCATTGTATATCACGTGACAGCTGTCAACCCATTGTTACATCATGTCAATCAAAATGTATATGCTATTGCTGTATACCACTGTTATATATATACATATATGTATAGCGTGTCTGTTTTATTGTTATATATATAACACATACACAGACACACATATAATATATATTAAACGCTAGTAGCGCGCGAAATAAATGCACATAATTATAATTGAGCATATAGCATCTAAACTAAATCTATTTCCGAAAACACTCTTAATTTGAAATAATTAAAGCAATCGCTGCGTACAATAGGATTAAACCTTTTTTTTTTATGGATTACTAAATTTGTAATACGAATTTTCCTGGAATTGATTTTTAAATCACTACTCTTTTTTTTTGTATGCATATTGTATTTAGCGAATGAAACATATAATTTCTTTATTTTACGTATATTAGTATTGTCGAGTTGTGAAATGACGCGACGTGAAGAAAATGATTCCGTTTTTCTCAGCTGTTAAATTTGTCAGCATCTGTTTGTCCGCTCATTTAGTTACAAGCGACAGATAAAATTAGCTTTACAAATAGACGTCGCACCGCGTTAAATGTATTTTCACGGTTCATTTCCACGACAAATACAAAACCATCAGACGCAGATCAGACGTCACGTTACCCATATATATATATATACATATACACATTTTCTTTTAGTAGTCGCACACTTTTCAACATCACTTTACATAAATACTTTATGTTAATTCAAACATATTTCTTTCTAACATAATGTTTTATTATTTTTCAATTGTCTCTTCTCGATTTAATATATATTAAATACCAACTTAAAAAGTTTATTAATAATTAGGAAGCTATAATTAAAGCAGGCATGATGCCTATAAAAATATAATCAATATTTACTTTTTATACATATACCAATGGCTATATACGTGATAACTTATAAAAACTACCGGCGGCGGCAGCGAATAGCGTTTAGGAAATACAAATTAACGAATTCATAATTTACATGTGAACAAACATTTGTATAAGGTATAAATGTGCGGACTGCTCATCCATTGATAATTGACTATATATTGACAGTATAAACATCAATTTTAAATTCTTTTATTTTTTCATTTTATATACCAAAGTAATTGCTGAATTTCTCGGCTAATCTCCTGACCCGGTTTTTTAATGACTGGTTAGGTATTGGTTAATAGTAACCATGGTTATGATTTACAGATCTTACAGTAAGTTAATCATGGTTAACATAATCAGTAACCAAGAATTGAAAAACTGGAACTTATAGTTTCATAATTATTATATTTTGCAGCATAATTTGCGTAGATAAATCAGACAATGTTGTAATGTTAATAATAGAATTATTAATTTAATTCATAAAACTGTTAATTTATACAATTTTCCATAGATTTATTCAGATTTTCACAATAAATAAAACCAAAATTGTGATCAAATTTGAAGGAAATACCAGACCGATTATTTTGGTACAAATATTATATATGATTGTCCATAATTAGTTCCTTTCTCATTTTAATCCCGAAAATTCTTAACTAAAAATATACTCTTTTGATTGAGTATAAAATGAATCAAATATATAAAATTAAAATGATATGTAAAATCGATAAATGTTGATTGTTGCATGTTTCGTTTTCTTTTTACCACTAATTACGTTTTCACAAATCCTTGCGTAATATAAATCGGCCACTGATACCAAAATTATTATAAATTTACTCATATACGTACATATTTGTGCTTTTAGAAAGATTAATTTTCCGCCTAGATTAACAAAAAATAGTTTAACTCTGAAATGATGGCAGAGTAGGTTTCTCTGCCATCAGAAAATAAACTATCAATTAATCAATAGAACATGCCAATATCAACACCATATAACACGCTGAAGAGGATTGATTATAAAATTAATTATAATTTTGTATATGTTGAGCTATTTTGCAAAACGATTATCGATTTGGAATAATAATCGAATAAAACGGCGATGGGATCAACTACAATCAATTTATTCATGATGTATTTAAAATAATATATAGGTAATTGTTAAACCAATTAATAATCGATTCATTAATGATAATAATTATTAATTCGTTTATACAAATATTAATTTTCCACCGAGATTAACAAAAAATAGTTTTATTCTGAAATGATGGCAGAGTAGGTTTCTCTACCACTAGAAAAACAAGACAGGGCAGGGTTAGCTTAAATAAACCATCAATTAATCAATAGAACATGCCAATATCAACACCATATTACACGCTGAAGAGGATTGATTCTCAGATTAAATATAATTTTTTATATGAGCTATGCGATCTCTTATATTGCAAAACGATTATCGATTTGGAGTAATAATCGCATAAAACGGCGATGAATCAACTACAATCAATTTATTCATGATGTATTTAAAATAATATATATAATTGTTAAACCAATTAATAATTGATTCATTAATGATAATAATAATAAAGTTTAATTTTCCGCCGAGAACAAAAAATAGTTTAATTCTGAAATGATGGCAGAGTAGGTTTCTCTATTAGAGAAACAGGGTTAGCTTGCCAATATCAACACCATGTAACACGCTGAAGAGGATTAATTATAATTTTGTATATTTTTAGCTATGCGATCTCCTATTTTGCAATACGATTATCGATTTGGAATAATAATCGAATAACACATCGATTCATTCATAATAATTGATGTATTTAAGATCGATTCATTGTTAACAGTTATGAATCTATATTAAATTAATTTAATGTATTGATTTAAGTTTGTGGATTGGATAAATCACACATTTATCGATTAGTATCAATGAATCGATTACAAAATACGGTATAAAGGTATATACACATTATCAGAAATAATTATTTTTAATTTGCCGTGTGTTGAAAACGTATAGAATTAATTTTATATTTGATAGTTTCGAATAAGTAAGCCGTTATTATCGTGTACATAGGTAATAATCAAGTACCCCTGTTGTCTTTATTCGATAATTGTATAGAATTAAATGTCTCTTTTAGGTACGTTATTATATATACGTATATACGTAAATCGATTACCACGAAATTATACGATACCATCTGATATCAAAATAGACAAATATTGCACGATATATTCATAAAATAATATATTAGTAAATTATGACAATATTTATTTTCAGTATATTTAAAATATTTATGGCTGTTTCCATAAATTTTCTTTTATTACGTTTTCAAATATTTCCTTTGCAATCTCGGGTACGAAAATGTTCATGATTACAAGACAATTAGAAAGTAAAAAATCAGGATTTGATGAGAGGGTTGTTGCGTATTATAAATATAAATTTAAATTCGGTGAAAGTACTTGTGATTGAGTGGTTGATTGAAATGAGGGGGCGATTCGCTTAAACAAAGTGTGCGGTTCCTATATAATGTGCCGTCGCGTCGCGTTGCGTCGCGTCGCATCGGTGTGAGTTGAGCGCGCTAAGCGATTTTCCATGTAACCGATTTGAATTCTATTGTACTTGCGCCAACCGCCAATTAGATATACTATATGTATGTGTTATAACTGTTATTATATAATATAATCTTTAACTCGTATACCCAAACGAAACCATATCAACATTACGTCGAAAATTATTAAAATATTAATTAACGCAACGCGACAAACAATAGTATCAGTATTAATTACTTTACAGAAGTTTTTATTTATTTATATTCACAGATGATTCGATATTAATCTGTGTCCAATTGGCTTTGGAGTATCCAGAATCCAGAACCAACAAGATTTGGTAAGCGTAAAACGCACCAACGCGTAGTGCTCGCTTTTACGTAAGATATGCGTTGCGAGCAGTGGTTTTTAATTATTATGGCCTTTTGGTTAACAATTTGAAAACATGTTTATATATATATATATATATATATATATATATATATATATATATATATATAATAGTCTTGCAATTATTTGTAGATTATATTAATAAAAGAATTTTTTTAATGCATATTTTAAAATTTAAATAATTTTTTTCGAGCTTTTGGTTAACAAAATGAAAAATCTTGTAGGCATAAAATATCTTAGAATTTTTAGTAGAATTTTTGAGTGTTTTAATTATTTTTATAAGGGCAGTATTAAGGGGGGCTCCAAATTTTGGGGCCCTATAACTCGCGAAGTATACGGACGATTGGATTTAAACTGCGAGCAGATTCAAATAGGATGCCAAATAATATGTGTGCCAAATTTGGTGTGAATCGCTCCGGTACCTTCAGAGAAGTAGAGGGGAGAAATGTGGTCTTACGAGCGAGCGACGACTAACATCCAAGTATATAAGTTATATATATATTTGGATTCAGGGCGACGAGACAAATACTTTTTGTTAATGAAATTTGTTGATTCGAGAATGCTACAGACACACGACCGAATGCTTTAGCTTCTTCGGTACTTCATATGGCGAGCTAAAAAAGCGAAGCAACGAATTAAATGTATATTTATTGGATACAACTAAATACCTGTTTTATGTTTTGGCGAAATTAGTTGTTTTCATCATAAATCATTTTCCTCGTTGAAAATGTATGTTGTAATAAATAATCTGTGACTCTATAATTGTCACTGTAAGTTTTCATGAATGAAAATTAAACAAGTATTTTAAATCATTTAATCTACGATTAATTGGTTATTAATATAAATCTACCGAACTTTGAACTCCCTTAGGGAAAACATAGAATAGTATATTTATGTATTATTATGTTCTGTTGTGTTAATATATACTAATATTTATATATTAGAGATTTGTTATTCGTACATAAAATGTAGCATCAATTTAGGGTTGTGGTTGTGTTTATTATCGGCGTAACGATATGTATTTATATAGTAAATAGCATATCATCGCGGTCGTTATAAGCTGATGCTGATGAGCTGATGCATGATGGTAAATAAAGCATTAGCTTAGCCAATGAACGCGTGTAGGTGAATCTAAATGTATCCTCACACAAGGCGTGCACCGTTGCCGATGCCGTCGCCGTCGCCTCATCATCTCGCCTAATTGCAATTTGTCGTTAACAAAGCGGTTAGCATTAGCACGGAATTCTCTGGCACGTTGCCCTATTATATTCCACCATCACTATATACACCGAACAACTTATATATATATATATATATATATATATATATATATATATATATATATATATATATATATATATATATATATATATATATATATATATATATATATATATATATATATATATATATATATATATATATATATATATATATATATATATATATACATATGTACCCGCCACTTCAACATTGAATTTTTATTCAATAAAATAAATCTTTATACTTTCAGAGAAAAAGGGTCAATGTTGCCATATGTGTAAATAGTTTACCTAAGACAACGCTTTTGATACAATTATAATAATGTATAAATTGATTTAAAAGTTATAATCATTTCGTATATTAAATTTTCATTTTATAGATGAAGAAACTGGAGTGGTCTGCACTAGGCTTTCTTATTCTTTCACTATACTGTAAAATAATGTAAGTTTACATAATTAATAATCTAAAATTACACTTATGAAGATATTGGAAAATTACTTGATTTATAGTGATGTATTAGACATAATGTAAATTAACACACATTTTTTACAGTGTATCTATTTAATATATTGCAAATCGTCTGTACAGGGCCCAAAATATGGAGCCCCTTTAAATACTGCCCTTAGTTAATTTAAAATTATTTTAAAAATATTTTACAAATTGTGAACCGAGGGGCTATATATATATATATATATATATATATATATATTTTTTTTATCAAAAAACTATAAGGCATTTTATATTTATGTCCTTACTCAATTTTTGAAACAATATTTTATAAATTTTTCTAATTGTAAGCCCAGTGGCTATAAAATAATATTAATAAAAAAAACTTATTTTTAATTAACACAATAAAATTTAAAAAAAATATTTTATATTTATAACGTTTTTACAGTTTGTGAACCGAAGGTAAATATTGAAAATTAAAATGTTTATTGATTGTTCTGATGATTGCAACAATATATGCTATCGATTTCATTATTGTTTTTATAATTTTATCTCTTCAAAAATATGTAGTTATAATTAGGTTTTCTTCCTTCAAAACCTATGGTTAAACAAGCTTAGGTACAACGCACCTATGCGTCCAGCTCGCCTTATAAGTAATATATGCGATCCGAGCAACTTGATTAAATTAAATATTATTGTTTTTAATCATGGCCTTTTGGTTAACAATTTGAAAAAATGTTATAGATATAAAAAAATCTTACAATTCTTTGTAGATTATTTTGAATAATAAAGAAAAAAATTAGTGCATATTTTAAAATTCAAAATTATAATATTTAATATTTTTTTCCGGGCTTTAGGTTAACAATATGAAAAAATCTTGTAGATATAAAATATCTTTTTGAGTGTTTTAATTATTTTTATAAGGGCAGTATTTAGGGGAGCTTTAAATTTTGGGGCTCTATAATTCGGGAAGTATACGGGCGATTGGATTTAAACTGCTAGTGGACTCAAATAGGGTGCCAAATAATATGTGTAGCAAATTTGGTGTAAATCGCTTCGGTACCTTCAGAGGAGAAGGGGGCACAAATTTGGTCATCCAAGTATATAAGTTATATATATTTTTGGATTCAGGGCGACGAGACAAACACTTTTTGTTAATGCATTTTTTTGATACGAGAATACTACAGATACACATCTAAATGCTTTAGCTTCTTCGGTACTTCGTACGCTCTAAAAAGTGTGTTCTACATAAATATATGGCGTAATTAGTCGAATTCAAAACATATATTTCTTTTATAATCTCGAGTTTCGTTCAAGAAAGTAAAATGGTGTCAACTAACTGTTATATATGCCAATTAGCAAGTTTAATCTATTCATATTTGTTAATAAATACTATAAGTATAATTGTAGAATGATTATAATCTGTCACAATCAATTAGGTATATTTGAGAGCAATCACACAGAGCGCGCAACGCAATATGAAGAAGATCCAGCGGTAATCTCTGACAGCAGCGACAGATTTATGAGCAATTAATGCACTCTGCACATGATAATCTGTCGCGATCGCGACGCGGACAAAAGACCATTTTAAATGGCGGCTGCAGATTGGTCTGTCGGGGACCAATTACACGCGAACGAAGGCGGTACATTTGAAGTACACCGCCCCATTTTCATATCCCCTTTCCGCTGCTAAAACCGCACTAAAGTGAGATGACACATCTTAAATTTTAATATGGGATAATGACAGTTCTTTGTGTGCTTTCCTTCTGTAAACATCCATCACACAACCGACACCGGACACTGTGTTAGTTAAATCAACACATTTTATGTGAAACGTGTATCATCGTCAGTGGATTTGTTTTTTAATACATATATACGTATTGTGCCAAACAAGTACATACTTGTTTAATAAAAGTATTAACTCCAAGTGAATTTAGCTAATTTAATTTTCATAATAGAATAACTACGAAATATTTCTGCCAATATATTATTTATATTGCAAAATATGGTAATCTATTAAATTATGCCCATGCAAGAAAAGGTAGAGTGGTCTACACTGGACTCTCTTGTATTTTTTTCACTATCTAGTTAATTTAATATTGCTTTAGTTTGTTTTAAATTCATGTTTGCCGTGAAACAATATCAATATCTGTGGTAATTAAGGAAACGCAAATGTAATATGCCTTTTTGCAAAGGCAACTTTTCAGTAATTTGATATTTTTCAAAAGAATATTTTAATATCTTCAATTTTTATAAGATACACTTTTTCTCTAACTCATACCATTCTCGAGATATTGTAAAAGTAGCAACAGTAAACTGTTACTTCCGGTTAAGAGATTATTTCTCAAAATATATGTGTACATCCGGTCCATATCTTAAGATTAAATGTTCATTAGTTCACACACAAACAGACACACAAACAGACACACAAACAGACACACAAACAGACAAACACACAAACACACACACACACACACACACAGACGTCATACCGAAAATAGTAAATTCGAGTTAGGGATGCTCAAAACGTGTATTTCCGTTAAAATCTCGAGTTTGAAACTTTCTATAATTATAATACTTTCTTATATATACCTTCGTGTTAATAATGATCCATTCTCGGTGAACCAAATAGAAATAGAGCTTAGAAATTGAAATAATGGTTCCAGTTGGTATTATGGCAAATAATACTAGCGTTCACATCAACATTTTTAAAAATTAATTCGTTAATTTGGTTATTATGAATACTATATAATTATTTGTCATTAATTAAATTGTATTATTATTTGTAATTTCTAGTTTTAATTACTAATAAACTCGCTGCAGAATAAAGGCGTGTTCAGAGCGAAACAATCAGTAATTTAGCTTAGAAATTATAAGTAATAATTCTAGTTTGTTGTATGGAATACAATGTGAACGTTCACAGTAACAAAATGTGTACTTAATTGTATTAATTTTGTTGCTGGGAATGCTTAATTCTTAATTACTATTTGGTTCGCGCTCTTAATTACTAATTCACTCGCTGCAGAATAAAGGCGTGTTCAGAGCGAAACAATCATAATACAAACTAGATTATTATTTGTAATTTTCTAATCTTAATTACTATTTGGTTCGCGTTCTTAATTACTAATTCACTCGTTGGCGCGTTCAGAGCGAAACAATTAGTAATTAAGCTTAGAAAATTACAAATAATAATCTAGTTTATATTGTGACAAGCAATGCTAACATTCCAAGCCACAAAATTAACATAATGTATATGATCAATTTTGTTGCTGTGAACGTTAACTTTATATGTCATAGAACAAACTGTAATTATTACTTATAATTTCTAAGTTTAATTATTAATTCTTTTGCTGTGAACAATCCTTAACATATAGATAACCACAAACATAATATTAAAAATATTCTAAAGGTGAATTCACTGCGAACCAAATAGTAATTAAGATTAGGAAATTACAAATAAAAATCTAGTTTGTATTATGGCAAGCAATGCTAACATTCCAAGCCACAAAATTAACACAATGTATGTTACATTTTGTTACGGTGAATGTTAAATATGTATGTCATACAACAAACTGAAATTAATACGGCTTTAAGGATTGTTCACAGCGAAACAATCAGTAATTAAGCTTAGAAATTATAGGTAATAATTCCGGTTTGTTGTATGACATACAAAGTTAACGTTCACAGCAACAAATATTGTGTTAATTTTGTTGCTTGGAATGTTAATACAAACTAGATTGTTATTTGTAATTTCCTATTCTAAATTACTATTTGGTTAGCTCTGAACACGCCTTTATTACTTGTAATTTCTAAGCTTAATTACTAATTAATTCGCTGTGAAAACGCTTTTATTCCCAATAAAATTGCTTGAGGCTAATTTAAATTGGTTAATTTGTATACTCCTGTTGGTATTATGAAAGTTAAATTTGTTGCTAATAGATTGTGACAATGCAATCTATCTTATTTGGACTATGTCCAATATGGTCCGTTGACAATAATTTACTTATTAAAATCGCAAACATTTCAGACACTAATCTCTTCAGTGCTAATGAGACATAACATTGTAAGAAGTAATTAAACTTGGCTGAAACATAATTATGCGTTACCATATCAGGTCACTATCAGCACTAAAGACGCAGATAAGTGCTCGAAACGTTTGTGATTTTTATAAAACAATTAAACTTATAATTTTCGCAACAGGACAAGAATATACGTTAATTAATAATAAAGTGTGATGATTTTGAATTAAGAATACTTTTAAAACAACAATGAAAAGTTTGTGAACAATTTGTGTGTGTTGAATCATTGAAAATGGAGGAAAACCAAACGGATACCGAACCTGCGGCGGTATCAAAACCGTTCAAATCCGTCCCAAAACCATTTTCAATCGAAGCGATTATAAGCTCAGACAGCAACAGAACGGACAAGAGCCAACACCAAATGCATTTGCAGCAACCGGCGGCTCTTTTCTTCAGCCCCATCCAGAACTTAAACTTGTACAACCCGTGGTTGAGTATGGGACAGATGTTTCACCGGTCTGTCCCATCCGCAGGACACCCAGACCCGACGACACCGCTCTTTGTGAACCCCCCATCTGGGTATGGACATCATACTAACATCCAGGAGAGTGATTCAGACCCGGGAAGCGATGTTAGTATGTCGCCCACCGCACAGGATCTCTCCGGGAAACAAAACCATGGTATATTTCTCATCACTTAATTATTAGTAGGTTTACCATGAGCCCATATCATATACACTATGCAAATCTTACGAACTAAGATATACAACACGTGAAAAATGCCTATAGAACTATAAACTGTTACAGAACAGGTATTATCTATTATTTTACTTGGGAATCATGTGTCCATATCATACACAAATCATGTGTCCATATCATCCGAAACGCTATGCAAATCTTACGAATTAATATACACAATACGTGAAAAATGCGTATATAATCACAATAAACAAAAGCATTATCTATTATATTATTGTAAGGTTAACTAGTGGCTACTTTGTGCCCATATCATATACAGAAATCAGTCTACCTTTCACCGATCTGTATGTGTGTTTAGTTTTTTATCCGGAACACTATGCAAATTTTACGAACTATCATTAATTAACGCATTGTAAGGAAACGGTTAATTAGTTCGGCGTACGGAGTACCGAAGAAGCTAAAGCATTCGGTCGTGTGTCTGTAGCATTCTCGACTCAAAAAATGTATGTCTCGTCTCCCTGAATCCAAAAATATATATAACTTATATACTTGGATGTTAGTCGTGGCTCGTAAGACCAAATTTGTTCCCTCTATTCCACTGAAGGTACCGGAGCGATTTACACCAAATTTGTTACACATATTATTTGGCATCCCATTTGAATCCGCTCCCAGTTTAAATCCAATCGCCTGTATATTTCCCGAGTTATAGGGCTCCAAAATTTGGAACCCCCCTTAATACTGCCCTTATAAAAATAATTAAAACACTCAAAAATTCTACTATGGATTCTAAGATATTTTATATCTACAAGATTTCTTCATATTGGTAACACAAAGGCCTTAAAAAATGATTAAAAATTATAATTATTGTATTTTCAGATTTGCACAATTTTTTTTTAGTATGTAAAAAAATCTACAAGCAATTGTAAGACTAATCATATTATTAGGTTTTAAGCGCAAAAACCCTAAAAACTGTTAAATTAATATAGTGTGATGCCATCTATTGCTGGCTATATTAACTAATCTAGCCAGCAATAGTTGTAAATACAATCTTTGTTTGCTTTTTGCTAATTCTATTCAAAAGGCGAGCTTTGGGCATGCGTTGTACCTACCGAATCTTGTTTTTTTTTATATGGACATTTGATGATAATCATGGTCACAGTACCATGATTATTATGAAATATTTTGAAAATGTAATAACCATGGATACAACAATTAACAAATAATTAAATTATTTATTTGAGGCTTCTATCTATATATTATAAGATAAATGTATTAAAAATAGTAATAGATTTGCGATTAAATTCAGCAATTTTTTTATAGCTTATTAAGTACGATTTACTAACAATAAATATCTGGTGCATTTATGTAGCTTATATATCTATTTATATTAAATAAAGCTAGCAAATTTATTTAATATAACTCTAAATTGATTTAGCTGTATTCAAATATGGCATTTATGTAATATTAGTAAACCTAAATTGATTAAAATAAATCCTTTCTCGGTGTATATAATATTTAGAACTTTGTTGTTGTTGTGGTACTAAATACCAACATAAGAGCGGTTGAGGGTCGACACTTCCTTAATAATCTTGTGCCGAGAAATCATTAGGCATGTTAAATTGCCGTTACTCATAAATCAATCACGTTACAAAAGAAAAACACCGCGACCACAGAACATACACACAGACACATTCAAATCTGTCATTTAAGTACCTAAGTATGTATGGGTTTTAGGGACAGAGTTCTATATATATGTAGTAAATTTCAGCACCCTAAACGCACGTTTTCGAAAACCCATAAACTGTTTGTGAGAGCTTGTTCAAGTTTTGTGCTGACCGAACATGCAATTCTATGGTTATAGGACCCTATCACTTTCAATGCACCCAAAAATAAAACAAATTGGTTTACCAATTTACTATATTACACTAACATCACTATAAATGCGTAGACGTTTTATTTAAATCGTAATTTTATTCATTTTACATGTTTATCTGATTATGTATTTACATTAGTTTGTATTTACTCACGCATGGTTAATTTAATTTAAAGTCACGTGGTACAAAATAAACCTTATCCCTAGGGGCCTAGGGCTGTGAAATAAAACATGATGAAGTGCCTTAATTGACTGCTTGAAAAGCAGCGAAATTATATCTATATTGATTCATTTTCTTACCCATACTAAACTGTATTAATTATCAGTTAATTATTAAATGAATAATTATTACTTTTTCTTTTTTACATAAATGTAAACGTCACAGCAATATAAGCTTTATTCTGGTTGCCATAGGTTTGAAAGTTTACGCGCACGCACATATATTGAATGTATACATGCGTGCTGGTATACTGCTATTTTAAAACTACTAGAGGAACCTCTAAATTAGTGTATAGTTTAGTTTTAAGAGATTATACATAATACATGTGCATATAGAGTCACCACAAAAATAGGGGTGGAAAATTACGCATCAGCATATAATTGTTTAATCGTGTATGTGTATACATAGGTACCTCTAAGTATAGGCAAGGGGAGACAGTAAATAACCCGTAATTTTAAATCATTTTATGACCTAGTCATTTGTGTAACTAAGCACCCTAATGTCATGTAATTTGATAGTTGTATTTCGAAATTAATTGCTATTTAATAAGCGGTTAAAAATAAATATTATAGTATATATATAACAAACAACCCTAAATTGGATCGTCAGTATAGAATAATTGTATTATTGATAGTGAAATATTCATATTAATTTCTTATTTGTAACTAAGTGCACCCGTGGGTACCATGTGTCCATATCATATACTAAATATAGTCCACTCACATATTTTATATTTTTGTAGATTATATTGATAAAAAATAAATAGTGCTTATTTTAAAATTTAAAATAATAATATTTAATAATTTTTTTCGGGTTTTGGGGTAACAATATGAAAAAATCTTGTAGATATAAAATATCTTAGGATATTCAGTAAAATTTTGTAGTGTTTTAATTATTTTTATAAGGGTAGTATTAAGGGAGGCTCCAAATTTTGGGGCCCTATAACTCAAGAAGTATACGGGCGATTGAATTTAAACTGCGAACAGATTCAATTGGGATGCCAAATAATAGGTGTAGCAAATTTGGTGTAAATCCCTCCGGTACCTTCAGAGGAATAGAGGGAACAAATTTGGGCTTACGAGCGAGCGACGACTAACATCCAAGTATATAAGTTATATATATTTTTGGATTCAGGGCGACGAGACAAACACATTTTGTTAATGAAATTTTTTGATCCGAGAATGCTACAGACACACGAATGCTTTAGCTTCATCGGTATTTCGTACCGCGAGCTAAAAATATGCCATATTGTATGGTTACAAGATTATTTATATAAATTTTAATAACTCTGAAATCAATAGATATTAACCGTTACTAGACAGAGACCTTAAAATAAAAGGAAAGAAACCTCAAATAAATAAATGGACTTTTTTTAAATATCTATAAGTATAATATGCAATATATGGTAATAATTGTAAGCTTCGGCATGCTGGACGTATTGGTGCTTAATTTAACTTGATCTGCATGAAATAAGCGCCACTATATATATATAGAATATACATATTTATTTAAAGCACAGATCACGTATATTTTTCTAGCATAACAAAATGACAATTTTATGAAATCTCTCACGCTTTTAAACAATAGATTTCCCGTCAAGATTTATTTTGATATAACTTAAGTCTATAATATATGATGGACAATTAAATGGCTATAAGACAAATGACGGAAAGAATGAATTTGAATGCCAGCGCATAGTGTATAAAGGAAAACAATACTAAAGACAGTTTACCTGTCTTTTTATAATGCATTTAGAAGGAATTTAGTACTATATGGTTGTCGGTCGAATCGTTTGATGTATTTCCCCTTTCTCTCTAATGGTGATGCACGCATGTTGCATATTCAAATAATACCTGCTATAATATAGGTTTACGTTTGATGGTTCATTTGAATATTGTAAGCTACCGAATTTTTTTTAACTATTTTGATTATATCTATCCGCGATTTCGAGAACCAATTGTGCATAAACAATATCTGAAGAAATAGCGCATTGTGTACTCTGTACTGGTTCTAGTTTCAAAATTACAGTTACTTTAGGTACAAAACAGTCAAATTCAACGAAATGTAAATTGAAATACATTTTTCGAAATTACTAGATGAAATAAGAAATTGTAATTTCTCGACTAGACGAGAAATTCACTACAAAGTTTTTTCTCGTTACTGGAATTTCCATATTTCTCGTAAACAAAACTTGCTAGAAATTCGAATATCTTCTACTTTAATGAGAATCACTTTATCTCCGTGATATTGAAAAAGTAGCAGGAGTAAACGGTTAATTCGGGTTAATGTATTGTTTTCAAAAATTGGTAGTGCACTCCCGGAACAGTTTTGGCTCTAGAGCTTTCACACACACACACACGCGCGCGCGCACACACAGACACACACACACACACACACACATACAGACGTCATTCCGAAAATAGTCAGATTCGATTTATGGATGGTAAAAACGTGTATTTCCGTTAAATTCTCGAGTTCGAAAATTGTTACAATATTTCATCTAAGAAAGTAATTAAGTAAAAATAGTTAAAACAAATATATTTAGATAAACAATAGAACAGTAATCCTTGAAAAAGGATATTTTTTTGAATTATTGCTACACTGTAAAAAATGTGTTAAAATTTACATCAATTCTAATGTAAAATTACACATAAAACTCATGCAATTTTGTGAATTAAAATTAAATTTTACAATAAATCAAATATTTGTCCTAAATCCAGTAAAATTGCATACTTTATAAATGTATTAAAAGTTATGTAAACTTACATATATTTTTTATAGTGTAGGACCTACACTAAAAAAAAAATCCCACCTGTAATGTAGGTTATATTGGATACAAATTTTCCGGTACAAACCTCAAAATAAAATTGGGTTTTTAGTAAGTAATAGAATGCGCGGATTAGTCATTACAAATTTCAATTAGGCTTGATCCATAACACCCATATGTCAGCCTAGGGCCTAGGGGCTCAAAGTAGCTAAACATGAGCCTGCATACTACTACTACTACTACTACTACTGATACTACTACTACTATAAGGATACATTTTCAATTATCCATTAATAATTGTACTTTTTTTCTTTGTAGGTTCTGACGACGACCAGTCGGACCTAGAGGATGCGCAAACAGGTGAACCAACCGCTGATGGTGATGGCGATGGCGACGTGACCGGTGGAAACTCCAATAGCTCCTCGTTGGGTGCATCGCACGGTGGCAAAACGCGACGCCGAAGAACCGCATTCACCAGCGAGCAACTCCTAGAGCTCGAACGAGAATTTCACGCTAAGAAATATCTTTCGCTGACCGAAAGAAGTCAGATTGCGTCTGCGTTGAAACTAAGCGAAGTTCAAGTAAGTACGCAAATTTTAATTAATACTACCGTAAATTATTACACAAATATATGGTAACTAAATTGTAAATATACTTAACTATACGACTGTATAATCTTTTATAATTAAATCGAACCCAAAACTTTTGAAATAAATTAAATAAATTTTGCTAATATTACTTCAAAAATTAAATTTATCTGTTGTAGTCGAGAGGATTAATGTTCTAAGATATTTCAACTATGATAAATGTCGAATTATCGAATATTGTCGCCGGGGTTGAAATAAAAAATTCGTATCAATTTAAAAAGTAATAGTTATTTAATTATACGCTGAATTACGGGTGGAAGAAATAAACTCAACTTTTTAGCTCGCCGTCCGAAGTACAAAGAGCTAAAAGTCGTGTGTCTGTAGCATTATCGGATCAGAAAATGTTTTAAACAAAAAGTGTTTGTTTCGTCGCCCTGATTCCAAAAATATATATAACTTATATACTTGGATGTTAGTCGTCGCTCGTTAAGACCAAATTGGTCCCCCCTGCTCCTTTGAAGGTACCAATGCGATTTACACCAAATTTGCTACACATATTATTTGGCACTCTATTTTAATCCACTAGCAGTTTGAATCCAATCGCCCGTATACTTCCCGAGTTATAGGGCCCCAAAATTTAAAGCCCCCCTTAATACTGCCCTTATAAAAATAATTGAAACACTCAAAAATTCTACTATAAATTCTAAGATATTTTATGTCCACAAGATTTTTTCATATTGTTAACCTAAAGCTCGAAAAAAATTATTAAATTTCATAAGTTTGAGATTAATAATACAACAAATAAACCTTCAATATTGATAATGTTACATCTGTTACTTCGAAGTATTAAAAGAATTATAATCCGGTGTACACAATTTTCATAAGTTTAAGATTAATTATTTCGAAGAAATAAAAAAATTACAATCTGGTGTACACAATTTTACTAGTGATTTAATTTAGTATATTTTGTTTGTTGAACAGGTGAAAATTTGGTTTCAAAACCGGCGGGCAAAATGGAAACGGGTGAAAGCTGGCCTAACCTCCGGAGGACAAGGAAAAGGTGGGCGAGACGCGCAGAATGTCCACACGAAAATCGTGGTACCGATACCGGTGCACGTGAACAGGTTCGCTGTCCGGAGCCAACACCAGCAACTAGAGAAATGCGCGCCAGTAGCACTTAGCACGGTTGGCGCAGCTGCTGCCACATCTTTCCCACAATTCACCGCCAACAGAAACTCAATTTTATTCGCCAATCATACAAACTTAAGAACGGGATTGAATCTATCACGTTACCCGAACAATGCGCCGTGAATGTATTTACACTGTCTGTGCGGTGTGCGTCTATATGTAAGTGCGAACATTTCCCAGAATTTTCATCCTATTTAGTATGGATACATGTATAATATTTGGCAATATTTTGTCTGCGTACAATAGCTTTAAAAAGAAGTGTACATGCGGCTGATTTGAATTTTAAGTGCATCAAATATCGCGGTTTTTGTTCAAGTGTACAAGAGAAAACATGAAGTCGTCGCCGACGGGACAAATAATAAACGCTTATTAAACCAAGTGATAGAACAGTTCAACTGGTTCCAACTTAATATTTCACGTGCAATTTTATTTTTTATCATTTCTAATTTCTATGTAATGTACATTATATATTTTAATTGTTTATTTAGAATTACGAATATGTACATATACCTATATTAAAACAACTTTAAAATCAAAATACTTTGTCTATTTATTTTACAAAACCCTACAATTTTATTTCAAGATTGCATATTGAAATTTTAAAGAAAAAATTCCGTTACGATAAAGATTATTTATATATATTCAAGCTTACTCAAGAATTTAAAAAATGTTATCAACGCGTATTTGCGTAAGGTATACCTGTTAAAAATTAAACTTTTTTCTATTTTTCTTGTTTGGCGATAAAAATCTAAAAACCTTCAAAATAGTTCTTATTTTTTATCTCCGAACCTGAGAAATATACCAAATTGATATTTTTATCAGGCATTCTTTATGCTAATACGCATCTATGACATAAAAAATCTAGAGTATGATGCAAGAGAGTTTGTCATCCAAATGTTTACAGGTAGCGAAATATGAAAATATTAAAAATGTTCATTTCTTTTTCGGAGTATTAAATTTATATTAATTCCTACGTTTTTCTTATTTCAAACTAAATTTTGCTATATTTTATATAATCAAAATAAATAATAAGCAAAATGCAATTTGGTTTTAATTATTCATGAAAATAACATTAAAGTTTACATATTTAATAACATATGTAATTATTTGTTAGAATTTCTGTAAAACAAGCAGTCAACCTAACCAATACTCTACAGAAATATTCTGAAATGTCATTAATCTAATTGAGTCTATTTTGTTTTCCTGCCAAAATAGCAGATGATCCGATTTTATAAGCTACATGCGAATCCATGGCAACGTAAACAACATATTTATAATGTTTCGTGTAGCATTTTTCTCGCAACTGGTACATTTTTTGAAGAAATGTTTCAAACAAAAGTTGTGCGAAATATTAATATCTTTCATTATGAACATAACTATTTATGCCGTAAGTGTAGCCGTTCTAGTGATATTGGAGATAGAACAAAAAATGCACTACTGGTTTGAATATTCTTTTCAAAAATAGGAGGTGCACATCTAGGGCATATACAAGTCTTAAGTTTGAAGTTTCATAATTTTAGGTTCGACAGTTTTGGCTCTAGAGCGTTCACAGACATACGCATATACAGACACACACCACACACAGACGTCATTCCGAATATAGTCACATTCGTTTCAGAGAAGGTTAAAACGTGTATATCCGTTGAAATCTCGAGTTCGAAATTTTTCATGAATACAAGACTTACTTATTACTTCGTAAAAGAAAGTAAAAAGTTATGGAAATTATATTCAAGATGATTTGTTTTAAATCAGGCTTACTTTGATTTAAATCATTAATACATTTTATATAAATCATTTTTGCAAAATTTTGCTTTATAGGTTAATAAATATTTTCTATTAAATTTAAAATTAACTAAAATTCTGCCATGCGGCTGATTTGCCTAGCAAAAATATCGTTGTATATTAAAGGCAACTTCGTTACCCCAATAATTGTTAGGTAAAAGACAGCGGGACAGTTTTACTGCTAAATTACATGGATTAATATAAATTCGCAAAATGAATGTTCACTACGGTACTATAAAAAAATATGAAACCGATTAAAATACAAGCAACAATAAATTGTAAAAAATCAAGTGGGCGGAGTACGAGAAATTTGTCACTTTTGACATTAAACGTTCACTCTCTAAAGTATTTCTTTCAACTATAGATAATATGGATGCGCATGTGCGACTTTGTACCTTATGCATAGAATACATAGAGAGTGTTGCATCCGCAGATTTAGGGGACCATCAGCAACACCAGGTGTCAGCATAGCATAGCACCATTGTTGTTGCCTACCCTTATACACCTATACATGTACCCAATGTCTGACCGAAACGTAAATGATACTAATCGCTTGTTGTTGATGTGTGACAAAAGTTATTTTGGTCTATTCTTCATCCGCATGCATCACTCACTATGTGCATTGAAGAATAAACGGTCACTTACACCGATTTTAAGCGAATTTTACACTCTAATGCACCGAAACATCACACTCAAAATCAGATATGTCAAGTATCAACAATACCATATTAACATAAAAATTGTTCACATTCGCCGTATAAATGCGAACAGCACAGATTTCACTACACTGACTGGTGACTGCCATAGAACAATCCCACACCTCCCACCGCTGACGACTGACAGCCCAGAGCCCATGTGTACCCGACAAAACTCGTTATAATATTTTAAATTAAAAAATAATTATATTTAATTACAATGACCTTACGATTCTCAATCAGGAAAAATATTATTCACATAAAAGTTTTACAATATTTTAATTCATTCATTGATATATACAGTAGATTCCGGACTATAGTCCGGAATCTACTGTATATTTTCGGTTGACTCTATAGAGTCAACCGAAACCCGGGTTATCCGAAACACGATTAAAGAATCCCGAATGGATTTTTTTAATAACAAGTATAAGGGCTGTCCGACAAGTACTTAGGCTGAAATTTTAACAGTAGCCGTCTAAGATAATGTACTACACAATAGGTTATGTCTCTTGCGACAGTGGCGCCATAGGTCGGTGAGGCTAAGTACTTGTCCAGCCCTCGTATGCTCGCTGTACGAAGTACCGAAGAAGCTAAAGCATTCGGTCGTGTGTTTTGCGGCCCAATATACAAAATGCCCTTATATTCCCTATATACAAAATCTAACAGCAGATATTCAGGGATGAATCGATACATATTTTAAATATATTCATAGTAACACAATAACATGCTTGATAAAATGGGGCGAAAACATATAAATCTCAATCTTCATATATAAGTATACACTATAGTAATAATTTTGCTGATTTAATAAACGAATAATTAAATGTTGGTCTAAGCCGGGGTTGCGATAACGTGATATACATGATACAGTTAAAGAGGGAGATAGAGATTGGTGACGTCGTTTTCGCTCACTTACATCAGTCACCGTGCACTGTAAAAAATACGTGTAAAATTACAATCATTATTTTTGTATTTTTCCTTAAAAATTAGCGTAATATTACATATCTGTGTAATTTTACATGTGTTCTTCAATTTTTATGTAATATTACCAACTATGAATATATTTTATGTGAACTTAAATAATTCACTGTAAAATTACATATTTTACAGTAAAATTAAATTTTCTATTGCAAAATTAAATATTCAATAGTAAAATTCCATATTCTCGCAGGCTGATCTGTAAAAATACGAAATTGATGTAACTTTACTTGGAAATAATCGGAAAAGTTGTAATATTACAAAAACGGAGTGCAAATTATTAGTTTTCATGTATTTTTACGCAATTTTAAAGTATTATAGTATTAGGTACGCAATGCTTTGAAGTATTTATATATGCATAGTAAATAAAAATGGTATTGTTTATTAATGAATATCAAAATTTAAGGTAGGTATAATATATTCTATAATATATGATATAATATATATATATATATATATATATATATATATATATATATATATATATATATATATATATATATATATATATGTATACATTATATGTAATTTTAATTCATATCAATGATTAATAAAAAAAAGAAAATGACAATGTTGCAGCTTTACATAAAATATATAATCGATGGTATTTTTACAATTAAATCTAGTATTTTCACAATTATCTTGTGTAAAATTACATGTTTGTGTAAATTTGCGTTTGCGTTGTTCTATTGAACAGACGCATGTGTTCAGAGTTCAGACCTGTTTAGGCTATACATGCGTCTGGTGCATCATATTGAGCAGGCCGTATATTTGTTTAATGTATAACTGTGAATATATTTATATATAAAGAAGAGGTGTTTCTAATATCTAATTGAACATTGAAAATAGAAGTTTCCTTTTTCAAGTAAGTTAAATGAAGTTATATATTAATTACCATTTAAATTTTTATTCCAATTATGCAAGTAAAATTAACAGAAACTTTCAACATATTCATATGTTATTTAACACTTGCTTAAAAGCAATTTACGTTAAACATGTATAATATCTTGTATATTTAGGGTTATTAATTATCTTATTAGAACTTGATAGTTAATTTACAGAAGTGTTGAAATTTTACGTTCAAACTGTAAATGATTGGATTGGAAAATTATATTTTACATTTTACATTAGAACAAACTGTTACATTTACAGGGAATATGCGAATTTTACATTTTTAAACTGTAAATTTAGTGTTTGAATCTGTTATTTTATGTTTTATCAAAATTTGATAATAAATTTACAGAAGTTAGAGGAATTTTATATTTTACATGGTAAATTTAATATTTGAAAATGTTTTTCTACATTTTGTAACTGTATTTTCATATCATATATTAATGCTGAAGATCACATTTACTTTATAAAAATAGATACCAACATCGAGGCACCAGAACACCATTATTTAACTGCTTAAAAGGTTATAGCAAAATACTTTCACGAAGAATTTGGTTTTCCTTTATTTGAAGTTGAGGTAAGATTAGCAAAAATATAGTATAAGTATAATAAAAATTTCTACAGTATTTTTCTTGTAGGAAGATGCACTAAAATAAAAATTAAAGGGAGAATTTCCAGTGTACCTGGTACGTTATATTTTCAATGCACCCCTTTCAGCTATCATTTTATAAAACAAAATAACAATTCCTTTTTTATTTTACTTCCAATTTAAACTTATTTAATTTTTTTTTTCAGGGTCAAATGTAATCTGCCACAATTATATATGCATTGAAGATAATACAATAAATGAAGGAACCGAACATATTTTGGAGGCAATTTTCGCTATATTTTTTAATTTCAAAATGAAATACACGAATACACCATAGGATTATTCCTAACAATGGAATTAATCGATTAGATTATATTTGAAAATAAATCCTGACGTTGGGAGCAGAAGTAAAAGATGTTGTGTGAGGTCGGTCATATCATTTATTAACAATTTTAATGAAAAAAATTTAAAAATATTTAGTTGAAATACGGATGATTTTTTTGTTCAAAGTTTGTTTTAATTACAATTTTTTGTAAACAAATGACATAAATTAAGTTCGCATAAATGTTTTCGATTCTTTGTTATTTATATTTGTAATAAAAACAATTCAAAAAATTATAACTTGTTAAAATACCTATACTTTCTTCCTCAGTTTACAATTGCAAAAGTAAATTTACATTTTTAAATGTAAATTTACACTTCCATTAAGAATACCATTACATTATTTAATGTAAAATATACTATATAATCACGGAATTTTACATCTTCAATTAGTAAAGTTACATTTGCAATAGTTAATTTTCCCAGTTACACTTGTAAACGTTTTACATTTACAAATGTAAACATTACATCTCATATTAGTAAATTTACAATTTCAAAACTAATGTTACACATCATTAATGTAAAATTTACATTTAGCGATGTATTCCTTTACTACGACATCTGTAAAATTACATAACATAAATCTAGATATGTAAATATACTGTTCAATTTGTAATATTACATTTTATAAAATCCAAATAGTAAAGATACACTGCTATGTAAAATTACTATGATTATCGAGGGTCATGATTAAACCAATGATTATCATTGTAAAAATTTTTTACAGTGTGGAGGGCGGGGCGGCGAACAGTGATTAAGCCCTAATCGAGTTAACGCAGCCTCATTACAGGAGCCCGGGTGTTCCAGCTTCAGCCCTCCTAGCGTTACCGACAGAACACACACACACGACATACAGAGTATGTATATACAGTTACCAAAATTTGTTTTCATAAGTAGATACAGTGGCGTAGCAGGGAGCATGTATTTTAAGCTCGCCATACGAAGTATAAAAGAGCTAAAGCAATCGGTCATGTGTAGCATTCTCGGATCAAAAAGTGTGTCGTCGCCATGAACCCAAAAATATATATAACTGGATGTTAGTAACTCGCTCGTAAGACCAAATTTCTTCCCTCTACTTCTCTGAAGGTACCGGAGCGATTCACACCAAATTTGGTACACATATTAATTGGCATCCCATGTGGTTGTTATTGAAACGCAAATTTCTAACGCGTTTATTTTACAAATGATATACACTTTTTGAGAAAACTTTTCAAACAAAAATTGGAGGTATATATATATATATATATATATATATATATATATATATATATATATATATATATATATATATATATATATATATATATATGTATCCAACTTTTTCCCCGTCGGATGGCTGTCGTGTGATATTTATGGCGGTGTCTGTACAAGCACAACAATGACACCATTAGCGCGGCTATAATTTTGGCAAATTGTATACTGGGAGGTCCCGTGTGTATGATATATGAATGACATCCATACTACCCCTCGTACAAGAAGTCCGCAACTCTCGCCCTTGCCCTGCCCTTGCTTTCCATATTTATTCGGTATTCGGTATTCCGTATTCGGTTTTGTACGCACCGAATATTAAGAAATGCATGACGTAAAATGAACCAACTTAATATTCATGTCTGATCAAAAGTATCATTAAATGTAATTCACAGAATTTTCGTTTTTCAAACATCAGGTGTGTATTTAGAGAATTATTCATTCTAATAGCATTTATAATCAGTTTTAATATTTCCGCCCAACACTTATCAAGAATTGTACACCTGGATATTTCAAATTTAATATTAGATTCTTACTTGCATTTTATGTGATACTCGGTAGGTGTAATATCAATATATTTCCAATTCCTGTGAAGTTAAACGGGGTTCTGATTGGTCAAAACTTTCATCTGTTATTTGTGCGGAAGGGTCCCTTTTTCGGTCTATTGTTTAATATTTTGTAATAAGTCATAATTGACCTTAAGGGGGGAGGTTTACGTAACTCTGTCCAAAGAAAAAGCATGTTTTTCGTGATTTTTTTTCTTGGATTAGGTAAATGATATCAACTCCAGGTATTTTTCATATTGTTTATTCATATTTCGACTAAATGTTTGATTCAATTGAATTTTTGAACTCAAAACTTTAAAGGTGTTTTTCTCGAAACCACTTTTTTTATCGCTTGGAAAGATAACTCAAAAAGTTATCGTCCGATTTTCGTTTTCTTTATTTTAAATTAAAGTAAATTAAATTTATTAAAGCTTTGACCACTTTCACGCATTTCCATCAATATTAAATACTTTTGCAGGCCGCCAAAGCCAAGACAATCTAAGTAAAAAGATTACTGTTTTTCGAACAGCCACCATTTTGTCAATTATCAATCAATTAACTTCAATATGGTCAAAGCCTTAACTAATCTTGTCTAGTTTAAGATTATCAAACTAGATTTCAAAAAAGATGACCCTGACGACCTAGAGGTTTCCGTTCGTGGGGAGGTGCACGCAGATATTGGGGGCGCTATTTCTCAGCACAATATGCAAAGAACAGTCGAATAAAATCAAAGAATTTAGTCGAAATATGAATAAACAATATGCAAAATACGCGGAGTTGATATCATTTACTCAATCCGAGAAAAAAATTCACGAAAAACATGCTTTTTTTGGGCAGAGTTACGTAAACCTCCCCTTAAAAAGGAATATTACAATAGTAATTCATTGCCTTAATATCGTCATTTCAAGGTCAATAAAAAGCTCAAAATTCATAGATTGTGTTTATAAAGAGACATATTCTATTTTCACGTAAATAATTGACGATGTTTATATCTCAAATACCAAATTATGTATGTTTATCTTTTTCATTATTTTAAACTTATTTACTTACTGAAGCCACTTTTAAATTGTTTGATGCTCTAAATTTAATTGGAAATCTGTTCATAAAAATGTATTAAAATTGATAGTCTTTGCATTATATAGTATGTATATATAAACGCATCGATCTATGATGCACATCAGTCGGTATAGGATATCAGAATTCCAAATGACAAAATATACTAAGAATGCATTGTAGGTACCTACACCATTTCAATTATGATTAAGCGATAAAATAAATTCCCATATGTGATGGTGGTAGTGATGATGTATTCCATGTCCGTCTCAGACAGACACTCAGTCAATGCACACACAACACAACATCGTACAGAAAGTATATAATAGGCCGCCGATACCGCCGTCGCGCCGACACAAATAAATTTGAATTTTAACGAACCGAAAAACTGTCAAAGACGCGCCGCGCCATACATTTCCTGCACCGCAGAACGAATTCATAATTAAACAAAACCACAAATTTCCACCATATAGGTAAAAGGAGTTTAAATTATAACTAAAATAATTATTCCAACAAAATTAACAAATGACGGTGTCAAATCACCTAATTTTTCGCTATGAACTAATTTTTCAAGAACCCAATTCTTATTTGTCAATCTAGAAAAGTTAAAACATCTGTTGCAGATTTATAATTTTTCATTAATCAGAAATTTGAAATAGATTAAAGCTTTCATTAACAAAAAGTGTTTGTCTCGTCGCCCTGAATCCTAAAATATATAAAACTTATATACTTGGATGTTAGTCGTCACTCGTAAGACCAAATATGTGTCCTCTACACCTCTGAAGGTACCAGAGCGATTTGAACCAAATTTGGTACACATATTATTTGGCATCCCATTTGAATTCGCTCGCAGTTTAAATCCAATCGCCCGTATACTTCCTGAGTTATAGGGCCCCAAAATTTATAGCCCTCCATAATACTGCCCTTATAAAAATAATTAAAACACTCAAAAATTCTACTAAAAATTCTAAGATATTTTATGTCTACAAGATTTGTTCATATTGTTAACCCAAAGCCCGAAAAAATATAATTAAAAAATTTTAATTTTGTATTTTAAAATATATGCACTAAAATTTATTTTTATCAATGTAATCTACAAAAAATTGTAAGAGTTTTTATATCTATAGTATTTTTTCAAATTGTTAACCAAAAGACTAATATTTAAAAACCACAGCTCGCATATCTTATACCTAAAGGCGAGCTCTACGCATTGGTGCGTTTTACGCGAACCAAATCTTGTCTTTTGTGATTGAAAGCATATATTATAATAATATAAATAGGAAGTAATATGTATATTTGCAAATTTGCTATAGTAAATTATATGTATATACTAGATACGTCTATGTCTATGATGTTCCGAGTAATTTACGTAAATTATATGGCATCGCAATTTCGCTCCAATGAAATTTTTATGTGCTATGCAATATTGTTCACGCGATATCGTTAAATATAATGCACCCTCAGATGCACAGGGGTGTGTGTGTGTCTGTGTGTATGTGCAATATATCTTGAATAATATTTACTGATGGAATCATGCATTGTTAACTTCAGCATGCCCCTAAATTATTCATATACAATATGATAGATACCTACATTATATATGTATATGTAATAAGTGCTGCAATAAATGCACCGAATCATATAAGACGATATTATCATTTACAAAAGACTCAAATAAAACAGTTTCAGTTGGACAAATCGTCACATTAATATCAGCTATAGTATCACGTTTTTAAACCGTTGGACAGATTTTTCCGGTAATATTGTTTAAAAACGCAGTGATTATTTGACCATATCTATGCCGTTTTCTTTGTATATAAGGGAGAGTTGCCAAAATCGTACTACCTAACCTAATAGATGTTTTGTTTTATTTATGAATCAGCATGAATTAGTACAAAAATTAAATCTTTGAGTCGTCAGTCTTTCTTTTAAGGAACACATGTGATATAAACCACACTATAAGACACTTTTTACAAAACCTAACCTAACCTAACCTAACGTAACCTAATAGATTTAAAGTATTATTTATGAAACCGCATGAATTAGTACAAAAATTAAATGTTTGAGTCTTCAGTCTTTCTTTTAAGGAACACATGTGATATAAACCATACTATAAGACAGTTTTTACAAAACCAATCTCCTAAATCGTACTGCCCTGATGCCAAAATTGTATTTAGTTTAATAGTGATATATTTAGGAATGAAATTATATGAAATTTGTATTTAAAGTATGGGTTTACTTTATTAATAAGTTAATAACGTTACTAAATAAGACAAGCTTAGCTACAACGCACCTATGCGTCCAGCTCGCCTTATAAGTAATATATGCGATGCGAGCAGTTTTTAATAATTATGGCCTTTTGGTTAACTAATTGAAAAAATGTTATAGAAATAAAAAGTCTTCCATTTAATTTTAGATTATATATAAAAAAAAAAATTTTTGTTCAAATTTTGAAATTCAACAATTATAATATTTAATAATTTTTTTCGGGCTTTGGGTTAACAAAATGAAAAAATCTTGTAGACAAAAAATATCTTAGAATTTTTAGTAGAATTTTTAAGTGTTTCAATTATTTTTATAAGGGCAGTATTAAGGGGGGCTCCAAATTTTGGGGCCCTATAACTCGGGAAGTATACGGGCGATTGGATTTAAACTGCGAGCGGATTCAAATGGGATGCCAAATAATATGTGTACCAAATTTGGAGTGAATCGCTTCGGTACCTTCAGAGGAGTAGAGGGCACAAATTTGGTCTTACGAGATACCGAGCGAGCGACGACTAACATCCAAGTATATAAGTTATATACATTTTCGGAATCAGGGCGACGAGACGAACACTTTTTCTTAATGAATTTTTTTGATCCGAGAATGCTACAGACACACGACCGAATGCTTTAGCCTCTTCGGTACTCCGTACGGCGAGCTAAAAAAGAACAAAATAATATATATTATGGAAACTAGTACGGTTATAGACACTCTATAGTGAATAATGGTACGATTTAAGAAACATGATTCTCATAATTGTTTAGTTTGATTGGGAAACAGTCTTCGAAGAAATACCTCTATTAATCCAATTATTATTTACAAAAGAGTCGAATATAGAAACTCTATAGTGAATAGTGGTACGATTTAAGAAACTTGACCAACTCGTTAATATATCCACATCAACAATTGAATTTATACAAATAATACAATAATGCTAGTGTTACAAAGAAATTGGAGTGTAAAAAGTTCAAACAATATCAGCTAAATTAATCCATTATTAATTTACATCAAACTCAACAAATATTTTGACGCTTCTGAAGTTTGCACAAACTAACTATGTTTTAGTTCAATTTTTGCCCTACATTATAGTTATATTTCTGCCACTAAATATCGCTCAGATAGTGACTAGTTAACAGGTACGATTTAATGGAGCAGTACGCATTAGGCGACTCCCCCTATTTTATGTATTTGTAATTTAACAGCACAATAAAAAGGATGCAAACCTTGATTCTAATTTATTTCAACTTGAAATTTGTTTTTGTCTTTGAAATCTCACTTGAAATTTAAATGCATACCAAATCTTAGCACCCAGAGTATATAGTGACATCGCATGAAAACAGGAACATAATTTGTAAGAGTTTTTTTTCTGTAAGCGTGTGCACCAATTTTATCCCGTTTTGTGCTGTGCAAAAGAAGAAGAGAAGAAGAAGAAGAAAAGGACGAGAAAACATAAGTGTCGGTCGGTCAGGGTTGTTAAAGTGGGAAACGACGCCGTACTAGTACGAGAAACGCTTACTCAGTGCTTACTACACCACCGCCAGAATGCAGGACGGGATTTCAACATTATTCCGTACACCGGACAGAAAGGGGTGCACAATTGTACGCAGTTTTATTGAATTTAAGAAAATGCCTTCATTTTTAATGTTATTTTATTGGAACACAATAATGTAATGTGCATTTACAGAAATATAGAAACCCCTAAGTTGGGGAGAAATAGTGCTATTTATTTTTATGAAATATTAGTGAATCCGCTACTGGTTTGAAATGATTCCTTCTCTGAGGGGCGGGCCCGTTGCAAATTGAGTTCTGGAGAACCGAGAGCGATCCGGTCGGTCTTCGGGAGGTGGAGGAGAGATGCTTTAATAGCGTCACCGTCGGACCGTCGGACCAACACTGTTTGTTAGCCCCATCAGGGGGTCAACACAAGCATTTAGTGTGCGGTCTCCGTTCCAATCCAACTCACCCCAATTCATCGTGCAAACCACGCTAAGCAATTTGCGGCCAAACTGCAATTTGTAACATCACACCACCCTCCCGATCCCCGCTCAATTTTCTTTCGTCGCTTTTTTACGCGAATTGCGCATATACATCCGAATTTAAACGACCTTTCGTCGAATATTAATCAATCCATAGGCAAATAACGAACTTAATTAATTAATTTAAACAAGCATTAGTGCTGTCGCCAATGCCTTCAGCTCGCTCTGTGGCTAGCTATTAATCAAACACTAGTTTTGAAAATAATATTTGAATCAAAAATGTTTGTTTACTCGTGTAATTTTTTGCACATCTCGAAAAGGAGTTCCAATAAAATATGTATCCATTTTATAAACATTATAGATACTTTAAATACGAGTAGTAAACAAACATATACTAAATAATTTATAACGCAGAGGACCTTATTGTGCGTTAATACAATTTGACCTATCGTTTCGATCAAAAATAAATGCTATGAATAATCAATTACAGTATTGGTTTATCTTGAATCAGGGCTAGTCGGAAACACTCGTAAAATTACCATTAGACACACGTTGAAAGTGATACGTCATCAGTTCACAAAAAGATCTCAGTTATACGAACCAACGAAATACAAAAGAGTCAAAAGTTATATAAAAAAAAGAAATCATTTGTTATAGCTAATTGAAAGCCTTCACATTTGATTCGTTGCTAAATTGTTTGTCATTTTTATACGTAATTGCGAAATAATCAATTGTTATGAATATCTATAATGATTTGTGAATTTATTTGCAAACAAAATTTTATTGTACAATAAAACGTGATAAATACTAAATAGGTTAAGGTGATACCTTAAAAACAAGATTTGGTATATACGCGTAAAACGCACCAACGCGTAGAAGTCGCGTTGCGAGCAGTGGTTCTTAATTATTATGGCCTTTTAGTTAACAATTTGAAATTATGTTATAGATATAAAAAGTCTTACAATTATTTGTAGATTATATAGATAAAAAAAACATATTAGTGCATATTTTAAAATGCCAAATTATAATATTTAATAATTTTTTTCAGGGTTTGGGTTAACAATATGAAAAAATCTTGTAGACATAAAATATCTTAGAATTTATTGTAGAATTTTTTAGTGTTTTAATTATTTTTATAAAGGCAGTATTAAGGGGGACTCTAAATTTTGGGGCCCTATAACTCGGGAAGTATACGGGCGATTGGATTTAAACTGCGAGCGGATTCAAATGGGATGCCAAATAATATGTGTACCAAATTTAGATTAAATTGATTAAAAAAAAAAATAATTAGTGCATATTTTAAAATTCAAAATTATAATATTTAATTTAATTTTTTTCGGGCTTTAGGTTAACAATATGAAAAATTTTGTAGACATAAAATATCTTAGAATTTTTTGTAGCATTTTTGAGTGTTTTAATTATTTTTATAAGGGCTGTATTAAAGGGGGTTTTAAATTTTGAGGCCCTATAACTCGGGAAGTATACAGGCGATTGGATTTAAACTGCGAGTGGATTCAAATGGGATACCAAATAATATGTGTGCCAAATTTAGATTAAATTAATAAGAAAAAAAATTTTTTAGCGCATATTTTAAAATACCAAATTATAATATTTAATTTAATTTTTTTCGGGCTTTAGGTTAACAATATGAACAAATCTTGTAGACATAAAATATCTTAGATTTTTTTGTAGCATTTTTGAGTGTTTTAATTATTTTTATAAGGGCAGTATTAAGGGGGGCTCTAAATTTTGGGGCCCTATAACTCGGGAAGTATACGGGCGATTGCATTTAAACTGTGAGCAGGTTCAAATGGGATACCAAATAATATGTGTGCCAAATTTAGATTAAATTAATAAGAAAAAAAATTTTTTAGCGCATATTTTAAAATACCAAATTATAATATTTATTAATTTTTTTCGGGCTTTAGGTTAACAATATGAAAAAATCTTGTAGGTATAAAATATCTTAGAATTTCTAGTAGCATTTTTGAGTGTTTTAATTAATTTTATAAGGGCAGTATTAAGGGGGGCTCCAAATTTTGGGGCCCTATAACTCGGGAAGTATACGGGCGATTGGTGTAAATCGTTTTGGTACCTTCAGAGGAGTAAAGGGCACAAATTTGTTCGTACGAGCGAGTGACTAACATCCAGATATATATACTTTTGGATTCAGAGACAAACACTTTTTGTTATTAATATTTTTTGATCCGAGAATGCTACAGACACACGACCGAATGCTTAAGCTCTGTTGTACTTCGTATGGCGAGCATAAAAATTAAGAATAGATTTATTGTACAAGTATACAGTATATTCTGTTGTGATGGGGGCGTTTACATCGGGAGCAAGAAAGACGCTGAAAGTCCATGCGACATACATGTGTTTTTGTCACATAATAGATAATAATTCTTCGTCTATGGGATGACCCGGCGGCTATTTGTCATCGGGTACAACGTATCAAAGTGGATTCCAGAAGAGTAGTAGTTGCCCGCACTATTGTGTATATGATTTATACCTTTCAAACGTCAGAATTGATATAAAAACTAAATAATATTTAGTTTTTGTTTGGAGCTTACACAACGGCATATAAATATATAAAATGATCTGTGATGCGAGAAATGTTGGACTCAAGCTGAGTTCCTAATTGCTTTCACTCCCCGCACCCTTTTCTCGATATATAGCTTAAAAATGCCACCAATGATAATCCAATTTCAACTGCTAAATTATGTTTTTTTATTTTCTATATGTACAGACATACATACAACATTTATAAATCGTGTTTGTATTGTTAATAATTCGTGGTTTTCTTTAATGGTGTGAGAGTGTGGAGGTTTATGGTGTGTTGTGTTCGCATCATAATCACTTAATTTATCAGTAGCTAAGATCATGCCTAGTCACCGGTTATCCATTACAGTGGGTTGTGTCTCAACAATCATCTTTCACATCATTAGAATACAGTGCAGCGCAATCGACTTTACGACTATTTAATATATCTACACTGTTCAAAATTGGTCACATCTAAAGTAAAATTCATGTAATTTACTGAATTGTAATCAAAAAATACATAAAAAGTCATAAAATTTCCCTATACATTCGGAAACATTATACGAATTTTTGTTGTCATTTTACAAAAAGAGTGATATAAAATTACACCAATTTTTAACAGTGTACTTATTGTATACATTTTTACCACTACTGAAATCGGTAGCAATTAAGAACGAATTTGAAAGAAGTACGAAGTATCGAAGAAGCTAAAGAATTCGAGCGTGTGTCTGTAGCATTCTCGGATCAAAAATGTCATTAACAAAAAGTGTTTGTCTCGTCGCTCTGAATGTCTGAATCCAAAAAAATATATAACTTATATACTTGGATGTTAGTCGTCGCTCGCTCGTAAGACCAAATTTCTCCCCTCTACTCCTCTGAAGGTACCGGAGCGATTTACACCAAATTTGCTACACATATTATTTAGCATCCCATTTGAATCCGCTCGCAGTTTAAATCCAATCGCCTATATACTTCCCGAGTTATAGGGCCCCAAATTTTTGAGCCCCCCTTAATACTGCCCTTATAATAATACTTAAAACACCAAAAAATTCTACTACAAATTCTAAGATATTTTATATCTACAAGATTTTTTCATATTGTTAACCCAAAGCCCGAAAAAAATTATTAAATATTATAATTTTGAATTTTAAAATATGCACTAAATTTTTTTTTTTTATTAATTTAATCTAAATTTGCTACACATATTATTTAGCATCCCATTTGAATCCACGTGCAGTTTAAATTTAATCGCCCGTATACTACCCGAGTTATACGGCCCCAAAATTAGAAGCCCCCCTTAATACTGCCCTTAGAAAAATATTTAAAACACCAAAAAATTCTATTAAAAATTCTAAGAAATTTTATATCTACAAGATTTTGTCATATTCGTAACATAAAGACCATAAAAAATTATTAAAATTTATAATATTGAAGTTTCAAACTTGCCCTTATGTTCATTTTTAGTATATGAAATAATCTACAAAAATTTGTAAGAATTTTTAAATCTATAACATATTTATTAAGCGCAAAAACCATAAGAAATGTTAAAAATAATATAGTGTTATGCCGTCTATTGCTGGCTAGATTAGTTAATCTAGCCAACAATTGCATTACAATCGCCATTTTTATTATGCTCGCTATTTGTTTTTGCTGGTTGCCGTCTATTGCTGGCTAGATTAGTTAATCTAGCCAACAATTGCATTACAATCACCATTTTTGTTATGCTCGCTATTTGTTTTTTGCTGGTTCTATCCAAACGGCGAGCTGAACGCATAGGTGAATTACGCATTGATTAATATAAAAATAGCTGTAGCCAATTTATTTTTGCGCTTGTTTTTTTTACTTTAATAATTTTTCTCATTTTAAATATTAAACTACGTATATACAATGTAGGTAATGCATATGTGTCTGAAAGTGTATATATATATATATATATATATATATATATATATATATATATATATATATATATATATATATATATATATATATATATATATCAATATATATAATAAAACTCCTTTAAAAAGCAGAATTAAGCATTTAGAGGGTGAATATGGGGAGGGAAGAGCAAGAGGATCGCCCCCGGGTCGAGCCGTTATAAATTAGTTGGGGAGTAAGTAAATTTCTGCGTCAAATTATGCAAATGTGACAGCGCGGAACGTTTTCCACTCAACTATTTTAATAATCATCATCGCGTATATCCCATGACGGACATCCATGAATAATTTATTCAATTATTTGTTTGCTTGCGCTTTTGCATTTGCTTTCGCCCCACAAATAAATGCGATACTGTACAAAAGTCACACATTTTACATGATTTCCGCAAATACGTATCATATTTTAGTTTAACTATATTAAAACTGGAAGTTATGCGCAAATTACCGAAACTGGCTCTCTGAGTTGCCGAACATGCAGATTGCAGGTTTCGGCTGATTTCGGCTCGTTTCGGGGGCAAAACGATCTGTCATGGCTGACACACTTACTTTCTGTTGTCGACCCAAAAGGTTATTTAAGATATTTTATTGAAATCAGGGAAATTATGTCAAAAATTATGATTATTGACATAATTTCCCTGATTTCAATAAATAACCTTTTGGGTATTTACGTATTATATTATATTAAAATATATGTTGAATAATGTTGATAGATATGGCTAAAAAGCGTGTTTTAATTAATTTTGTAAATTAAAATGAACTGACAATTAAAGGCAGCCAATCACAAGGCCGGATAAGGGTTTCACGCGTGCCATCTATCGTGAATATGCTAGCACTTTTCGGCAACACTAAATGCTATTTTCCCATAATGTCCCTATTCTTTAATTACAAACTAATTAGTTATGGTCGCCCTACTTTAAATACATGAATCTGGAGTTGAAGCTTGAGCCTATTTTAAAAAAAATAACTCATACACCCACCAGCTTTACAATAAGAACGGTACAAACATGCAAACTTCACCTCTATGTTAAATCCTATAAGAAAGAAAATGGCGGCGACCGCATCTAAATTTGCCGCACAATTACGCGTCATCACTTTTGTAGTCCGTTGCGTTGAAATGAAGATGTATGCGCCATCTCTTAGGTTATGGATGTACTATATGTGGAGGACGTGACAAATTCTGTCGGTAATATTGGTAGCAATATGTGCATTGTGCATATTTAAGAACTGAACTGACAGAAAGGTTATATTACAACATTCGTTCAGATAAATCACCAGATTATTATTTTCTCTTCCCGTAAATTGTTAAGTGTATAACGAATGTAACATGTTTTCGATACAAAATCAGAATCAGGTATTTGTGCATTATATTTGTGTATGTGATGAGGTCATGGAATAATGACATTGTTTATTTGCGCACAGGCAATATTCCATCTATCGCAAGTGTCTGCAATATTAACCCCTCGTCAAACCGCGTACCTTAGCAAGAAATCCGCCAAGAAACAACAAGAGCAGCCGCATCTATTATGCCAAGACAGTTTCCTCGAAGCAGCAAAGAATTGTGATTTTACTTTTGCCAAACACTTAAATATCCAGTCATTGTTCCGCAACCATTATTTAAATAGATTTAACGTATCGCATCTGTCGACGAATAGCTTCTTCGAAAATCGACACGGCTTTTGCGAGTCCGATTTAAAGGCGGACGCAATTCCGAATTTGTACATCGAAAATGCTCGCAAGTTTAAAGTGTCCGACAGTTTTTACGATAAGTTTGTTGGTAGTTTATTAAATAGGAGTCATTTTGTGTTCAATGTGCAAGTGCGAGGTTTCAAAACGGAACGGAATACGGACGCCGATAAATTGCGCAATCCCACGTTGACCTCAAGACTGAAGGGTTCTTTAGGTAATACACTTTATTTATATATATCACGTTAGCCTATCAGGACCGGAACCAGGGAATTTGCTGGGCATTAAAACATCTATAGGTACACATATTTGTTAGCTTGCTGTGCAAAGTACCGAAGAAGCTAAAGCATTCGGTCGTGTGTCTGTAGCATTCTTGGTTTAAAAAATGTCCTTAACAAAAAGTGTTTGTCTCGTCGCCCTGAATCCAAAAATATATATAACTTATATACTTGGATGTTAGTCTTCGCTCGCTCATAAGACCAAATTTCTCCCCTCTACTTCTCTGAAGGTACCGGAGTGATTTACTACACATATTATTTGGCATCCTATTTGCATCCACTAGCAGTTTAAATCCAATCGCCCGTGTACTTCCCGAGTTATAGGGCCCCCAAATTTAGAGCCCCCCTTAATATTACACTTAGAAAAATAATTAAAACACCCAAACATTCTACACAATATTCTAAGATATTTTATATCTACAAGATTTCTTCATATTGATTACACAAAGGCCATAAAAAATATATTAAAAATAATAATTTTGAAGTTCAAATTTGCACAAAAAAATGCAAAATCCCCTAAAAATGTAAAAAATAATATAGTGTAAAAATCTACAAAGAATTGTATAAAAATATGAATCTATATAGCCAGCAATAGATGGCATTACAATCACAATTTTTCTACAAGAAATTCTAAGATATTTTATGTCGACAAGATTATTGCATATTGATAACCCGAAGACCGTAAAAAAATATTAAAAACTACAATTTAGAGTTTTAAAATATGCACCAAAATAATCTACATTTTATATCTATAACATTTTTTCTAATTGTTAACCAAAAGGCCAAAATAATTAAAAACAATTTTTTTTTTAATTTAAAAAGTTTGCTGGTCGCATCGCATATATTAATTATAAAGCAGTGCTGGACGCATAGGTGCGTTGTACCTAAGCTTATTTAGATAAACAATAGTATAGTTATAAATTCATTAAATAGTCAATTTTATATGTATTATTTTACAAGATTAACTCTTTTTGGCTCTCCGTACGAAGTACAGAAGAGCTAAAGCATTCTGTCGTGTGTTTGTAGCATTCTCGAATCAAAAAGTGTTTATCTCATCATCCTGAATCCATATATATGTACTAGGGTAACCCGTGGGCACCATGTGCCCATATTGTATACAGAATATAGTTATATATAATATATATATATAACATTTTTTCTAATTGGTAACCCAAAGGCCTTAATAATTGAAATCAATTATTTTAAAATTTTATACGCAAGCGCAGAGTGAGAGAGCGGAGTCTGCTGCTCGCACCTCAAATATTTTCTATAATATGAGCTGAAGGCATAGACGCCTGTACCTAATCTCATTCGTTATTTGAATCATAGTCGAAGAAACTCGTCTGTGGTAAACAACTATTGCGCCTATTAGTTTAAAAAAAAAAAAAAAATGTGAGTTGTGAAAATACCGTGTTTTACTGGATATCATTTGGCCTTACGGCTAAAAGCTTAATACGTCCTGGAGCATAAAGCTAATTAGTTAGAATATTTAAACTTGAAATTTGATTAGGATTCGGTTCGGACGGGCCGGGAGATAAAACATCCGGGAACATCACAGAGCCGATTAACAATGAACGATTTAAAGACTTGTTAACAAACGAAACAACTGAATCGGAAAGGCAACGTATGAAAATCGCATTCGCCGAAGGCTATCTGTGCGGCTACAACCCTAACAACAAAGGATCCGGGAAGGCAACTCGATATTTACGAGTTGTACAACAACTATTAACAATCGTTATATTCTTAGCGATAGTCATAAGTCTGTTGGCGAGTGCCAGTGGCTCAATGTTCAGGTAAAACAACTTCGAAACTTTAACAAAATGGAATCTAAACAGCTATGGAT
This sequence comes from Leistus spinibarbis, assembly GCA_933228885.1. Taxonomy (NCBI): domain Eukaryota; kingdom Metazoa; phylum Arthropoda; class Insecta; order Coleoptera; family Carabidae; genus Leistus; species Leistus spinibarbis. Next base: position 14,888,073 of record OW121791.1, read on the forward strand.
TTGTAGAATTCAACTTGGTAATCAAGTAGAAGTAGATCCAGAGGAAATTCACGTAACATTCGATGACGTAAAAGGTGCGGATGAGGCGAAACAAGAACTAAAAGACGTTGTAGAGTTTCTAAGGAATCCGGACAAATTTTCGACATTGGGCGGCAAGTTACCGAAGGGCGTGCTGTTGGTTGGGCCACCAGGGACTGGGAAAACACTTTTGGCGAGGGCGGTTGCTGGCGAGGCTGGAGTGCCCTTTTTTCACGCGGCTGGGCCAGAATTTGACGAGATTCTTGTGGGACAAGGGGCGCGGAGAGTGCGGGATTTATTCAGTAATAGCGAAATATTTCATTTATATTTTCATTTGTTTTTCATTTTATTTGTTGGGTAGAAGCGGCAAAAGAGCGCGCACCTTGCGTTATTTTCATAGATGAAATCGATTCGGTTGGAGCAAAGCGAACAAATAGTGTTCTTCATCCGTACGCGAACCAAACGATCAACCAGTTGCTCAGCGAAATGGACGGTTTCCACCAGAACGAGGGAGTCATCGTTTTGGGCGCGACGAACCGACGGGATGATTTGGATCAGGCGTTACTACGACCGGGAAGATTTGATGTCGAAGTACGTCATATTTTGCGCTATTCGATTCTGTTATGTGTACATATTTTACACAGATATTATAGTCTCAAATCTCGCTATTTCCGGAAATATACGAAGCTATTAATTACGAATCATATATTCTAATTTTTGTTTTCCGCCTATCATAAATTGTGTACACACACATGCTTGTTGGTTTGAGCAAACTCTTCGGCATCGTGTAATGCGTCTGCGCAGTTTGAGCTTATTTCACTTTTATCCTTTAAAAACTACACTATTTCACTTTTTTGTATGCAAAATTGCTGTGGAAGCCCTGCGATTAGGTAACGATCCAACATTGTTGATCGCTCTGTATAATTCACATACTTGGATGTACCAAATTCTCTATACTTGATTATTCAACTTGATCATTCGTATTTTCAATTCAATCACTTTTATACTTTCGGACGTAGAGGTCTCTAAAACAGGACCCGATTAAATTTCATCTAATATATTGTTTTTTCAGATTGAACTAAGTCACGAAGCACAATAATTAGATATTATTTCATTAAACATTTGTAGTTATATATTATTCGTAAAATTAATAAATATCATTAAAAACATTTATATTTTGCCAAGATTTACTATAACGGGAGCTGGAGGCATTAATGCATGCATCAATATACAGTCAAACTTCCATAAGTCAAACTCCGAAATTGCGAATTATATAAAAATAATTATATATAGCACATCTCACTTACGAAGCAGCTTACGTCGTAGCTGCATTTAAATAAAGACTTAAAAAAATCGACTTATTGAAGTTAGACTGTATTTTAAACCAATGGTGACTTTGAAAAATTGTAAACAAATGTGTGATTTAGGTGACCGTACCAACGCCAGATTATACGGGACGGAAGGAAATCCTCAGTTTGTACATCAGTAAGGTTCTTGCCAAAGAAATAGACGTAGAATTACTCGCGCGCGGTACAACGGGTTTCACGGGTGCGGATCTCGAAAATATGGTCAACCAGGCGGCATTACGGTAATTATACCCCCAGATTTTATTTTTATACCAATATTGATATATGTATTTAAATCATTTAGTGCGGCAATTGACGGTGCAGATTTTGTGAGCATGAAGTATCTTGAATCCGCTCGGGATAAGGTCCTAATGGGACCAGAGCGTAAATCGCGAATCCCCGATGAGGAGGCGAATACGATAACGGCATATCACGAAGGAGGACACGCAATCGTCGCATACTACACAAAAGACTCACATCCGTTGCATAAAGTGACTATAATTCCGCGCGGGCCCAGTTTGGGCCACACCGCATATATACCCGAAAAAGAACGGTATCATGTCACCAAACAACAACTGCTAGCCATGATGGACACTATGATGGGGGGAAGAGCTGCCGAGGAACTAATATTCGGCCCCGAAAAAATTACTTCAGGTATGAAGTCATCCACTCATAAAATATAGCATTCCTCATACATTCTATGTCTCTGTTACATCATAAATTCCACTAAAAAAAACTCATTACCACGACAGCCACTAATTTTTACTTTCTTTTACGAAGTAATAACGAAATAATTTCAACGGATATACACATTTTGACCTTCACTGAATCGAATGTGACTATTTTCGGAATGACGTCAGTCTGTCTGTGTGTGTGTGAGAAATTTCGAAATCGAGATTTCAACGGATATACACGTTTTGACCTTCCCTGAATCGAATGTGACTATTTTCGGAATGACGTCTGTGTGTGTGTCTGTGAACGCTCTAGGGCCAAAACTGTCGAACGTAAAATTATGAAACTTCAAACTTAAGACTTGTATATGCCCTAGATGTGCACCTTTTATTTTTGAAATGAATATTCAAACCGGTTGTGTGCATGTTTACTCTATACATTTTTTGTTCTATCTCCAATATCGGCAAATATAGTTTTGTTCATAATGAAAGATATTAATATTTCGCACAACTTTTGTTTGTAATATTTCTTCAAAAAATGTACCAGTTGCGAGAAAAATGCTACGAAACATTATAAATATGTTGTTTACGTTGCCATGGATTCGCATGTAGCTTATAAAATCGGATCATCTGCTATTTTGACAGGAAAACAAAATAGACTCAATTAGATAAATGACATTTCAGGATATTCATGTAGAGTATTGGTTAGTTTGACTGCTTGTTTTGGTTATATATATATATATATATATATATATATATATATCTAGTGAAAACTGCGTAAAAGAAAGTCGAGTGCAGGCCACTCCAGATATTTTATGTTTCGTTCTCCATACACTACATTCGACCTCATTCTTCAACTAATACTCCATTACACTTAAATAAACTTCTCATAGAAAATAACAAGAATAAAGAAGCATTCAATATTTAATTTGTATGTTAGGAGCGAGTTCGGATTTGAAGCAAGCAACATCAATCGCAACACACATGGTAAAAGATTGGGGTATGTCTGAGAAAGTGGGTCTCCGCACAATGAATGAAAACACGAAGGCGTACGTGAGCGAGTCGTTGGGTCCGTCGACGTCCGAACAGATAGACTCAGAGATCAAACGCATTATGTCTGAAAGTTACGATCGTGCAAAACATATTTTAAAGACACACGCCCGAGAGCACAAAGCCCTCGCCGAAGCACTCTTGAAATATGAAACACTCGACGCCGAAGACATCAAAGCCATCATGGCGGATAAAATACCGCACGCTGAATTGAAATCGTAATTTTTGAGCAATAAAATCTAGCGAACGCTTTTTGTATATATCTGTTTTTCTATCAGTTATAATTGTTGCAGAAATGTTAAACATTCGTTGGTTGTTCATGTTCTCATGTTTTCACTATAGCATTGTTTAAAGTTGTAGTTGCAATTTTATAATTTTTTACCCTAGCAACGAATGTTTAATTGTTTCTTGTGCAATCTGACACCGTTTTATTAAATAGGAACGAGTTTAATTCTGCAATTATTGTGTTTCCGAATCTACAAATTATCTATTTAATGTGGGATGCGCCTCTAGTTTTGCAATTCATTGTTTAACTATTATGTATATTCAACATGCAAAACACATTACAAAGTACGAAATTATATAAAATATATTATATTACAAACAAGTTATAATTGTGTTATTATAATGATGAAACCCACTAACGCATTCAAATCAGTTCATTAGAGGTCATATAAAGGTCACATGTACACACTGAAGTTTTCAGTTTTCCCTCGATCGTCATTAATTGCTCGCTATCTAACGAAGAAAAATGCAAGCACAGTCCACCCAGAATAGAAGCCCCGTTTGTGGAATAACAGTTCTTGTCAATCAACGTAATACATTTTAAATGTATCATTTTCACCATGATTCAATTTTTTTCATAATATGTGCCCGGATGTATTGTAAACGAATTTACATGTCCATAATGACACAATACACACCCGCGTCAAATATAACCAACAGACGTGGATCAACGCCACAAACGATTTTCTCGATTGCGTAATTTTAATCTTAAGTAATTTAGTTTTATGGGCGTTTTAAACGTCCGCCATTTCGTATAAACTTCGGTCATTCCATTTGGATGCATCGAGCACCAAATATGTGAATCCCCCTGCTATTTCACAAGTGCCCTTGCACGTAAACGGTACAGTTTGCTTGGCAGAAACAATGCATATATGAGTATATAAAATTATTAATTACAAGGAATTATTAATATCAATTATAAATTAAATAGCAAAAAAATACTAATTTTATACGATTTATAATAATATAAATAAAATAAATAATTATATATTCCATTGGAAGCGTACTGTGTACAAGTGTAACGGCACACATAATAGTTATTTTTTAAATACAGGCATAATCACCTCTTATTTTTATTTAATCTATAAATAAATACAAATTATCGTAACCGTTACATAATAATTAATTTAGGCTCGAAAATACGGTGCCGAAACTCTGACAATTGCGCAGACATTTTGCGAAAGTACACGTACTTATTGCACCATTTTAAATAATGAAACAATGTAATAGAATTCGTAAAATAAACAAAATATTACCGCGAGCTCATTTTACTTTCTTTCGCAATGATTCCTACATAGTACAAAATTCATAAAAACGTCCAAAAATATGTCGACAAAGTCAAAATTAGAGAAATATCTTGTAATACTATAGGTACCAATATTGCATTTTTGGGTCTCCGAGACTAATTTTATACATTATTTAGTCATAATAGTCGTTATGAACCATCTATAGATAAACCATCCAGGTACGTTTAGAAACTAGCGAAGCGGCATTACTTTGTACTAGAGTCTAGTTCGAAGTAATGCCGCTTCGTTCTGGGCTATTTCTGATGGCGGAGCCACCATTAACTACGAATATTCATATAAGCAGATATTTTTACGCAACAATCAAAAATGTTCCGTCTTATAATGACTATTAAATAGAAAGGTTTGTTATACTGTTAGTCTTAGTTATATTCCTTAATTCCATGAAACTACTCAAAACCTTCATGATTAAGAAAGAAATGGTCCGAATTATTTTTATAATAATATCAGTCGATGCGTAATTGCATACAAAATACTTAGTAAACATATTTTTGTTTTGAATAGACAGTTTTGGAAATAAAAAATTCCTATTTTAGAGATTTTTATTTGTCTCCGAAACTGCATTTAAAAATAATCATATTGTCAATAGACATTTTTTATGCAATTACGCATCGACTGATATATATATATATATATATATATATATATATATATATATATATATATATTTAAACATAATTCGGGTTAATTCTTTTTTGAAATTATCGTCTTATTATTATAACTTTAAGAAGTCTTCTCAGACTTCGGACTTCATACTTTTAGACTAATACAAAAAATATATATCAGTCGATCCGTAATTGCATAAAAAATACTTGGTAAGCATTTTTGTTTGTTTTGAATACATAGTTTTGAAGATAAAAATTAAAAACTATAAAAAGTGCCTATTTTTGCAGTTTATTTATTTATCTCCGAAACATATCATTCAAAAATAATCATATTTTCATTAGACATTTTTTATGCAATTACGCATCGACTGATATATATTTTTTTATAAACATAATTTGGGCCAATTTTATTTTTTCGAACTTGATGTTTGAATTTATCGTCTTATTATTATAACATTAAGAAGTCCTCTCAGACTTCGGACTTCATACTTTTAAACTAAGATAAAAAAATATATATCAGTCGATCCGTAATTGCATAAAATAATACATGGTAAACATATTATTGTTTTGAATACATAATTTTGGAGATAAAAAATAAAAGCTATAAGAAAGTGCTTATTTTGGAGATTTTTAATCTCCGAAACATATCATTAAAAAATAATCATATTTTCACCAGACATTTTTTATACAATTACGCATCTACTGATATTATTTTTATAATCATAATTTGAGCCAATTATTTTATCGAACTTGATGTTTAAACTTATCGTCTTTTTATTATAACTCTAAGAAGTCTTCTCAGACTTTGGATTTCATACTTTCAGATTGACAAAAAAAAAAAATCAGTCGATCCGTAATTGCATAAAAAATACTTTTTTATGCATTTTTTACACATTTAAAATAGTAGATTTGTTTATGTTAACAGAGATTCGGAGATAAAAATAAGAACCTCCAAAATAGGCCATTTATTATAGTTTATATTTCCGAAACTACAACAAGTACAAAAATAAGAATATTTTCACCAGACATTTTTCATGCAATTACGCATTGGCTGATATATCTTATTTATAAACATAATTCGGGCCAACTTATCATTTTGTTATTATAAATTTAAGAAGTCTTCTCAGACTTTGGATTTCATACTTTTAAACTGACAAAAATATATCAGTCGATCCGTAATTGCATAAATAATGCCTGGTAAAAATATTAAATTTTTTGAACCAAGAGTTTCGGAGATAAAAAATAAAAACTATAATAAATGGCCTATTATGGAGGTATTTATTTTATATCTCCGCGTCTGTTAACATAAAGAAAACTACTATTTTAAAAATGTGTATATCCATTTATTTCATAATTGAGGAAACATGTATTTGACCTAATGGAGCAGCCGCCACTGATATGAATACAATATTATTTAATACAAATGATTGAATAACAACAACTTTCACAAGATTAATTTAGTTTTTAATTTTATAACTGGAACCTCTCTACAGTCTACATTATATAAGTGTTGCGTTAAAACAAAATCGGTTTTAGTGCGGCAAATCGCCGATTGCCGCTCTTGGCGCCACATACAATGCAATGAGCACACAAATGTCAGTCAATTCATGGCTGTCGTTGTGTACACATCGTAGTCTTATAAATATTATGTGATTGGGATTATTGTAGGTTTTAATTTATAGTGTTATATAAGTTCATTCATTAAGAATCGACGATGTCAATAGAAGAAAAATTCCATGCGGCTGTCAATGTGATAAGGGGTTTACCAAAAAATGGTTCGTGTATATTTATTTTGATGTTTCAGTAAAATATGCACTGTAATTGTGTCATAATTAAAATGGTATATATATTTATTATGCATACACGTATTTATGATTTGTTTGATAAGGATGTGTTATTCGAGTGGTTTCTTTATGTACTTTAAACTTTGCACATTATCATGTTTTTAATCATTATATTCAATAGAAATGTAATTCATGTTCTGCGTCTAATTATATGTTTAATTTGTTCTGGTCGATTACCACCAATTGTCTATAGTCTTTGTGTCTCCTAATGCAAAAAATGCACTTTCATTATAAGTAAATATTTGGTTTGAATATATGATTGCGAATTTTTTTACTTTCGCCAGTTAAGTTCGCTGAACTGAAATGTCGAGACAGTGGAAATATACCGATTATTCGTACAGAATTCACTGTAGGGATTTCTCTAAACCTTGAATACATTTTTTTATTGATTTCATCGGTCTTTTGTTAAAACTGCAAGGTCTCTTTTACATTGAAAATTATATCGAGAAATGTGTCTTATTTTATGTTAATTCGTGCGACCGACATCGGAATAAGAAATTTAACCTACATGTGATTTTTTCGCCAATTAATTCTTGTAATAACTCCAGTACGTTTCTATGAGGATTTAACAACATGAATCCATGTTGTAAATCGCTATTACAAAAAGTTTAACTATCATAAAAAAAATCTAGAGTGCTCTCGACTCGACTTATACTTGTTTTTATTATAATTGCAATATATCTTTATTGTTACTATTACCATAAAATTAATTATGTGGTAACTAGGAAAACATAAATATAATATACCTTAAATTAAATAGTTGCCAGAAAATTTAATATCTATAACTATTTATTTATTAAGAATGTTTTTATATATTTTCTTGTTAAGAACCAAACTTCCTTATAATAAAAATGAAAAAATATAACAAAAACTAGTTTAGGTTCAGGTTACAAGGCTTTCAGCTCGCGGTATAAAATATATTTATTGGATTTTTTTATGCACAAAATATATTTTAACCTATTATGTCTGTAAGGAAGAAAACCTATTATATAAACTGATTTTTGAAATGTTAAAATGTTAAAACACCATTATGAAATTGATTGTAACAATACTGTCAGTTTCACTGCACAACTTAGCGCATGCGTACGTGCTACAATATTTCAAAAATAAATATTATTAGTCTTGGTCTTTCAGTTTACAATAATAATAATAAAAAAAAAACAGATATAAAAATTCGTACAATTATTTGAAGATATTTTTTGATAACTTCAACACATTTTTATTGCATATTTTAATATTATTTACATATTTCAAAAAAATAACACTTTAAATAATAGTTCAATTTTTATATGTATAATATTTTTGTAATAGTAACAAGAATAAACTGTTATTACTGGTTGAATAATCATTATTAAAAACAATAATGTTTTCTTTCCAAGGATTATAAATTTTGGTTTTTATGTTCAACGATATTGGCTGTAGAGCGTTCACAAATACACACATACAAACGGATATTGTGTAACAGTGTAATTAAAATATCTGGAGTGACCTGCACTTTAACGCAGTTTTCCCCTATATATATATAACCAAAACAAGCAGTCAAACTAACCAATACTCTACACAGAAATATCCTGAAATGCCATTAATCTAATTGAGTCTATTTGTTTTCCTGTCAAATGCGCAGATGATCCGATTTTATAAGCTACATGCGCGAATCCATGGCAACGTAAGCCAAATATTTATAATGTTTCGCGTAGCATTTTTCTCGCAACTGGTACATTTTTTGTTGAAATGTTTCAAACAAAAGTTGTGCGAAATATTAATATCTTTCATTATGAACATAACTATTTTTGCCGTAAGTGTAGCCGTTCTAGTGATATTGGAGATAGAACAAAAATTGTATAGAGTAGCACTTCCGGTTTGAATATTCTTTTCAAAAATAGAAAGTGCACATTTAGGGCATATACAAGTGTTAAGTTTGTAGTTTCATAATTTTACGTACGACAGTTTTGGCCCTAGAGCGTTCATAGACACAGACACACAGACGTCATTTCAAAAATAGTCACATTCGATTCAGGGAAGGTACAAACATGTATATCCGTTGATATCTCATGATTACAAGACTTACTTATTACTTCGTCAAAGAAAAACTTCCTAACCGAAATTAGCCGATGTTTTTGTTTTCGGGTCAGCTCCAATTTTCGTTCCGACAAAAATAACGGTTTTTCCGCTTTTCGGTTCAGTTCGGGTTCGAAGCCCTGCTATTTTGTGATAGAAATGTCATATGTACACAATGAAAATTTACAAGTCATTGTTTGTCACTTTAATAAAAAAAATCTACATATATCAATGATACTTTATATCTAATAACTTCCATTGTATGAGAATTCAAGTACCATACAAATTCCTATTTTTACTTAGTGATAATTGTAAGTTAGCTAATGAAGTTAATAGCGTATTAGATTGATATTAATAATTAATAGTTATTGCATAATAGTGTATAATTTTAAATAAAGATACATTTTGTTCATAAAAAGTAATAAATACTTTGTTATGACTGAGTTGCTATATGATGTATGTGTCTCTAAGTATGTTATAAGAATAACTTTCACTATAGATAAATGAATTTGTTCATAAAGAGCGTACTTCATTCGCCAATGAAATTTACGCCTTGAACCAGTTTAACACTGCCAAACACTTACTAATTTACCTTATTTTCGAATAATCTATAATATTAATTATCGATTCGTTGACATATCACCTACCCACGTTGCTGATAAATTTGCGTTGATATGCTAATCAATTGCTATTTTTAATATATCCAAACTTGATTAGAATAAAACAATACTTACAGGCACATATGGCTCCAGCTCGCCGTATAAAAAGTAAATACTATCAGCGCATCTTGTATCAGTACTCCAAATTTTGGAGCCCTATAATTCCGGAAGTATAAGATCGATTGAATTAAAACTGCTAGTGGATGCAAATAGGATTCTAAATAATATGTGTAGCAAATTTGGTTCAAATCGCTCGGGTATCTTCAGAGGCGTAGAGGGCACACATTTAGTCTTACGAGCGAGCGACACCTAACATCCAAGTATATGGACTTATATATATTGTCAGCTCGCCGTATGAAGTACCGAAGAAGCTAAAGCATTCGGTCGTGTGTCTGTAGCATTCTCAGATCAAAATATATAATTCAAGAATAGAATTATGGGATTTTGTACATATGTATATGTATTATTTATGCTAACAATATTCCTGAATTCCAAGAAGAAGAAAAGTGAATATTTAATTAGAGGAACAGCCGGTCAAATATAATTATTATTCCTATTCATTAATACATGTTTTCCTTTGTAATTTTTTAAATATACACTTTTTAATTTAACCCTTGGCCATTTTGTATTCCATTTGATCACAACGAAAATTAATATTTGATAAGTTTAAACATTCTGCTAACAATTCACTACTTGTTATTGTTAAAATGTATCTAGTGTATCCTGCACTCAACTTATACGGATAATATATCATTATTTATGTTTTACATTGATGTGATGACCATGAAATTATATTTATATATATATATATATAGCAATAATGGAAACATGTAAATAACGTAATTTCAAAATCAATTTTTCAGTAAATGGTACATAAAACAAAAACGTTGCTAAAGTTTTCAATATCTTCAACTTTTATAGGAACCACTATTTCGCTAACTCATGCCGTTTTCGAGATATTGGTAATGTACTATTGTCCGTTTCGGTTAAGATATTAGTTAGAAAATAGGAGGTCACGTCCGGCCATATACTTAAGTTTAAAGTTCAGTTTTAATTCTAGAGCGCTCACACAGTGACGTCATCTAGGAAATAAACAGATTCGATTCAAATTAATTGGAAATGTATTTCCGTTAAATGTTTGTATGCCTACAATATTCTTAAGGTCGAACAACAAGGTCGAAAATAAGAAACACCGGCTCGTACTTCATAAAAAAAAATACAGTGAATTCGTAATTGCATAAATACTGTCTGGATTTTTTTTTGAACGTACACTTTCGGATATAGAAAATAATAACCTCCAAAATCTTCGAAACTGTACGTTCAAAAAATAAGAAAAAATTACCAGGCATTATTTATGCATTTACGAATTAACTGATTTTTTTTTATAAAGTATTACCCGGTGTTTTTTTGCGTAATCGACGTTTGTTTAATCATGATAGCTTTTGAGTAGTTTTTTGTAATAAAGGACTATAAGTTTGACCAAAAGTGTATCAATGTGTCCGTAATGCCTTTATGATCAATAAACAGTCATTATTCGATGGAATATCTTTGATTGTAGCGTAAAAATAGCTAATTTCTATTTCTGCGCATTGAACATTCGAATTCGATGTTAGCGCCACCAGCTAAAATAGCCGAGAGCGGAGCGGGATTACTTCGAATTAAATGAACCTGATAGTTTGTCTTAAATACTTTTGCATACGTTAAAACTCGATATCTCAATGCTTAAACAATGAAAAACAAATATCACTAGTAAATATTTGAAATAAAATAATGTAAATAAGCAATAAAATTGTTTATATTATGAAATTTTTATTATCTTTACAAGATTCTCACAATACAGATTATGTTATAAAAACATGTTGTATTCCGAAGGTTAAAGATCTCATAAATATTATTTAAATAAATTCAACTTGTAAACACGTTTTTACTTGTACGAAGTACCGAAGAAGCTAAAGCATTCTCGGATCAAAAAATATCATTAACAAAAAGTGTTTGTCTCGTCGCCCTGAATCCAAAAATATATATAACTTATATACTTGGATGTTAGTCGTCGCTCGCTCGTCAGACCCAATTTGTGCCCTCTACTCCTCTGAAGGTACCGGAGCGATTCACACCAAATTTGGTACACATATTATTTGGCATCCCATTTGAATCCGCTCGCAGTTTAAATCCAATCGCCCCTATACTTCCCGAGTTATTGGCCCCCAAAATTTAGAGCCCCCCTTAATACTGCCCTTATAAAAATAATTAAAACACTCAAAAGTTTTACTAAAAATTCTAAGATATTTTATGTCTACAAGATTTTTTCATATTGTTAACCCAAAGCCCGAAAAAAATTATTAAATATTATAATTTTGAATTTTAAAATATGCACTAAAAAATTGTTTGTATATCTATAACATTTTTTTCAAATTGTTAACCAAAAGGCCATAATAATTAAAAACCACTTCTCGCAACGCATATCTTACCTAAAGGCGAGCTCTTCGCATTGGTGCGTTTTACTCGTACTAAATCTTGTTTGTTGTTATTTTACGTATAGTATAAATTAAATGTATTTTTAAAGGTTACCATTTGTTGTAATTGTAACCGTTTTCTGAAAATATTTTGGGAAATTTACATATATTAGTATTTGCTGTTAATTAACATCGAAGATCGAACCGCGTTACGGACGTGTCAATATTTTTGTGCCAACAAATCGACAATGGATTGTTTCGACATGTGATGGCGTGACAAATGTTTACACCCACTTTTAAATTTCAATGTTATTGCCACGTACACATTTAAATAAATTTTACTATCAATTAAAAAGACTGCGCGATAATTATAATCACCAAAATATAGCATGTCAAAAACAAATAAAGAAATAGTATGGCTAAAGTATAGAAAACCAGTTAAAAAAAAATATAAAAATTTTAATTTGAGAGGCAAACCACAATAGAGTAAATAATTTCTGAATAAGAGATTATTTTTGTATGGTTTTCTATTCAATATTGAAGTTGATGCCATATATTTGCAATCGAGAATCTCGTAAGATGGAAGTAATTAATCTCGATCGTGAATAGTATTATAAAATGTACATTTATGAACTCTGATTCTTACTTTCTTATACGTAATGTTTAAAATAAAATAAATCGACCTTCAAAGTTTAATGGAAATTTACATTTGTACTTGAATCCAGTTTGACTAATTTCCCAATGATATTTCAATCAGAAGTGCTTATTTACTCGCGTTATTTCTTGCATATCTCGAAAACGACATACATTGCAAAATTGAATCTTATAAAAGTTAAAGATATTAAAATTTCCTACAACTTTTGTTTGAAAAATTATTTCGGGCAAAATTACTGAAACATCCCTTTTCAAAATAACCAAGTTACGTTTCCCTCATTTTGATATTGCCGCATGGGCACAATAAAACTATATTATATACATATATAATGAAATTAAGTGTAAAAGAGTCGAGGACTTTTTACTTTCTTTTACAGAGTAATAAGTAAGTATTGTAATCATGAAAAATTTCGAACTCGAGATTTCAACGGATATACATGTTTTGACCTTCCCTGAATCGAATGTGACTATTTTCGGAATGACGTCTGTGTGTGTGTGTCTGTGTGTGTGGCTGTGTGTGTGTCTGTGAACGCTCTAGGGCCAAGACTGTCGAACGAATAATTATGAAACTTCAAACTTAAGACTTGTATATGCCCTAGATGTGCACCTCCTATTTTTGAAAATAATATTCAAACCGGAAGTGCATGTTTGCTCTATACATTTTTTGTTCTATCTCCAATATCACTAGAACGGCTACACTTACGGCAAATATAGTCATGTTTATAATGAAAGATATTAATATTTCGCACAACTTTTGTTTGAAACATTTCTTCAAAAAATGTACCAGTTGCGAGAATAATGCTACGAAACATTATAAATATGTTGTTTACGTTGCCATGGATTTGCATGTAGCTTATAAAATTGGATCATCTGCATTTTTGTCAGGAAAACAGAAGACTATTAGATAAATGACATTTCAGAATATTTCTGTAGAGAATTGGTTAGTTTGACAGCAGGTTTTGGATCTATTTATATTTATTTATAAATATATATATATATATATATATATATATATATATATATATATATATATATATATATATATTTATATATATATATATTTATATATATATATATATATATATATATATATATATATATATATATATACATATACATATACATATACATATACATATACATATACATATACATATACATATACATATACATATACATATATCTATATCTAGTGAAAATTGGATCATCTGCATTTTTGTCAGGAAAACAGAAGACTATTAGATAAATGACATTTCAGAATATTTCTGTAGAGAATTGGTTAGTTTGACAGCAGGTTTTGGATCTATTTATATTTATTTATAAATATATATATATATATATATATATATATATATATATATATATATATATATATATTTATATATATATATATTTATATATATATATATATATATATATATATATATATATATATATATATATATACATATACATATACATATACATATACATATACATATACATATACATATACATATACATATACATATACATATACATATACATATACATATACATATATCTATATCTAGTGAAAACTGGGTAAAAGAAAGTTGAGTACAGGCCACTCCAGATATTTTTTATGGTATAAATAGAATATACCGATTATAAAAGGTTATCATAAGTAATAATTTAAAAATAACTACTTGATAATTATTTAAAACCGTTTCCTTCTATAATTTTAACTAACAACAATATTTTCTATTTTTTAGGTTCTTATCAACCGAGTAATGCGTTAATGTTAAGGTTCTACGCGTATTTCAAGCAAGCTACATTAGGGCCATGTAAAGGGTCTCGGCCAGCCTTCTGGGATGTTGTAGGCCGCGCCAAATATGATTCATGGACAAAACTAGGCGACATGAAAAAAGAGGAAGCTATGAGTAATTATGTATCCGAGTTACACAGGTAGAGAAATAAAGAGACATTGTCGTATTTAATTGTTTTTCTTAATTATAATTATGTATAAAATAGAATTGTGGAGACAATGAGCTACACAGACAACGTTGCCAACTTCTTGGAGGCTCAACAACAACTTGATTCCATTTCGATTGATGACTTAGAACTGATTGCAGGAGATGTTATCGAAAGAGTTAGATCACAGCCTAATTCTCCATTCGGTACTTACTTACTTTTCTTGTTATATGATTACTGCATACCTTTACACAAGGCAGACTTTTTTTTGTTATAAGTAAATAAATTTCCGGTATTACAAAAATGAATGCATGTTACAAGAAAATAATTCCACTAATTCATACATGGAATTGTGATACCAGAATATCATGTTTAAATTACAAAAGAAAGGTTTCATAATTTTAAATAACATAAATGATCAAAGAGAGATAGAAATAGTAACTACTCGTCTAACTATGCTCCTAAGCATGGTTACATGGATCATGTAACAAGTATAAACATTGTTATTGTGTGATGTCATTAATTTCTGAATAAATTTGGTTATCATGTAACTACAACTAACTACGAGGTTACAACTCTGAATAAAAATCGCCTTAAATTAATTTCTCGTATCACTAAATATATAGAAATAGTAAAACTGTTTGTCGCAGAAATATAAACACACGCAAAAATTTGAATCTCTTTAAAAATATCATTTTGGAACGAATTGTAGACGATACAAATGATGTTTCTGACCATTTAAAACGTAAAAAGTAGATAAAACAGCAAAAACTAATAAACAAGTTTTTTCTTTAGCTTTGTCGTAAGTGCGTTGTTTTTGCATCGGTCAGCGCCACTGACTCAAGGCCTTAACGCTTGAGAAAAAAAGCAAATATCAATTTAAAAATTAATATTTAGATTAATCATTGGAATCCCTGAAATGAACAACTTTCTATTTGTAATAGTTTTTTTCTGGCCTAAAATTTAGCTTGTCGTACCAAAGTACAACAAAGCTATAGTGTTTGGTCGTGGGTCTGTAACATGCTCGCCCAAAAAGTTTTTGTATTTTCACCCTGAATTCAAAAACATATACTTGGATGTGTATGTATCTCGCTCAGTCGGTCATAAGGTATGACTTTGTGCCTGCAACTCCTCTGAAGGTACCGAGCTGATTTTACTGAAATTTGATATACATAAAATTTGGGTGACCAAAAAGTTCCCGTCGTATTTTAAATCCAATCGTGTGTACAGGACCGGAGTAAATCGGCCCCAAAATTTGGAACGCGTTAATACAGCAATTAGAAAAAAATTAAATATATATATATATATACATATAACTAATAGAATGTTAGTCGTCGCTTTACTCCTCTGAAGGTACCGGAGCGATTTGCACCATATTTACTACACATATTTGGCACCCCATTTAAATCCGCTTGCAGTTTATATCCAATCACCCGTTTTTTTTTGGAGCTCCCTTAATACTGCACTAAAATATATTTTATGTCTATAATATGTCATTTTAAACCCACAATTTCTTCAATGTTCTCGCAGCATCTCGAGACCCTTCTCCACAGAGAATCCGATCCAGCAGTCTGGAAACGAGTCCTGCTACTTCACCAAGTATCAGTCCGCCTCCACAACCAGACACAGACCATAGCGATGATGAATATATCGATACGATAGATGTAAATGATTCAATTAATCAATCACATTTATATAATCGTTGGAAATTAATAAATGTATTTTTTTTAATCTAGTCTCCACCAGAGTCTGGGCTGAAGAAATCCCTTCAAAACGGTTACATTCATGGCGACAACATTCCAAATGGTCACACACCGAAAGAGCGAGTATCTAGATCGAAAACCAAAATAGCGCATACTGGCGAAATTACGACAAACCACCGAGTGGATATCTCGCAGGATGTGCTCCGAACAATGCAGAATATGCAATCGGACATTGATCGATTATCCGCAAAAGTCACGAATTTGGATAAAACGAAAGTATCGAAAAAGGGGCGAATGTTCTCGTTCAAGCACGTGTCGCCGACACTGTTAGCATTTATAATACTATGGCCATTTGTCACTCATAATATAATGCGTTACTGGGCGAATCGGAAATAATATTTATGCTTTCAATTTGTAATTATGAATTATTATTATGTGATGTTTTTCGGTGTTACAATTTTGTGGTTTTATTGTTATGTACATATATAGAATTTTATAAATGACTGGTTTGGAATGATTGAAATTTAATAAAATAATTTCTTTTTAATTGACATGATTGTTGATGATTCCGATCAACTACAGTGCATTTCACTCATGCAATTGCTCACGTCATAGCTGCAGTTAGATAAAAATGCAGATATAAGGACTTAATTTTTGTTCACATATTGATTTGCCATCCAGAACATCTCTCAACTGATTTAGGAGTAGTAATGTGTTACGCATTTCTTGTACCCGATTTTCTTGTTCATTCTGCTCTTCTTTCATGGATTCCAGATTCATCATCTTCGCATTGTGCATGCATTTGCATGAGAAGGTGACTCAGCATATCCAGTTTGTTTTTAATTGAATTTTGAATTCGCGTTATGTTTTTTCTTTTCAATAACGCTTTCGTTTCAGGAAGGTTTCCATTATATGTTTAATTGTTTGCTTGTGGACAGATTATATAAATCACTTCCGGTTCTGCAAATCTTAAAGATTGAATTAAATATATGTTTGCAATCTCCTGTTATCGCTAGATATTTCTTGCGATCCGGTTTGAAGAACCAATGATTCGTACCATGTTAAATAATAAAATACTGCACGGATTTAAATTCTTTTAATTGCGTAATACGTTTACAAATTGTACAATACATCAAACTCATAATAAACTACCTTCTTTCTTTTTGTGGTGCTTGGTAACGGAAATGAACAAATGACAAACTATAGGTTTGTTCGCCCTGCGTTTCTTGCTCGGTTCATATATGAACTGAGCAAGAATAATTTTTAATTTGTCTTTTGACATCAGTTATCACAACTAGAACAACTAAGACCGTGTTTCTAGTTGGAATGTATTTAAAATATCAGTATATTATTAGTATATGAAAACTAACAAAAATATCTGGAGTGGTCTGCACTCAACTTTCATTTACGCAGTTTTCACTAGATATAAATATATGTATATATATATATCCAAAACCTGCTGTCAAATTAACAAATACTCTACTGAAATATTCTGAAATGTCATTTATCTAATAGAGTCTTTTGTTTTCCTGACAAAAAGCATATGATCCGATTTTATAAGCTATATGCGAATCCATGGCAACATAAACACGATATTTATAATGTTTCGTAGCATTTTTCTCGCAACTGGTACATTTTTTGTAGAAATGTTTGAAACAAAAGTTGTGCAAAATATTAATATCTTTCATTATGAATATAACTATATTTGTCGTAAGTGTAGCCGTTCTAGTGATATTGGAGATAGAACAAAAAATGCATAGAGGTTTGAAAATTCTTTTCAAAAATAGGAGGTGCACATCTAGGGCATATACAAAGCTTAAGTTTGAAGTTTCATAATTTTTCGTTCGACAGTTTTGGCTTTAGAGTGTTCAGACAGACAGACGTCATGCCGAAAATAGTCATATTCGATTCAGGGAAGGTCAAAACATGTATATCCGCTGAAATCTCGAGTTCGAAATTTTTCATGATTACAATACTTATTACTCCGTAAAAGAAAGTAATAATTCAGCATTAATGCCAACCTCACAGGATGGCCAACCTTTGAAAAATTAAATAACTACCAAGAACAGTGATTTTAATATATATATATATTTTTTTTACACTATATCACATGTATTCAGTGACTAGAATCCTTGGAAATGTAACAACAATGTAAATTGGGTTGGGCTTTATTACACTCATGGTAACACTGTAATACAAAACTGATTTGAAGCTAGTTACTAGTCTACTGCCGTTACCAACATTGGGCGTGTTTACTATAAATGACAGATACATTCTTTTAAATTTATAACTATATTAATAATTTCTAACAATTGTATTAAGTGTGTGAATGCAATGGCTGCACCGCATAGAGAGCGAGAAGCTGTTCAAAAGCAAATTCAACAAGATTGGGCCAACAGGGAATATATAGAAGTTATAACAATCAGCATTAAAAAAATAACAGATTTCTTGAATTCCTTTGGTAATTATATTAAGTAATACTTTTGATAATAATTAAAATAATAAATTTGTTTTATTTTAGATTTATCATGTCGATCAAAACTAGCTGCACTCAACGAAAAATTAACCACACTGGAGAGAAAAATTGATTATTTGGAAGCTTGTGTACGTATAATTGTTTATTTGATTGTTTCACTAGGGGACTAATTGTATTATTTGCTTTACAGGTGACTAAAGGAGAAACTTTAACATGACTCCTCACTAATTGTAACATTAAGTTATTTTGTACTGTAATCTAAGTTTTTATGTATATATGTTAGGTTTGAAACATATTTTGTAAGTTTAATAATATATATTTAACAAATAAGATTTTTACTTTTACGTAATCATGAAAAATTTTGAACTCAAGATTTCAACGGATATATACGTTTACGTGACGCTCTAGAGCCGAAACTGTCGAACGTAAAATCGTGAAACTTGTATATGGTCTAGATGTGCACCTCCTATTTTTGAAAAGAATATTCAAACCGGCAGTGCATGTTTACTCATTGCATTTTTTGTTCTATCTCCAATATCACTAGAACGGGTGCACTTATGTCAAAATTTCAACTGATATACACGTTTTGACCTTCCCTGAATCGAATGTGACTATTTTCGGAATGACGTCTGTTTGTCTGTGTGTGTGTGTGTGTCTGTGAACGTTCTACGGCCAAAATTGTCGAACGTAAAATTATGAAACTTCAAACTTAAGACTTGTATATGCCCTAGATGTGCACGTCCTATTTTTGAAATGAATATTCAAACCAGTTGTGCATGTGTACTCTATATTGTTCTATCTCCAATATCACTAGAACGGCTACACTTACGACAGAAATAGTTATGTTCATAATGAAAGATATTCATATTTCGCACAACTTTTGTTTGAAACATTTCTTCAACAAATGTACCAGTTGCGAGAAAAATGCTGAATGTTGTTTACGTTGCTATGGATTCGCATGTAGCTTATAAAATCGGATCATCTGCTATTTTGACAGGAAAACAAAATAGACTCAATTAGATAAATGACATTTCAGGATATTTCTGTAGAGTATTGGTTAGTTTGATAGCTGGTTTTGGTTATATATATATACATATATCTATATCTAGTGAAAACTGCGTAAAAGAAAGCTGAGTGCAGGCCACTCCAGATATTTTTAATGTCATGGAAATACATATGTAAGGATTTTTCTAATAGTTATGCTTGAAAAAATTTGACAAATAAACAAAATATAAATAATGTATGTTATATTGCAACTGCTTAACACAAATTTTTAAAAAATGTACCAATTACGAGAAAACCGCTATTGAAAATCTTTATATTTTTATTTATATTGTCATGGTAATAGTTATGCTATTATTTATGCATGAAAAAATTTGACAAATAAACAAAATATAAATAATGTATGTCATATTCCACTGCTTAGCACACGCATAGATCGACTGAGAAGTTAACTTTAAAGAATCAACATTTATGTTCCATATTGAAGGAACAATATTTGATAACAATAAAATAATAAAACTAATTGGTACAATTTCATCATATTACTGTGGAATATTGGTATTTTTTGACAGTTTGAAATATATATTTCTAATGAAAACTACTTAAAAGAAAGTTCTGCTTTTATTTTATTTAGAATCTAGGCATGCACAATAAACATTGGCCGCATTATATCTCTGGGCCGCCTCGGTGAGAACGCCAAAGATATTTAACGACAGAATATATATATATATATATATATATATATATATATATATATATATATATATATATATAAAGATATTTAACGACAGAATATATATATATATATATATATATATATATATATATATATATATATATATATAAAGATATTTAACGACAGAATATATATATATATATATATATATATATATATATATATATATATATATATATATATATATTCTGTCGTTAAATATCTTTATATATATATATATATATATATATATATATATATATATATATATATATATTCTGTCGTTAAATATCTTTGGCGTTCTCACCGAGGCGGCCCAGAGTTAATGCGGCCAATGTTTATTGTGCAAGCCTAGATTCTAGATAATTGAAAGAGTTGTCTTAAAATAAAAAACCAGAACTTTCTTTTATGACAACTCTTTCAATTATAACTAGAATCTAGGCTAGCATAATAAACTTTGGCCGCGTTATCTCTGGGCCGCCTCGGTGAGAACGAATTAGGCGATGTCGGCCATTTTGCAAGTTGACGCGATTCCGCGACAGTATAAACGCGCCATAATCTTTATTAACCTGAAGTTAGTAAAGGACGAGCAGTTGGTATTGCCTTTTATCAATAACTGACAGCTGTCAAATATTCAAAATAACGATGTTCAAATTTTAAATATTAAAAATATTTGTATTGAATTGATTTAATTTTATATACATAAGATAAAATGAAAAAATGGCTTTGACAACACGCGAATGCTCACTTCTCATTAGGTTTGTGTACAGTTTATGAAAAATCCTAACCTACATTTGATTTCATTTCTGTATATTTGTTTAGTTTATTATCGGAATCTAGTGTTGAATCTACTACTCTAGAATCTTTGGTAACACAGCTCAATCAATTATTTAATAAGCAAGACTTTTATAAAGGTACAACGAAATATTTAATGTAAGATACATTTTTGATAATTATTATTGTCTAGTGGGCTGTGCTTTAGTGTTATTATTGCAACAAGCAGATTTATTACCACAAGCAGTTCAGCGAGTGGCTGCACTTGCGCTAATTCATGAATTATACCGAGGCGAGCCCCTAAATTGCAATCCATTCTCAGCTGTGTTTATACATTTATTGGTAGGTAATTGTAAAATTATGATTTTGAGCGGGAAACAAATATTTTGTACCCATTTTAGAACCCACAAGAACAAACAACAGGAAAACAATTTGAATTCGCTGGCCAGTTACCGCCACTGTCTGCAGCTGAGAAAAAAGTACTAACTCAACTCGTTGGAACAAGTACTAAAGATGTAAGTACTTATTGCGTTTTTAGCTTGCGGTACGAAGTACCGAAGAAGCAAAAGCATACGGTCGTGTGTCTGTAGCATTTTCGGATCAAAAATTTGTTTGTCTCGTCGCCCTGAATCCAAAAATATATATAACTTATATACTTCGCTCGCAAACCAAATTTGTGCCCTCTACTTCTCTGAAGGTACCAGAGCGATTTGGTATACATATTATTTCGCATCCTATTTTAATTGGCTCGCAGTTTAAATCCAATTGTTTGTATACTTCCAGAGTTATAGGGCCCCAAAATTTGGACCCCCCCTTAATACTGCCCTTATAAAAACAATAAATACATTTAAAAATTCTACTATAAATTCTAAGATATTTTATGTCTACAAGATTTTTTCATATTGTTAACCCAAAGCCCGAAAAAAATGATTAAATATTATAATTTTGAATTTTAAGCAATGCACTAAAATATCTTTTATTAATATAATCTACAAAAAATTGTAAGACTTTTTATATCTATAACATTTTTTCAATTTGTTTACCAAAAGCCCATAATAATTAAAATCCACTGCTAGCTACGCATATCTTACCTAAAGGCGAGCTCTACGCATTGGTGCGTTTTACGCGTACCAAATCTTGTTTAATACAGAATAGTTTTTACGATGAAAGTTGTGGTTTAATTTCTGCCCATGCCAGTTTGCATTTAAATAGAAAGCGTTCTACACATATACACGAACAAACTTAAACAAAAACATATCTATAATATGATTTCAAATTGTTAACCAAAAGGGCAGTATATTTAAAAACCGCTGCTCACATCGCATATGTTACCTAAAGGCGAGCACTACGCATTGGTGCGTTTTACACTTACCAAATCTTGTTTAATACAGAATATTTTCAATTTACTCTACTTTTACAATGAAACTTGTGGTTTAAATGCCAGTTTGCATTTAAAAAAGCGTTCTACACATATACACAAACAAACATTAAAAAAACATATATAATATTATTTCAAATTGTTAACCAAAAGGGCAGTATAATTAAAAACCGCTGGTCACATCGCATATCTTACCTATAAGGGTAGCTGGACGCATCGGTGCGTTTTACGCGTACCAAATCTTGTTTAATAAAGAATATTTTCAATTTACTCTACTTTTACGATGAAAATTGTGGTTTAACTTCTGCCCATGCCAGTTTGGATTAAAAAAAAAAGCGTTCTACACATATACACAAACAAACATAAACAAAAACATATCTATAATATTATTTAAAATTGTTAACCAAAAGGGCAGTATAATTAAAAAACCGCTGCTCACATCGCAATCTTACCTATATGGCGATCTGGACGCATCGGTGCGTTTGTAAATTTATATTACGAATACTCAATTTTGAGCATGAATTAAAATATATATATATAAAAAAATCTTAAAAAAGTTAATAAAATTACCATTTTTGTATTTATTATAGATTTTAAAGAAAACTGCAAAACAGTTACTATTTTCTGATGCCAATAACCAAAATTCGGCAGATTTAACAACGTTACAATTAACTCTAGCTCAAAGACAATCCGAACTACCCGAAATCAGTCGTACTGGAATCCCAGTTGTTTTATCCGATCCCGACAATTTGTAAGTAAAATTTCAGCTCAATATGGACCAAATAATAATAGTTATTTTATTTAAAATATATTTTAGATCCGGTGATAATTCCAATTCATCGTTAGACGAAGTTGTTGCTGCGTTATTAACGGGTGATTGTCCACCGGTTACGAAATCCTATCATCCCGAGTTCGTAACGCTAGTGCCGCCATTACACAACTGCGAAGATGAATTGGTATGGTTCAATATTACATCTGCAACGAATCATGGCATTGCGTACGATAAAATGTTATGCGTTTCGAATTTCGCGGGACAAGAAGTGCGCAAGTTGATGAACAAAGCGTACGGGGGTTCCCTCACTTTGCAACAGCAGCAACATCTGTTGACCGAACTTGAAAACGATTCGAAATTGGTCTACCACATCGGGCTCACTCCGAGCAAAGTAAGAATATCCATAATTTACTTCTAAACCAAATAATTCTTGTATCGACACTAGTTACGTTTACATATGTAATACCAAGCTCACAAACTTGGTACAGTGAAAGCTCTCTTTGCGGAAAGCGGACATTTTTTTTAACACCGATTTTTTATATTATTTATTATATAAATATAATAATTGATGGTTTACATAAGATTTTATTATGAATTAAAGAACGATATTCACAATTTACGGCTGCACATGCCTAGATTAAACTTTTAACAGATATATCTATTAAGACAAACTATCAGGTCGATCTAGTTCGAAGTAATGCCGCTCCGCTCTCGGCTATTTTAGATGGTGGCGCTACCATCGAACTTTGAATGTTCAAGCAACCAGTGTTAGAAATCATGCACGCACAGTATTAGAAATTAGCTATTTTTACCCTATAATCAAAGATATTCCATCGAATAATGACTGTTTATTGAATATAAAGGCATTACACGGACACATTGTTACACTTTTGGTCAAAGTTATATTTCTTAATTACATTAAACTACTCAAAACCTATCATGATTAAACAAACTTCGTTTACGCAAAAATCTACCAACTAATCTTTATAAAAAAAAAATTAGTGAATTCGTAATTGCATAAATAATGCCTGGTAAAATTGTTATTTTTTTTGTATTTACAGTTACGGAGATAAAAAATGAAAAAACTATAATAAATGACCTATTTTCGAGGTTTTTATTTTTTATCTCTTAAACTGTAAATACAAATAAAATATCATTTTTACCAGGCATTATTTATGCAATTACGAATTCACTGATTATTTTTTATAAAGATTAGTCGGTAGGTTTTTTTTTCGAACTTGATGTTTACACGTTAAAAATACGTTATATTTCGAAAAATTGTAATAGGATTTCCAAGCAAACTTTTGTAAACACTGCGGTACAGTCTGAAACGCAAGCATTTCAATATTTGGTTTTTATGTATTTTATGAATATTTGTGATACTAAATTATGCTGATAGCGAAAAGTGAACTCAGTAGATATTTCTCTTAAAGGATTGTTCACAGCTAAAGAATTAGTAATTAAGCTAAAAATTATAAGTAATAATTTCAGTTTGTTATATGACATACAAGGTTAACGTTCACAGCAACAATAATTATCATAAATTGTGTTGCTTGGAATGTTAACATTGCTTGTCATAATACAAACTAGATTATTATTTGTAATTTTCTAAGCTTAATTACTAAGTGTTTCGCTGTGAACAATCCTTAAGTCTGTGTTCGAAGTTCTCCTGGCGGGAAACATTACATTTGGTATTGAAATGAAACTAACAACTTAATACTTAAGATTTTCACGATAAAAAGGTTCTATTGGACTAGATACTGTTTAAAACTTGCTATATATGTAATCAACTAGTTTGGGAATAGTAAATTAGAGCAATGCAATTGGAAATAAATGTTTATAGCTTTTAAACTCCAAATTTGAATGCTATATACATTTAAGGATTGTTCACAGCGAAACAATCAGTAATTAAGCTTAGAAAATTACAAATAACCCTCTAGTTTGTATTATGACAAGCAATGCTAGCATTCCAAGCAACAATATTAACACAATGTATGATACATTTTGTTGCTGTGAACGTTATCATTGTTTGTCATACAACAAACTGGAATTATTACTTATAATTTTTTAGCTTAATTGTTGATTGTTTCACTGTGAAGAATCCTTTATTTCCAATAGCTTTGCTCTAATTTACTATCCCTAAATAATTTGGATATATATATATATATATATATATATATATATATATATATATATATATATATATATATATATGTATATCCAAATTATTTATTTACAAAAATATATATATATATATATATATATATATATATATATATATATATATATATATTTTGAACAGTATCTAGTCTAATAGAACCTTTTCATCATGAAAATCTTATGTATTGTTATGTATTTGAATACCAAATGTAATATTTCCCACTAAGAGAACTTCGAGTTGTAAAATAATGGTACATAGAATGGGTAACAATAGTATACATTAAAATAATAGAATAAATACCATAATTATAGTACGTCGGTAAGACTAGTAGACAAAAAATATGTTTTACTATAATATTTTAGTTACCGGATTTAGTGGAGAATAATCCGTTGATAGCAATCGAAGTGTTGCTAAAACTAATGCAATCGAAACAAATAACCGAGTACTTTAGTGTATTGGTTAACATGGAAATGTCGCTACACTCAATGGAAGTAGTGAACCGGCTAACCACAACGGTAGATTTACCGACAGAATTCGTGCATTTGTACATATCGAATTGTATCTCTACATGTGAAACAATCAAAGACCGATACATGCAAAACCGACTGGTGCGGTTGGTATGCGTGTTCTTGCAGTCTCTCATCCGGAATAAAATTATCAACGTTCAAGTAAACAAATTTTTTCGGTCTTTTAGTGCATCACTATTTAAATTAATGCACTAACAAATTTTTTTCAGGAATTGTTTATCGAGGTGCAAGCGTTTTGCATTGAGTTTAGTAGAATCCGCGAGGCGGCAGCACTGTTCAGGTTGCTCAAGCAACTCGAGTCAGGCGAAATAGGTTTAGGATCACCGCCAGGTAACACGAAAACCGTCAAAATCGATTCGGTTTAATAGTCAAAATAAAGTGATGATATTGTATTTATAAGAAAGTGTATTGTTACTTATGGAATATTAAATTTAAACATTTTCAACGCAATTGTTATTTATTCATTATGTACTCAACAGGTTTATACCCAATTACAGCGGGAATATTGCGGAAAAAGGCGCAACATTTTCTTGAAGGAAATTTGGAGGTATATATGTAGGTAATTATGGTAGGCGACAGTAGCGACACGGCGCCAATTTAACAAATTGTTTCGGTTATCTCGTCGTACGGGCGTTAGCGGTAACATTGTTATTTTATATATGAATTAAGTCCGGGGTGGATTTAATTAAATTATAATACCTGGCCGGGCACTAGCTACAGACACACACACACACACAGTTATATTTTAAGCTTAAAGAATAACGTAACGAGCGAAACCGCGCTTCTTTTACGTACGCTACAGCTAAAATACGGGCATTCAAGCACCAGTGCCGTGCAATTTTTTTAATACAACTTTGAATATAATGTTTGTAGCTGATTTGGCTATGGTTACCAGGATCGCGTTCCTATATTGTTAAAGAGATCGTTAATTGTGCTCATATATAAACTAAAAATGCATACTATTAACATTAAGTGTTACAATTTAGAGAATACTCTAAAATTAATTTAATTAATTAGAGAATATGTATTTTTAGTTTGTACATGAGCATTATTTTTATTTGTTATTTTAATTTTATTGACATTAATAAATCTCAGATAATTAAATTTGCATCATTTTATGCATAACAAATGCCAGATATATTTAAAAATAAAATTGAAATAAATTGTTTCTATATTTCACTAATTATTAAATATTCCCGGTTCATGTTAATAAAACTTGAATCTATATTTATCATAAAAGGAACCTCAATTTTTAAGAAATTAGGTAATAATATTGGCTGTTAGTTGCTCGCTCGTAAGACCAAATTTGTAGTCTTTGCTTCTTTGAAGGTACCGGTGCAATTTGAAACAAATTTGCTACACATTTGCAGTCCTCCTTAATACTACCCTTAGAAAAAATATTTTACGTCTATACATTTTATTCAAATTGTGTGTTCAAAGGCTAAAATAATAAAAGAAAAAAATAAATATGCATTAAATATTTAAAATAATTTTTAAGCATATCAAAATAAATATTTAGAAAATTAAAAGATTTTATTATGCCAAGAACATTTTATATTACGAATATAAAAACTATTAAAAATAATTATTTTGATATTTAAAATATTGTAGCGCGTACGTAAGCAGGGCAGTTCGCGTGAAAAAACTGACAGTATTGTTGCAATCAATGCTGTATTATATAAGTTGAATCAATAACAATTGCTTTTATTAGTTTTTATTAATATAAAATATTAGTGTTCGCATTAAAAGACTGGTTATTGTTGCATTTATCAACAATAATGTTATATTTTATTACAATTTAACTCTTAAAAAATCAGTGATTTCTTTATTAAAAACACCAGTAGTTAAAAAATGCAACATATATATATATATATATATATATATATATATATATATATATATATATATATATATATATATATATATATAAATTCTACCAAATATATTCAGCTAGCTAAAGGCATTGGTGCCTGTACCTGTCCTTGTTTTTTACATAATACAAGAAATACATATTTTGCACGTTTACTTATATCAAAATACAATAATAACTCGGGAATGGCACATAAAGTAAATTTATGTTAAATA